>JACBWW010000041.1:6438903-6453366 GCA_020086605.1 Lanius collurio
GGCAGTTCCGTGGGGCACGGGGCTGACAGACGGGCCCGGAGCCGGGCTCTGCGGGCAGAGCCGGGCCGGGGTCCCGCGGAGGGCATGGGCGGTCCCGGGGCTCCGGGGGGGCGTGCCGGGCCGTGCCCACTCCCCGGTGTGAGTCCCCTCCAGGGACGGGGAGGCTCGGGTGGGTCTCACAGAGGGGCCGGTGCTCCTTCCCCCGCCGCGGGAGCGGCCCGGTCCCCGGGGTCTCCGCCGCTCACTCCCGGATCGGGGAGGCCCCGTGTGGAAGCCCAGAACGATGGCGGTGCTTGGGAATTCCCTGTTTGTGTCGCACGGCGACCGGTCCCACCTGCGGGCAGGTGCCAGCCCCACGGCCGGGGGCTCCTCACGTCCGCCCGGAGCATCCCGGGCACCCGCCGGGGGGTTTTCCGTGGGGGTCCCCCTAGTCCCGAGCAGCTGTCCCGGTGCCCTGTCGGACAGCTGTGTGCGCCTTTCCTGTCGCAAGGAGAGGAAGGTTTTCCTTCAGCAGTGAGCGTAGCGCACCGGGAGCACGCAGGTGGTTTCCCCAGATCAGGATTTTGCGCTTGGGGAGGCAGGGGAATCACTTTGCATTTTTAATTGCTGAGGTTTCTGTTACTCCAGTGCCTCGACTATAACAGTTTTGGGAAGATTTTCGTACTTGAAAAATAACGGTGAAGAAGAAGTGGGTGTGTTTTCTTGCCTTGGAAGCAAATATGCCTACTGGAATTTTAAAGTATTTCCTTTAGTGTGTGAGGTAGAAAGGGTCAGCTGCAGAGCGTGATCGTCTGCTTGAATAATTTTAAATCTAATCTCTTTTCAAACTTGAATCTCTAAGTAGAATTTTTTTAACAATTCTGGAACTTCAACTTTCAAAATACTATATTTCTTTTTTTTAAACATACTTGTGTTAAAAGTACCTGTCCTGCCTGATTATCTTGTCTTTTATCAAAAGGACTTTTTAAATGTAAGTGACTGATAATACACAGGCTGCAGCTAAGTCTGTGAAGGAGAAAAGAAAGGATGTTTGTTCCAATTAAGTATTAATTCTGGCTAACTGTCTTTGTAAATGGTCTTGCAGAAGGCTGAGGTTAAACTCTAACCTCTTCAGAAGGTATGTTTTGTATCCTCCAGGAATATGCAAATGTAAATAGCTCTTTGAAGCATCAGGAACTACAGACCTCTCTCTGGTTACTCTAAACCACATCTGCTTATTAAGAGAGAGGCTTTACTCCTCCTGACTTCTGTGGGTTTGTGCTTCTCATGACTATTCTTGGATTTTTATGCCTGCTAGTATAAATTGAGTGTGTAAAATACTCTACAGCCACAGCTTTTCATTGGGGTTTTATGCAGTTTTATCCTGTATTCTCTTCTGTGCTGTGCATTTGCATTGTCTACTTGGATGCCAGCTGTGGGCCTCTGTAGACTCAAGCTCTGCAAAAGAAGTTCCTTGGGAGAGTAGGCAAGAGAGAAGCACCACAGAGAATGTGAGGAAAACTGTTTTGTTTGGGTGTCAGGAAGCTTGAGTGGCTGGAGCTGGGATTCCACAAAGCCAGAGCTGGAATTAGGGCCTGCTGCCATGTCACTGTCCCCACGTGCTCCCAAGAGACCTGCTGTGTTTGGGGAGCCTTGCTAGGGATGTATTAGGAAGGTGATGTTTGTAGGGGGACTTCATAGGAGATTTGGTTTTTTCCTTTAAATACCTGCTCTCAAGGATTCTTCTGGGAAACCAGGAATATGAACAGAGAGCATTCATTGCATTTTTTTGGGTGGAGATTAAAGTTGCACACAGTTCTTTGGTGCAGTGCAAGACTGATGGCAAAGCTGAGACCTGTGAGAGCTGAAGGTGAGGAAGGCAGGTTGTTCCAAGGGAATTGTTATCAAGCATGCTGGAAATACCAAGAGACATGCAGGTTAATTCATTTACAGGAGTATAGAAGTGCTGTTTTCATGCTCAAACATAATATTTTAAGCTGTTTTCAGCATGGGGCCCATTGCCTGTGTTGTTACACTTTGAAAGGAGCTACAGGGAAACCTGGAGGAATCCATTACTGTTAAGTAAAACAAGTAAATTCAGTGCATCCTGTAGTGACTTTCTGTTACAGTTCTGTGAACTGCATGCTTCTCATTTTTAACCTTTATCATCACTTTTGTCCACAGTTCCCTTTCTAAGAAAGGGCGGTAAAGTTGTAAAAAGCAACTGCCTGTATCCCCAAGTGTTAGGAAGTTCTCTGAAGTTAGATGTCTTCAACAATAGCTGTATAAAGGCATATCATATGCAAATGACTGCGTAGAGAAGCCCAAAATAAATCCATATTGTTAATCTTGTGTAGCTTTTTGATTCTCACAGAGTTTACAGAATGCAATATTTAAGCTTTCTTTGTTTACTTTGATACATTAAACATGTTTTGAAACTTTAATTTTTGGCTGTCATCATATTTTGAGAGCTTCAGCCTGAAATAATTGATTCTGATAAATGCAGTAGCTGACTGGATGATGCTGGCTGGAACTCAGTTACCAACTTTTGAAATTTGGTTATTGAAAGTTCTGCTTGTTCAGCCCACAGAAATTACGGTCGATGTTTTGGAGGTGCTTGAAGATGCAAATAAGGTGGTTTATGGCATTTTCAAACCTGGTGAAAAAGCTTTCAGTCTGGGTCTTTCAACCTCTTTAAGAGTTGCTGTAGATGGATTTTAGGTAGTAAACTGATAATGGATGGAGCAAAGCAAAGGTGTGCTCTGCCTGTGGGGTGTGTGTATGTGTGTGTATCTATGTGTATGTGCTGGTCTTGCATTGCAGTAGGAAATATGTTCCAGGTTTAGTCAGATCAAATCCCAATTGATGCTCAGGTGCTACATAGTTGAAACTCAAGACCTTGAAGGAGAAAAATTTTGCACTTGAAAAATCAGAAAGCTTGTCTGTCTAAGAGTTGGTGTATCGAGTTATTCAGAAAGCCTATATCAGATTATGGGGATTTTTTTGTGTGTGAGGAAGAAATCTCAGTTGTGATTATCCATTTGGTTTTATCTGTGTTTAATCACTTTGAACATTGTCAGATAACCTGTGATGTCTATTTAATTGAGCTGCACAGTGAATAGGGTGGATATTGAGGTAACTCACTGCCATTAACTACACATTGCACCTGCCTTTTTTACCTCAATTTGTTGGAAAAATGCAGTAAGGCTACTTATCCAAGGCCCAGACTTCATCTCCTTGGAAACCTGATCTTTCACCAGATGTTGAGAAATGTAATTTCTTTTTTAATCTATTCTGCAGAAGAACACAGATCAAAACAGCATCTTTGGGCTTTGTTAGTCTGGAATATTCATTGACTGAAAAATTAATCTGACATTTCAGTCTTTGCCCCAAAGAAGATTGATAGTTTCTGCTGTGTTTGGTATTATTTCAAATTTATTTTAGCTGATGCTCAAGTTCCTGGTTTATAGTTTAATTCAATTCAGGAACTGGCTGATAATAGGTTCTTCATGTGTAATGTACAGGATTGTTTGAGGACCCAGCTCCTTCTATGCCTGCAGGAATTCATCTTTCTTCTCTCTGTTCAGGTCACGCTTTCTCCTTTGCAGCTGCAAAAAGATATTTCTTAGGCAGCACATTGAGAATTTGTAACCTTTTCAGTCTGCTGCCATTTGAGAAGCTGTTACTCAATGTCTGCTGTGTCAGATGCACTTCTGGGTCCGCTGCTGATGTCAGAGCAGCTTGTGACCCCTTGCTGAAGCTCTGCTGAAGTTTAGTAGGTTGGTTTTGAGTAGGAATGGTGCCAGTAAGGCTACTTAGAGAGCAGATCTCCTTGGCAGGAGTTTAGAGGGGAGAACTAACAAGCCACGTTTCTTGGGGCCCAAGGTGTTGACGTTCTCTGCTGACTTTCAAGAGCCCCATTCACGAGTCCAAGCCATTGAGGCAGATGGGTATAGTTTTTGGGGTGGTTTTGGCAGGGTTTTACTGCAGATGGTTATAGTTTTTGGGGTGGTTTTGGCAGGGTTTTCCCTGCAGATGGTGGGCTCTGTTTTCCAGAGGTACAAGGCAGTTTAGGGGCACCTGGGAAGGGCAGCAAACACATTGCTGAATCCTTAACAGTTCCTCCCTGGGTGGTTGGGATGGAAATCCATCTTCCCATGGGCAGTTGCTGTAGCAGTGGGCAGGATGTTTGGTGGTTCCTAGGCAGCATCTTTTGGCACCATGTCTCTGAAATCACTTTCTTAGGAAGGCACTTTATAGTAGTTCTTAGGTGCTCATTCAGTTGCAGCCTTTTGTCTTAATTCCTTTCTGTGTCAGCTAATAAAAGGTGAATTGGATCCGTGTCTTTTAACGATTGGATGTATTTTTGATACAGGACTACTCAGAAAACTCTGAAGTTTTTATAATCCATTAGGGATTGATGTAGGTTTTGAAGGGTGAAAGAAATAAGACTACCAGAGAACTCAAAAATTACTATTATTCTTGATCTCAAGTTTGTTTTATCATAGAAACTTCCTTAAAGTGTTTTTCCTTTTATAATTTGCCTAACCAAAAGGAACAAAATCAGAAAGACTGGTAGAGATTGCTAAATAATGCTGTACTACAGAATATTTGTCATGTGAAGTGAGAAGGAAAAGTTACTTTCTAGGAAAAAAACAGGAGAAAATAAAGCTAATAAACTTTTATTTTAACTTTTCTCCCTTTTTTTTTTTTTAAGAATGTTTTTTTCTGTCTTTAAAGCAGTTCGTTTTATTGTTTCCTTGAACTGGTTTGGTTGGGTTTTCTTTTCCTTTACTTGTTATGAATGGATTTCTTTGTTGTATGTGGATTTTTCTTGGAGTGTTACGAAATTTAGGACTTCTGTTCCAATTTGAAGCAAAATTATCTATTAAAATATCAAAACTTTTATCCTTTGTGTTGTGGATATGCATTATAGTTGTTCAGAGTGGCAGCAAGTTGGCTTTGAGTTCTACTGATATTTTTATCTTTTACTCAAGGACCTCTGATAATTGTATTTTAAATCTCCTTGAATTTTGGGCCTTCTGCTGCACTTTGGCTACTGGCTTCTTAGTTTTTATATAACCTTGTAAAGTAATATTTATTTTACCAATAGATTTGAATGGCCTGGTCATTTTCCACGGATAGAATCTGTGGTCCAGAATAGATTGAAAAAAACCCCCAGTTGTTTGTTTTGGGGGTTTGCTTTTTTTTTTAACCTTTTCTTGCCCATGTTGTGGTTTCCAGTTTGAGGTCCTAGAATTGTTGACGAAGAAACAGGATGTCTTTTTATTCCTCTGTTGCCTTTCCCAATGGGCTTTGTTGCCAAGGCATTTAATGTAATCTTGGCATTTACATTTGCAAATTGGTTTGTTATTGAAGAAATTGATTCAATAGGTTGATGGAAAAAAGTTGTTGTCAATACTGTGCCCTCAGCATACTTAAGAATATTTTTGTGTTATACTCAGGATGTGGCCCAGATTCATAAATCCAGAAATTTACTTATGTGGCCTTAGAAGGGTCTGATACCTGGAATCGTTTTTTTCCTTATCAATCTGATAAAACCTCCGAATATTAGGCAAATTTTACTTTCCTAGAATAACATTTTACTGTGGTTTTAATCTATACCCAATTTACTAAGCCTTGGAAGTTTCTATTACAAATAGTGTTGTTTTCTTCCTCTTTATACTGTATAGAGTTTCTTCTTTTTTTTTTTTTCTTACTTTAAAATATATTTTCACTGCAATGACCAAAACAGCCTCTGAATGTTGTAGTTTATTTTAGAAACCTGTCAAGTCAGGTTCAGTGACTTAGCGAGACTTGTCATATAAAAACATTAGAATTGCTGTAAGTGTGCTGTAATTGAAGAACAATCTGTTCAAAATGTTGTCAAATGCTTGCTATGCAGTTTGGGTCCAAATTCTAGAAGTACTAGAAATAATTCATATTTTAGAAAAGACAAGGCTAGCAATTGGATATTCCTATTTTAAGTAGAAAGATATAAGAATTTATGCTGGTTTGGATTTGTGTTGGTATTTTCTGTTTCACTTCTGTTAGAAATTTTAGGACTTTTATATAAATACATTTTTCTCTATCTGAGACATGTGCAGCTCGGTCAGCTTGACTGGCCAGGAAATAGTCTGAAGAAGGATGGGTATTTCCCTATTACAGCATTTAAAAATCTAGTTCAGTCTGTTTAAGATATCCCAGCTGGCAATAACAAGATCTCAATTACTGTACTTGGCATTATTTGTTGAATGAGGTAATTCCTGTCCTCATTTATCTGACTTGACCATGAGACTCTTCCATAGCAAATGCCTGCTTTATTTTCTTAGCTGGAGTGGCTCTTTATTTGTCTTACTCTAATGCTTTTGCCATTATCAAGAGTAAGATGATGAGGGGGGAAAAAATAACAGAAGGGAAGGTGACTGCAGTCAACTGTTGGAGAAACTGTTTGTATATTCCCATTCCTGGTGGAGATTATCAACTCACCACCTTAGAGCAAACTTTAACCATTGGGTACAGCTGATGCCATTGAGCAAGTTTTCTGACTGTGTCCTTGCTGTGTGTTCCTCCCAAGAATTCTGGTCTGGCTGATGGATTTCTGCAGATTTTCAAGGAACGTGTGGGAAATGCCAGTGTTCAGGGCAGAATCATCAGGGCTCTGCTTGGCTGCTTTGACAGGACAAAATCCTGTGGCCTAAAAGAATTACCTGGTTTCAGTGCCCAGCAGTTTGGTTTATAATGACACGTGAATCCTTTGCATCATCCATGGGCTGCTGGTTGAGTTGGGGCAGCAGTTTTGGTGATTGTTTGAACTGGGTTGCCATGGATGGTGTAGCTTCCATCAATGCTCCAGCTCCTTCCTGGCTAAGAATTTCCATCCATGTATCCTGTCCCTCTGCTCCATGGCAGCATTTGTGTTCAGGCAAAGATCCAGGCCTGGGGAATCTGCTGGGTCTCAAAGCTAGGTATTTGCTCCAGAAGAGTGTTTGAAGATTACTGATCCCATACAACTTGTGGCTTCATAAACATTTCTGCTTTTGTAGGTTAGGAAACAGCACAGCTCACGAACTGAGTAGTGCTGAAGGAGAGGTGGGAGAGGCAGAAGTGTGAAGAGTGCTGTTTTGAATGTGTTACACTGCAACCTTCGTGTGGAAGAGGCTTTGTGACAGAATATTTTTGGATTAAGCTGTGTTGGGTCATTTCTTTCATAAATCTACATAAAAATTTGATGAAAAAAATCTGGCTTTGATACTGAAATGCAGAAGCCAGAAAAATAAGCAACTTTTTACTCTCATCTCTGGAGCTACAGTGGAGCTTTTCAGTATTTATTGTGCCATTTTTATAAAATTTTCTTTTATAACAAGGAATAGTAACTCAGGCAGACCTCTGACTCTTTTCCCTTTCCCCTCACTGGCCCATGTGCCTCTGGGTTTCCAGATGAACAAATATAGAAGTGTTTCAGATACGCAAATCTCTCAGGAGCTCATTCACCACCGTCACCTGACTTTGCCAGAGCTCAACACTTATGTCCAAGTTGTTGTCAAACTGATAATTTATGTAAAATTGGCAGAGACCCAGCAATGTCTCCAGTTAAACTTGCCAGGAAGTCTGGAGGAAATGGAATGTAGGAAAGAGACTGGGTGGAAGAAGATTTTTTTTTCCCAAGGCAGTACATGGTTTGAACTTCACTAATTGTTCACACCTCTGCTGCCTTTGAGGAGGGGACCTGTCTGTTGAAAAAAAAAAAATAGTCTTGAATTGCTGCTTAAGAATGATTCTCAAACTTGGCATAGATCCCATCTTGCTGCCAGTTCATTTAAATATTCTGTTTTTTAGAAGCAAAGCTCTCTAAAATCTCTCCAGGCTTCCATTTAGAGAAATATTGGCACCATAGTTTGTTCTTGATGTTCCTGTCAAATAGCTATTCAGGAGAATTGTTCCTGTGTTCAGTGGCATGAAAAAGTTTCTAAGACTGTAATGTACCCTTATTATTTACTAAAAATTTTCAACTTTATGTGGAATATAAATGGAATGCAAGACAAAGTTTAACTCAGCAGATAGCAGGTGAATCCATGCCTTCTACTTAAAGTGAATTGGCTTATTTTTTTTCCTAGAGCATATGAACACTAATAAGGACCAAATAGTTGCACATCTTGGGTAGAAGCAGAACAAAAAAAAAAACCCTCTTCCATGTAACAAAACAGCAAACAAAAAGTACCTATTGGTATCTCATTAGAGACCCAGGTCATTATTCAACATTTTAAGATTTTTAAAGTTCCTTTAAGTGCTTAAATTAGTGTTGGAGAGTTCTGGGTGCTTTTTAGACAAAATGGACATTCCTTTTAGAACACTAAGTGCCTAAGCCTCCATGGATTCATTCATGGTGTGCTGTAACACTTGTGTAATCTACTTTCTTTGGCACACATTTCAGATGCATGCTTCTTATTTTTTAAAACAAATATTTGGTCACTCGTCCAATTCGTCCTCTAGTTTTAGGATATTTCTGTGGTTTGCTAGTTTCCTGTAGTCCCAAACATACTGGAATGATGGTGTCCCTTGACAAGCCTGGAAAAGTACTGGTTTCTGTTATTTGTCAATGAAACCTGTTTTTCCATTTTTCTGTTGGATTTTCTGTGGTGACTTTGGAAAACCTGGTAGCTGGTGTCTTAGCTGGCCTCTGACTTTATTTACAGACACACACACTCAAGAATTCACCCTTAGAATTGCCTGTGTGTAGCTTTCTGTCCTTTCGTCTCAGTTCTGTGAGCGCTTTGTTTGCTCCTTTGTGCGTGTGTGTTGTGTGGCAGTGACGATGTTTTGGAGCAATGCTGTGTTGGCAACCAGGTCACAGAATAATATTGGTGCAGGTTCTCAGGTTTGCCTGGAGGAGTGGCTGGCAAGTGGATTTCAAAGACTTTCAGGAAGCAGAAAAAGAAACTTCCCTGCCCTTCCAACACCTGGCAGAATCTTGATGCACTAGCTTAAAGGAGAAACGTTAGGGATAAGTACAGCTAACGTTGATTGCCCTTTCTAGCAAACCTTATTGCATGCTGTAGTGAAAGATTACAGTTTTTCACCCTCAAATACAACCCAGCACATCCCCTTTAACTCCTCCCTATGACAGAATTTGACTGAGTCTTTGTTTGGCAACAGCAAGTGAGTTTCTCTTCAATCATGTAGTTCTGTATTTTCCACACATCCTTCCAGAAGCGTACTCATCACAATGATTTCCACATGCAAGCTTTTCCTTGTTTTCCACCCTTGAACGGGCTGGCCCCTCAGTTCCTGGTGGCTCCTTGTATTGTTGTGTTCTGCTTTTATCTTCATAGTTTTCACATTCCCACTCTCAGCTGTAGGCATCAGTCATCTCAGTGCAGTAAGATTTGATGGTTTAATGTGCCATCCCCACACAGAGCAATGTTTCTTAAACCTAACCTGAGTAACATTCATCCAGGAGTAACATTCATCCAGGTGCTTTCTTGGCTGTGCTCCTGTGGTTTGGAGATGGATTTCACTTGGGTGTTGCTAAAACAGCCTTCCAGAAAAGGAGTAAATTTATCCAGCTCACAAACAAAATAAATACATTTCAGAGTGTTTCTTGAATGCTTCTATTACTCTGGAGGCTTTGTAGGGTTACTTTGCTGAAATCTCCCTTTAGGAGTTTGCCTATGTGCTCCTACATTCAGGTGTGTGGCAAGGGAAGTTACATGGACACTCACTGGTGAGCTGATCATCTCTCCCCTCCATTTTACAATGCTGGTACCTGTTTGACTTCCTGAACGACCTTACTGTCAGACTTGGAGCTTTTTAAAAAATTACTTCTTTACAGGATTAGTTTTAGTCTATTTTGGATCTTTGAACAGTTCACTGTGGGGTTAGGTAAGCACCAGTGCTGTATGGGAGTACCCAGCTGAATGCTGAAGCCAGGAGGTTAAAAACTCTTGCAGTTACAAAGGGATACAAGGTTAGAGTTTCAACTTCTCAGCTAATGAAATTGTGTGAATTCTGTCCCCTTCATCTCCTAAAGAGGAGTCTGTGCTGCACTGTGAAAATCCACCCTGTGTTAAATGAGCTATCGAACTGATTCATAGTTACTGTGTGTGAGCTGAGCAAGGATTAGTCAGTAGCACTGGTTCTGGCAATTTCCACTTGGCTTGCTTAAGAAATACACGTGCCCTTTCGAACTGGCAGCCGAGAGTCCTGGTTCTGTATGTCGCACTTCCAAGAGGAAGTAACCGAGGGTGGAAGGACTTTATTGACTGGCAGTTCCCAGGGCAACGTTAGAGAGGTGCACAAAAGAATCTGTGCCTTGGTAAACAAGGATATCAAGCTGGACTCAAAGGTAGGTTAATCTGTGGAGGATGTTAAATATGTCATAATTTTAATACTTTCCCGGACTTGATAAAGTGTGAATAGAAAACTGAAAAGAGTTCAAGGAATGAACGGGTTTGCAAATATAAATTTACGGTGTCAGATGAAAGGAGAACAACTAAACTTACTTAAAGGAGGAAGAAGCAATTCACTGGATTAATCCTTCAGATAATAAGCTGATAATGTTATCTGATAGGAGAAAATGAGATGAGGTTTAATAGCAGATAGGTGACTTAGTGAAATTCAGGCTAGAAAAGTTGGAAGTTAGGAGCAAGAAGAACTAAGCTTTGGAGCAGAAAAGGTGGGAGGCAGGTAATGGATTCTTACAACGCTGTGGTTCTTGCAGGATATCTTTGTAAAGTAAACTTTGGCCTGAATTACAGCATATCAGTGTGTCCTATAAAATAGTAGATGAGGTTGCCTCCTGTTGCAGCAGAGGAGAGCAGAATGCATGATTGTACTAGGGAACAGATATGAATGAAGCTGATACCAGTGTTAAGATAAAGCTTTCCTGCTTATCTGTATGATACTCTGTGTTTGAGTAGAAGGAAGTGAAAGGACATACAGCTTTTACCAGGCTGAGGAGGAGAGGGAGGTCCAGAGAGACTTGGAGCAGAGAGGAGGGAACTACAGAGACTTGCAGCAAAACAAGTTAAAAGGTTAGAAATACTGCAAATACTTCAGGGGGTTCTCATGTTGTTATTCTCTAAAGAATAGATAAAATGTATTACCCATGAGTTTTGGTCAGCAAAACTAAAAAGCAAAGCAAACCTCACTTTCAGTGTGTAATCTTAATAATTAAAGGGAGAAAAATATAATACTTCTTTATTTTGAAATAAGAATATGAATTTTTAATACCTGTAATTAGGTGAGAATTTTGAGCACTGATAATTGAGGGAGACAAAACTGGGAGAGGAACCTAAGGAGCTGATACTCGTATTTAAGAAAACAAAGATGGAGTGATTTAACATGAAGATAATGAAAGTGCCTTTACATTTGTCAGTTAAGTTACTCAGAGTAAATATTTTGTGTTTAGTCAGTTACTTCAGAATTTATAAATTTAAGCTTGTACCTTTAGGGACAGACAACAAATAAATTCAATGCATGTGGAAGAGGAGACAGAGCCTTCAAAGAGAGTTGAAGGGACTTTAGCAGATATCCTTAAAAAGTATTTCAGTTGAGCATCAGATGAGTGACTGAAGAAAACACAGGTACAAAAAGGGTATGTGTTTCTCTTTTAAAGTCAGGGCACAATAGTGCATGAGACTGAAGTGAACACTGCAGAAAAATAGGACTGAAAAAAGCCAGAACTCTTTATATCTATTGTTTAGTACATGATCCTCTGAAATGTGTGATTCTTTTCTGTTCTAAGTGTGTTTGATTGTGTTTTTCCCTGTGTGTAATCAAAGGTCAAAGGTTGAACTTGATGATCTTGGAGGGCTTTTCCAACCTTAATGATTCTATGATGAGTAACAGTTTGCCTGCTTTAGCGGCTCCTTTGGCCTCTTTTAAAAAGAGAATTGAGTGCTCTACTTAATGATAGGAAAGATCTGATACTGTAGGAAAGACTTGAGGGAAGTGGGGAAGTGTGTGTGGACTGAAGTGCTTGGTGAGGGGAGGCTCTGGACTGCCATTCTGAGTGTTTGTTTTGGGTGGTTTCTGCCTGCTGACTTTTACGTGGTTCCTTGCTCAGTGCAGTTGTTTCTGGGTGCTGCAGAGGAGTTCAGCTGTTCAAACTGGGTTTGAAATTCCACTTATGAAACCAGACACTGAACGTATAAACCTGGCTTCCTGTATTAGACTGGGGTTTTTTTCTGATAAGCTAAGCTTTTGCAAACTGCTTTGCTAAACTCATAATGTGCACTAATTCAGTTCAAATGTTCCACCTGGTGTGGTGTGGTGGTATGGGGGTGGTTGCAGGTGAGTTAACTTAAAATAAAGTTGAACTGGAAAGGTTTTTTGAGGATGTTGTATATTTCACACTTTCCCTATGAGTATTCCGTGTATATCATACTTGTAAATAGAAGTTTCTCTGAATACTTAGACATGGAGATAATGTCCTTTTGCTCATACCAAAAGCAGGCAAGAGAGACCATTGTGTGCAGTAATGAAGACCCAGTTCCTGTAGTGTCCTGTCTCCAGCAGGGCTGTGAGTTGGTCCTGATGAAGAAGAGTAGCATTAGGGCCCGCAGTTATTTTCAGCTTAGGGACTTCACCGGCCACATGTGGTGGTAACCCTCAGCAGAATTCCTTTCCAGGAACTGGTCCTACCTCTCTGTGCAACCACATGAGCTTCTAGCCCTCCTGTTACCTGGCAGAGCATTTCCACAGCCTTCTGCCTTTTGTGAAGAGCTGTGTTGTTTGGAGCCTTTCAGCCAAACTTTGTTTGATGTCCCCATGACATTTGATGATTTTGTAGACCTTGGTCGTGCCAGTTTTCTGAGATGAAGAGGACCGGTTTATTTCGTTGTTCCCCAAGCAGAACTCATTGTCTCTCTTGTTCTACTAAGTGAAAGTAGAAAGTTCTCCATTTTCTAATAAATTTAATTGCTGTGGATTTGTTGGATGATATCCAAGCCATCCTCTGTTCAGGAGCCGTAAATAATTATGAGCATTTGTAAGTGGTAACTAAGGGACTGCATTATTAGTATTTGGCACAAGCCTGCTACTTGCAGAAATAAAATCATCTAAACCTATTTAAGCTTTTTTGAGGAGGAATGTGAACTGTCTAGTGATCCTTCCTAGGTCCACTGGGATCAGACTGCGTAGGTCGTGGAATGTTCTCTTTTGGAATAAAACAATGGGCTGGAAAAACTTCTGGTTGCAACTGTTAGTCAGATGTCCCTTTGCTCTGTGTTGCATCCGTTCTTGATTAGGAGAGGAAAGGAGGGTGTTGCGTGGATGGATCTTTGAGTCAAGGACAAGAAATCCTTAAAAAATCAAGCACGCAGCCTTCAGTTTTATGAAGAGTCCTTTTTTTGGGGTGGGTGGCTGTGGTGTGTTGGGTTGGGTTTTTTCCTGAACAGGCTTTCTTCCTCAGTTGCCCATGTTTGGTCTTGGCAGGATTTTTTTATCTCATTTTTTTTGTATATGTTTATGTTACACACTGTTCTTCCCCACTCGCATTTCCATTATTTTTAAATTTTGTAATGGTTGAGATGTCTGCATAGCATAAGGATCCCATTAAGTGAACTGCTGGTGTTCCCTGATCGTTCCTCTGTCTTTATAAAGGCTGTCATGATTTGGGAACATGAGTCTTTGTTCCAAATACAGCAGCAATTTTAAAATGTCTTCACTTTCATTGGTAATGTAAAAGTACACATTCAAACTTGACTGATGATTTAAATATGAAATCATAGATTTAACAGCTTGTCTGGAAAATGCAGGTCTGAGACTTGTATCCAGATGTATCTCTGGCTGCTGAGGGTCACAGGTTTGGCAATTTGGTGACTCTCAGCATCAGCATGAATGTACAGAGGCACAAAAAGGATTCTGTTGTATCAGCCATTTCTCTAAAGGGCTGTCCTGTTGCTGTAGGCCTTTCTCAAGAAAATAAAGCTCATACTCTCACTGCAGCAGTGACTGCAGAGTGGATAGAAATACTCCTCTACGTTGTCTGTATATTCATAACTTGTCATTCAGAAAAGAGCAGGGAAAATGTCACAGTGCAGATGTGGATCAGTAGAAAGGTTTCAGCACACCTTGTCTTGCTCAAACCAAGGAGTTGTTTGTGTGTTGAAAACAAATCCTGTGGGAATGCTGTAAATGTCTTGAAAGTGCAGAAAGGCTGTAACAGGGATATTTTAACCACTTACTGTAGTTGAATGGGACATTTCTTCCTTTCCCTTTTTCTGACACCTCTCCTCCTCTTGCTTTGACCTGCTTCTGGTTATCATCTGACCTTTCAGCCAGACAGCTGAGATTTCTATCCCCCCAGAAGACTGTGCTTTCCCTCGAGTTATTCAGCCTGATGAATTCAAGACACTCCACAGGCTCTGGGGACTTTTATAAAGTCTCTGCTGGAGTACTGGAAGGGAAATCTGGGGGGAGAGTGACAGGAAAATAAAAAAGGAAGTAAAGCCATCCCTTTGGCACTAAGATGTTCTATCC
>JACBWW010000041.1:6453376-6484707 GCA_020086605.1 Lanius collurio
CCATGTTGACATTTGAGATGAAATATGAACATGTGTTGCTAGAATATCTGTGGTGATCTCAACGTGTCTATAAAATGTCATAAGGCACCCAGTAAAACTCAGAGTTTGCAGAGCTCTGAGGCAGAATTCAGTGGTTCCTGCTCTAAGTGGAGACAGCTGAAGTGCTGGTTCAGTCTCATTCTGTGTGCTGGGGCTGGGTTTAGGAATTACTGCAGCCCTGAGAGCTATACCCAGTATCTAGTGATGTGAGGACTTGTTGGTTCCAGTAGCCTGTAGAGGCTACAGTTTGTTTTGTATGTAAAGGTTTCATAAATCCCTTGAAATGTGGCCTTCCAAGAAAGGGAGGTCCCTTTCTGTTTTCACTATGGAAGCAGTTTCTTGGAACCTGAGGAGTGCATGTGCTGACTGATTATTGAAGCAGCCCAAATTCCTTTGGTAACAGCAACGTGTTAGTACTGATTTCCAAGAGTGTGCATCACCACCTTTTCACAAGGGCTTGATTAGTTCCCTTGTGATATTTCCTTTTGATGGCTGTCCAGAATGAAATATGCAAACAGGACATAAGCTCACTTCAAAGAATAAGAGCTCAAAGAGTCTAATCTTGGCTGACGAGAAGCTTATACTAGATCAAGCTTTCAGTAATGGTTGCAAACCAGCAAGCTTTGTTGAAACACTCTTGCAGCTGGGATTCAGTAGGGAGGCAGACATTCTTGAGATGTGAGGGGAAATGGCATCTCCTGTGGCTGAGGGTCAGCGGGATAATCAGGATGCTGGTTCTGATGATGTCTCCAGTGGCTGTTCTGTAGAATTGTAAGCTAGACCTTGAGCTCTATCACTACAGGTATATCCCAGTCCCCTGCTAAGGAGGGAAGTACTTCATCCATAGCACAGCTGGTCTGAATGGGTTTGATCCCTGGAAGTGCCATGGGTTGGCTTTGGTTTTGATCCATTTTTCCTTTTTTGCTATGAAGGTGATCCATACTTCTATCCATAAGGCCTTCCCGTGTGACTACACACCCTTGAAACATATATTTAGCTACTTCACTGAGAGAAGAGCACCAGCTAGGATTTTTGGAGGTTGTTTAATTCTGTTGGGCTCTCTTTTCAGAACCAGCCTGTTTTCCTTTCCTTCCATGCTGTCTGAATCTTTATACTTAGAGCTGCAGACAAATCCAAACCTGGAAGGAGTGTCTGAGATACCACATGAGTGTGCTACCAAGCAGGAGGATCTCTACAGACCAGGGAAAAGGATCACCAAGATCCTTATGAAGAAGATCCCTAGGAAGTTAGCAAAGGGAAATGCCAAGTCCTACACCTGGAGAGGAAAAAAAACCCATGTCTGAGTTCAGTTTAAGGACTGAGCAGCTGGAAAACAGCTTGGCAGAAAAGATGATTGATGGTTCATGAGCCAGCAGTGGTGTCCTTGCAGCAAAGAAGGCCAAGAGCCTCCTGGATTGTGTTAGGAGTTGTGCTGCCAGCAGGCTGAGGGAAGTGATCCTTCCCATTCATTGAGCACTGCTGGCACTTCTGTGTTCTGGGTCTAGTTTTGAGCTCCTCCGTGCGAGAGAATGTTGTTTTAGTTACCACTGACTCTTGGTTTTGAGGTAACAGAGAAGTCCTTTGTTAAAGTAGCTGGAATTAAAGACTGTAGGTACTTTCCCTCATAAACAAGGAGAGATAGGAGCCAACACTTCTCTTGATCTGTAAGTCTCTGTGTTCTGTGAACAAGATAAGATGCATTGTGCTGTGTCTCCATCACCACTATGAGAGTCTGGAAAGCTGTGAGGTGATGCCATGATCTGACCTGTTCTGCTTTCTCAGAGGCTCTACTGATGAACAGATGGTTTTGGTGTGGGAGTATACCTGGACAGATTGATCTATTGAGAAAATGCACATAGAGTTTTTCTTCTGTTTATTGGAGACTTTTTTCCCTACATGTCAAAATTTATCTTGTAGCTTCGTGGCTGGTTAAAATTCATGGGCTGCTTCCCTCCAGCCTGCTACTTTTTCCTTAGGAAAGATGGGGAGCAGCTGTTGGAAGATGGGTTTCTCTTGGGCAGCTGAGGGCGGTGCCTTTGCCTTCCACAGAGCAGGGCATCCCTGTGCCCGGTTGTGAGGGGCTGGAGGGGCTGCCAGGGGCTGGAGCAGCTCTGGGTGTGTGGTCAGGGCCAAAACATGAATCGCTGATGTCAGGAGGCATTCCAAAACTCAGATGTGGACCACAGGCTGCCAGGGGCTGGTGGACATGCTGAGGACTCGGTGGTAAGAGGGTGACCTCAACAAACAAACCAGGATAAAAATCCCTTCTTTGCACCAGAGAGTGTGGTGAGATGAATCTGCATGTGAGAGGAAGCCACACGGCTTTTTGTCTTCTGGGAGATTAGAGTACTTGCAAATGGTCTTAGGGAGCCGCTAAAACCAAGCAGAATCAATGTATTGGGAAGGTATGAAGTATTCTGACAGCTGCTCCTTAAGTACTGAGGGCAAAGGAAACTACCCTGCTGTAGTTCAATGACCTTCCTGGGATTCCTCTGGAGTATTCCATAATAAAGCTTCTGATGAGCTTGTTACTTGCGGCATTGTGCCCATGGATGCTGCTCTGCATCTTGAAATCATCCCAGGGACACTTGGAGTCCTCGAGCTGCTGAGCTGAAATGTCCCCATGACCGGGTGCTTGTGCGTCGGGAGCCTCCAGCAGCAGCACACTGCTGCTAGGGAAGATAAATAACCTCTTTTTCTGTTTTGTACCAGTTGGTACTGTGACACTTAACTCCAGCAATGGAATACTGCTGCGAAGGGAAGTCGATGATTTCCTTTTTGGAGCTGTTTTTGGTTCAGTCATTACCCATAGGGACAATGAGTATCTTTTCAATGGCTCCTTCAGGAAACCACGCCGCAGTTTTCCTCTGTCATTGCGAAACTGTGCTTTGGAGATACGAGACACTCGTGATTCATGAAGTTATGAATTGCATTTCTTTCACAATAAATCCATGCGTGCATTGGACAGAGCTGCCTCTTGCCTGGGGGTGACCAGAACTGATGGGGCTTGTGTAAAGAGGTCCTGACTCCCGGGTGGGTGCTTGGCTCACAGAGTTGACCTACTTTAGCTGTGACCTTGATTTGCTCAGAGGTGTTTGTGTACTCGTGATCAGCTTTGCTGCATGATTAAGCTGGTCACGTGTCATCTCACTTTTTTTTAAGGGACAAACAGTAAGATTTCTTTTTACTGTCTCATTAGCCTTGTTTCAGGAGATCAGAGAAAGAATACAAGGAGGGGGAATCCTGAATGAAGTAGTCCCAAACAGGCTATAAAGACAAAATATCACGGATACAGTGACAAAATATCATTTGATTTTCCTCTGCAGGAGAATCCTATCAGGAAGTAGACTCCATGGCATTTTTTTCAAGTAGGTCCTTAGAGTACTTTGGCAACAGGTTTGGCATCATAAATGGAAGAATTGAACTTTGCTTATTATATACATGGGTATCTTTTGTGTTCCTTCTCAGTGAGAATTTTTTTAGGCGCTGAGCATCCAGCAGATGGAGGCTTAAAAGACAGTAAAATATTCAATTTCCCAGAATTTTAAGAAAGCCTTGTGAAAAAAACATTTCTCTGAACTGTTCACTGTTTAGTGGGGCATGCTGATTTTTGCTCTGATCATTGAGTTGACATTTTCTTAACTTAAAAGCTCATTTCAAGAGACATGCATGGTTCTTAACTCCTGTAATGCTAAAATGTAGGACTGTGATTGTTAGAACTGGATGAGCATTTGGGACATGGTAGAGAAAGGGCTCACTGGAAAAGAAATTGAGAGTAATGCTCTTGATGTGTTTTTTACTGCTTAAATGGTCAAGACTTGAAATAGCTGCTTTGAAACTATCAAATATAGGCAGGTGTAAAATAGCACAGCTGAATGGATACTTGATTTCAAGATTTTTTTTTTTTCTATGAAACTGATATGAAATTTTTGCTTGAGATGAACAACAGTTTATTTTTTTGCATTTCTGCACAGTGACTTTTGCAGTCTGAAGCTAAAATGTTGACTGTTGCAGGCATTCTTAAGGGGAAAGGACAGTGGTAAACTTACAACCCCTTTTTCTTTCACCTCCTTTTTTCTTTATTCATTCTAGCTTATCTCAGCCTTCTGTCTGAGGTCATCATAGATGGTCCATGAAATTATCTAATGCAGTAAAATGAGAGTTCAGCAAGCACCCTCACATAGAGAGTGTTCAGAAACACACCAAGTTTAGCTATACTAATTTCTGCACATCAACTGGGACTAAAGATAATGGGTTTGGGTCTGAACCAAGCATAGAGAAATGGCCAGTGACTGGTTTGACTGGTAAATTGAGATGCAGTAGTCTCATACACCACAGTAACACAGTTGAGTCTGTAGCTGCTGGACTGCTTGGGGTAAGAGAGACAAAGCAGACAACTGGGAAAAGGTTGGCATGGGGAGACAGTAGGGCCTGACCTACAAATAGCTGTGGGTATGAATGAAAGCCTTGCAAAACAAATGTGGTTATGGATTCAATGGCATTTCATAATTTGACTTAAATTTGTACTGATTTAGCTTTGGTCAGTTTTGGTGCCAGCTGGCTTCTTAATGTGCCTGTACCAGTACATCACACATTCTCAAAAATGGAAAAGGGGTTGGGTTATTTGGGAGAGAAACCATGGAGAAGTTGGTGGGTGACATGGACAATGAGCCCTCAGCAACAGTTTGGATGCTGTGCTTCAGGAACAGCACTGATCCTCTGTTCTGAAGTTGGTGGTGTTAAGGCAATGACTTGCCTGACTTTACACTGCAGAGCTGCAATCCTGACTGTTATTATCATAACAGGACCAGAAAAATAGATAATTTAAGCATGTGAAATTCAGAATTTGCTATTCTGGCAGAGCTGAAGAAAGTGATAACAAATAACTTCGGATTTTTTTTATTGCTAATAACTCAAAACATGTCTACACATGTGCTTCAGCAGAACTGGTTACAGTGTGAACATGTTAACAGGGTATTGGTTGTTTGAGTTGTAATCTTCTGAGAGTGTCAGGGGAGCTACTTGTTTTGTGTACTTGGGAAGTTCTGCTGTCCCAGGTTGGAAAGGCAGTCAGGACACCTACAGGTGCATCAATCAGAAAATTGTGTCCAATAGAATTTGGAAGTTTTCTTGCAGGAGGAAAATGTAGAACAGTTTCTAAATCTTCCATAGTCAGTTTTACTGAAAAACTTGTTTTGTGACAGCAGTGTGGAAGTGAGGGGCATCCACATGTTTGTAGTACGGTTGGGAGACACATTTGAGGGTATGAGTTGTAGTATGGGATGTGGATTTTATATCAAACTTGAAGGCTGCAGAATAAAACCATGTTTAACCCCTGTACTTCAAAGATGCCAACTGCTGTCACAGTGGAAAACAAAACAGTAAGCCAAGCCCAAACTTATGACCATCCTTAGAGGAAGGCAGTCAGGAGTGAAGGGTAGGTCTGTCCTTTGCACTGTGACAGCAATTTAACTCATTCTGGCAGGATCTGACAGCAAATGGCTCATGATTGTCATCATGTGATCATTGTGAGCAGAGGGGCTTTATGTAAAGACCAGAGAATGGTAAAAAGGGCCCAAAAAGGAAGTGGTGCCAGAGATTCCTTCTGCCCAAACCTTGGTCCATTGGAGATGCACATCCCAACATCTAACTCTTTTGATGGATGGATAACTTCTAACATTTGTAAGAAATGAAATTTGATCCCTGAGTTGGAAACATCTATTGCTTTTGTAAACTGTGTCTAAACCAATTGGTTTTAAGGTGTTTTTTAAGCTTGCTGATTTTCCTCCCATTCAGGTTTTTGCAAGTATTTGACCTACAGAACATGAGGCATGGAAGAGTTCTAAGATTATCAGCTGCTTTGGGCTGAGCATCATCATCTTTGCCCAAGTGGATTTAGGCTTCCAAGACGGGCCTTCAGGTAAAACCTCTTCTCCTTCACAGCTGATGCTATTTAGCAGTGAACTTTTCACAGGGTTTCTCCCAACAATGTAATTATTTTCAGTCTAGAGTATTAAAAAGTGTCTGTTTCGGCTGAAAAAGCCAATTAGATTCATTTGTACCTTTAGACTTCTTAGACCATCATTGACTTATTAGGTTTTTATTTGTGGGGTCTGCTGTGATGGAGGTATTTATTTCTATGGAAATCATCTTGATTCTGTTCCATGAAATTCAGTGGAATCAGAACTTTTAAAGTTTGTAAACTATTCTGATATGATCTTCAAATGCAGAGACACACTAAAGCAAGTTCCCTGTCAGAAATATTTCTGTTTGGTAGAAGCAATTGACTGGCCAGGTAACATAAGAATTAACCTGGTTCAGTTCAAGATCATACTGAAAAATCTTTAAAAACAGTTGGGCTACATAATGTGTTTTGAGAGTGGTCATAGTTTGTGTGCAACACTCAATGCAGCAGTAACTGGAAAAGGTGAAATTACCTGTCTTTTTTTGTACAGCAAGAGGAAATAATAGAAACTGATTGTTGCAATTTTTTAATAATGCTAAGTTTGAGATAACTTTTTCGTTAAAAATATGTAAGTGTCTGCTTATATTAATGCAGTGTTTTTTTGGTTGGTGAGTTGTTTTTTATTTCTTCCCTAATGTTAGACAGTCCAATGGCAGACCAAAGGATGGACATATCTTCTACAATTAGTGACTTTATGTCACCAGACCCTGCTGACTTGATCTCCAGTTCCCTTAGCACTTCAGGAATGGACTGTAATAGGAAAAGAAAGGGAAGCTCAACTGATTATCAGTAAGTTGGATTTCTCTTGATTTAACACTGCTTAATGGAGGTGGTAACACAACAATACAGTGGGGAAGACCATAGAAATATTTATAGCAATTTTTAAATAACCTCTTCTTTACAACCTGCTTTAAAGGTTTTAATAAAGAAGAAAGCTACTATGCACTAAGAGGCAAGATCATTATTTAATAATAAAAATAAAGCTTTCATCTCAGTGCAACTAGAATTGAGAGCTATTACTTGGGGTAAGGCTGAGGAGAAAAACTTCTGGCTGGTGGGGGAGTGGAATTGGGACTGATGAAATGTACAGTGTGAAAGTTGATTATATTGACCATTTACATAGGAAATACAGTATCTGACTAGCAGAGGGAGAAGATAATAAATTTATTGAAAAGCAGAAGCAAAACTAGGAATAGTTCCTTTTCTTCACCTATTTTTTGCCTATTTAGTCACTTCCTATCAATGTGCTGCCAACCTTTGCCTGATGAAGCTATTTTGGGCTCTCATTTGAATATGAATCTGAATAGTCTCTGGTTTGAGGTGTTAGATCTGCCTTTCTTTTAATCAACTGGTTTAATCTTGTATTGGTTCTCAACTGCAGAAAGAAATCCCCCCAACTCTGCTTTAGAGCAGTGAAGGGCACAGCAGAGCTTCCCAGACCTGTAATGTCTCCTTCACTGGGCACACCAAGAGCAACACCCAGAGCAACCCACTTACTGCAAGTCCCTGTGCAAGCCTCTTCTGCATTGTAACTTCACAAAGTGTGGCTGCAGGGGAGCTTGTGAGTGGCCACATCCATTATTCATCCAGCCACAGAGTCCACTTTTATGTGACTTAGCACAGATTTTTTTTTGCTGTGGGCCTTTGGGTTGTTGGCAGCTCTTTTTATGAGGAGGGGCAGAATTTTTAATCCATGCTGAGCATGATAATTAAGAATTAGATTCTTTCTAGGAGAACTTATGCACAAAACTTTAAATACTTCTCTGAACTGCCAGAGAACACTCTGAAAAGTGCATGTGTCCCTCTAGTTGAATTGACTACTACAAAATTGAGTGAATAGCCTCAATCTTACCAACTTCCTCTTCTCTAGAAAGGATTTCTTCATCTTTATTCCTCTGGGTAGGAAGCATTACTCAAGTCCTCTTTTCCAAAAGACAGCTTGTTCTTGTAAGTTATAATTCTGCCCTTTAGGTTCTGTGTGCATTTTTTAAAAATGTGTGAAAACACTGTTTCCTTGAATCCTTAGTGAAATAAATTTACAACAGCTGTATTCATACCACAGTTCATGTTGTGTTGCAAAGTAAATGGTGGCTAGTAAATATTCCTCTATGAAAGCAGAACTTAAGGTAGACTGCCTTGATCCCTCCTTATATGGATGTATATATGGGAAAATGGTCAGAAATGCTACTGTTCCAGCTACTGCTGCCTGTTAATGATTTCATGACAAATTATCCAAATGTCCAGTTTGGTGCTTCAATTACCAGTGAAGCCCAGGGAGTAAGGGAGTCAGAACCAGTGTTTTAGGGGTGTCCTTTGTTCATCTTTTGAGTACAAGCAAGAGGAGTCACCAGCTGCACTTTCAACTCTTCACAACAGCTTTTTAGTTCTTTCTCCTGCAACTCCTCCAGGAAAATTCCTGCCCAGCCTTGCTGTCACTTCATTCACCAAGGGCTGGTCAAATGCTGTAATCCAAGACTTCATGCACAGGACTATGGACAGTAGATTTCTTTTCTTGGGAGTAATGTTTTCAATTGAAACATTACATAATGAGAAAACAAACTACCCTGATGCATTAGTAACTTACTTACCTTTTACCTCTTTTAGATTTTGCTTTCTGGGGGTATTTAACAACAAACATCCCAGAGCAAAAGGTGCTGCCACAAGCGCTGTTTAATTGTGAGCATCAGGAGTCAGTGGCTAAGGCAATAACTCAGGTGTGCAGATTGAGAGATGAGAAAAACATTTAGCTTTATTATTATTAGGATTATTTTAAACCTGATAGCAAAGATAATTTATCTAAGAGTGCAGTGAACAATGCCTGAAAGACTACCATGTTTATTTTTAAGAAGGCTTGTGTCCATTGTTGAACAGAGATAACTAGTCTGTTAATGGCTGAGATGAGAAGACTTTTTCATAAGGCTTTTATAAAACACAGCCTCTTATCATGGTAAAGCTCAGTGGTATTTCAGGTCACCTTACAGTCTTGAAGGGATGCCAGCAGTTAGTTTGCATGTAGAAATTCTGTTAAATTTCCTTATGTTATGATGAAGTCTGTATCAAGTTCAGCCTGGGACTTTAGACTAGAGCAAAGTGTGCATCTGTCCTGCTGGGCAAGAATCAAAAACTGAGAAACTTGGGATACTTTATTTTTATTTTTTATTTCTGGCCTTAGAGTCCTCTGAAATCCCATTTATCTAACCACAAGGACAACACGCATAAAGCACAGATCTTTCCTTTCTGAAGATGAAACAATATCTCAATGATTTGCATAACATAATTTAGGTTAGTTATTTTATTAGTTTTTCACGTTAAGTGTAATGAACTGTGCTCTCTTTTCTTAAAAAGCAGAATTATTCTTTCAGAAAGTAGATTAATTTGAACAAGCTTGTTTCTTTAGAAAATGCTCACTGCTATTGTGCTGTTTTCATTGTGCTTTTCATTTCAAATAGAATATGAACTAGCTTGAGAATTTCAGCAGAAAATGTAAGACGTTATTCTTATTTCCTATATATGGTGTACTTTATTTTTCTTTCTTTTCAGACTCGATGGCTTTCCTTTTGAGTAAGTATAAATATTTTAGTAATTAGTTTCTCTTGAAAGAGATGCCCAGTGGTTTTTTCCCTGCCTTTTGCTTCCATGTACCTAAAATTTACAGGTAGAAATTAAACTAGAATGAGCAGGCCTAGGAATGTCCATTTAAGCACAGTTGTACAGATTGACATAAATCAAAACATTGTCTTCCTAATTATTTTGTCCAAAAAAAGAAGTGTAGTCGTAGACATTTAGCTCTTTTTAGCAAATACAGCTATGAAAACTTTTGTTCTCTCCTGCTTAGTTGTGCACATATGGCTACAATATTAAATGTAATAAGGAGGATTATTTCTATTCTTCATGCCTCCCTTCTTTTTTCCTTCATGCTGAAACAAAAGCTAACTCTGTATCTACACTGAAAGCTGTACTCATTTCCAGGGTGCCTGGTTAGTTTAATACAGACTTGTCTTCTCTCCATGCCTTTGGCCATCTCTGGTGGTGTGTTAGTTTTGGTTATTACCATCTTCTACACCAAAACCAACTCCCATAAGAAACTGAGCTATAGAACATACAGGCATCTGCACAAAGTTGGGTTTTCCCCCCCTCTTTAGTTAACTGAAAAACATTTTTGTAACAGATGATATCTTTGAACTGCAGCATGTTTTACTGTCAAACACATCAAACTGTGCCATTTAGTGAGTTCTGAAGGAGACACAACTAATTTAAGAAAATGTTTTAATGTTACAAAAACCACACAGCTTCCTTAGTCCTTCCAGGTTGTTGTTTTTATACTCCTGTTTTTGTGTTTATGATTTAGAGATGGCAGGAATACTTCATTCTGACTTGATGGTAGTTGGATAACAGTTCTGCCCGTCCTGCTGAATTTGTGATGTGTTGCTTTGTTCTGTTTCTGCAGGGAAGGTATGGATACAGATAAAGATGACCAACATGGAAGGTACTGTTGATAAAGTCACTGAAATCTCAGTTCCACTGTTCTGACACAGGATCCTGACTGTGGATGCCTGTTTTCAGTGTCAGTGTGGTCCCAAATTATTGCTTTGCTGGGATGAAGGCATAAGATTGTTTAAACATGAAACAGACAAGCTAAAAAACCCCACAGTCTGAGGCGCAATATTATAAATATTGATCTTTTCTGTAGAAAGGTTAAATAAACATTGAAATTCTAAAAAAAATTATCTTAATGAGGATCACTAGGATGTGAGATACAGTGAAAGAATTGAGTTGGGTGCTTTCAACACCAACTTTGTGATGTCATTTCTCAACAGATTGGAGTATGCAGACCAACAAGGCAGGATAAAAAATGCAAGGTAATGCTCTAAACAAATATATTTAAAAGAATTATCACTTGCTTTTTGGCATGTATGAATTACTTGTGTATGTTTCTTCTGAAAATATCTCTTTCTAGCCTTGATCTTCCCTTATTTTTCCATATCTTTGCACTGTTCACATTTTTCATTAGGTTTGCATAGAATTTTGTGAAAACACTAATTTGGTGGGTAACTTGGTTTTAGTCACTTCATTGACATAGAAATTGAAGCCAGATATGCTTCTGGTAATATTCCATTCTTCATCCTTTTCCTTTCAGATTCAGTAGTGGGTTGTGGAAGTGTTAACAGTGAATCTTAATATGGGAAGATACAAACCTGTGCTGTATGGCCAACACTGGGTGTGGTTTTCTGCTAACCCAAAACCTTGTGCTGCAGCCTTTCCTGTTGCTTAGAACTGCTCTTTACCCAGACAATTAACATCACATGTCTGAAGAATGTCTGCTGTCCTTTCCACAAGGACAAGAGGGTAGCTTGCTGATCCTGAGGAGGTTGCTTTTGGGCACTGTTTCATGTGCTTCCTGCTCTGTCCCTGTGTGTGCAGGGAGGCTCACAGTCAGATCGAGAAGAGGCGGAGGGATAAGATGAACAGTTTCATAGACGAGCTGGCCTCGCTGGTGCCCACGTGCAACGCCATGTCCCGCAAGCTGGACAAGCTCACCGTGCTCAGGATGGCTGTCCAGCACATGAAAACACTTCGTGGTGAGTTGCCTGGGGATGCAGGGCCATTCCAAATAGCATTGCCCCAAAGCCACACACTTTTTCTCTCCTTTTTTTTTTTGCCAAAAAGGAGTAAGTTAATACATTTTGGCTGGACTCCTCCACTTTTCTTAGCATCTGATGCTCAGTGTTCATTCACAGCTTACTAGTTCATGGTCCAGTAAATACCCTGGTCTCACTGGGGCAACTTGGGGATGAGAAGATAATAATTTTCCATCATCTGACCTACTGATCACTACTGCCAGATTCCACAGCACCAAGGCAGCTGGGGCAGGTGGGGAAAGGGAGCAAAGGGTTTAAGGGCAGTGCACAGTTGGTGCTGGTGCAGTACTGAGCAAGTGCTCTAAGCAGGCAATGTCCTAAAGGTCAATGTCCTAGAAAGGTTAGGTTTTAAGTACAATATTCCTACAGGACTTCTAAGGTTTTGTGTTTGTACCTTTAGCTCTGCGTGAAAGAATGGAGAATACTTTGAAAACTCAGTTTTGGTCTTTGTGACCAGTTTCTGTTGCAAGCACTTGAAGGGAAACACACAGGTTTGGAAGAGGTGAAGTTGTTAAAAATTGCTGTGTATTCCTAAAGCTTCATATAAGAGTGAATCAGTGCTTGGGTGCAAGTGGTGCTGGTGCTAAATGCCTTCAAGAAATGCACTACTGAGGAAAAAAAAGGGATGCAGCTAATTGTAAAAAAGATCCTGGTGATTGTTCTCATTTCTAAGAGAGCTGGTGCCTTCAGTCATATTTAACCTCGTCGTTTTGAAAGGCTTGATGTTCCTAACACTGTGATTTGATGAGGCTAATACTTCATAACACTTCAGTGGTTGATAATTTGACTCTCTTCTGCCTTTATGAAGACAATAGAATGAGAAGAATTACTCCTTAATAAATAGCTGCCTCTTTTGTTGCCACTTTTGGCATTTTGGCATTGTAAGATGATGTCATTGTAAAACTGGGATTTGTCTTTGACTTGGAATGAGAGAACTGATACGTGAATTCCTAAGTGATCATTTGTTTACATGAGCTTTGTCATGCTTTACTGAGTTATAAAGAGAAGAAATAGTTGGAATGTTTTTAGTTTTTAATCTCTTATAATTTCTAATTCTGAGACTAGATCATAAATCAAGGATAGCCTTTGGGTTCCAAAATATATCAATTTATATCTTTGAGGCATTTAATTTGAATTTCGACCTAATGCAGTACTTGTGTCTTAGCAAAAAAGCTTCATCCTTTTTTAAGTTAGTACCCAGAGCTCATGTTGATAGTAAAACAAAACCAAAAAAGTAACTTTCATTTTAAAGAGCATCAGCAATGAACAACAGTCTAAGAAGGAGCCAAGGGAAAATTGCTCATTTAAATGTGTAATGTTGGTGATCTGGGAATTGTTTTCCTTAGGTGCTACAAACCCATATACAGAAGCAAACTACAAGCCTGCTTTTCTATCAGATGATGAATTAAAACATCTTATTCTCAGGGTATGTTCCAACTTTTAATTAAGAGATATTAATATCTGTGACTATAACTCTCCCACAGCACATTTTTCTGCCTTGTATCTCAGCTTAAAAATGTTTTGATTGTGCAGAATAACTAAGAAATCTGCAGCCTGCTTCATAAAGTCAATGAGTTTAATGATGACTAGCATTTCTTAATTAAAGCAGAAAGATTGAAGAGGGGGATCTGAGGAAACCCGTATTTAGATGGCAACTGTCAGAATCTTCAGTTATTACATGAATGAACCAAAATTACATGATTTGCTTTCTTGCAGACTTCCTGCCCTTGCCATGATTTTCAGTGTGCAGTGTTACAATGAGCACCTTTTTTTTTTTTTGAGGTCATACAAACATACAAACTTAGTATGTTTGGCTGCCTGCTGTTACACTGCTTTTATAGTGTGGAGAGCTTATCCCATTAGTCAGTAGTTAGGTTCTTCAGGGGCTTGTGTAATTGTTGAAGCACTGCAGTGTCCAGATGCAGCATATGCAGAATTTAATTTCTGCAGCACTGTGACTCTGAGGATACATAATTGGGGCCTATTCCTGCATGCTTGTGTGTGGCTGAAAGACTACTTTGGAAATAGGAATTAGTTGCCTCCAGGCACAGAAATAAATATCCACGTTATGTTTGATTTCTAAAATAGGAGCTTTTTTAAATACAGTTAAAATAACATTTTAATTTGAAGGTATTATTGAACATAATCATAATATTATTGGACAAGACATGGGTTCTTTCTTCTCATAAAAGTTATTTTACATTCTGGGCACAATGCCCAGAATGATGCCAAAAATGTTTGCAGATGCAGAAAAACCCCTTCATTGTAATTTCACATTTTGCCTGTTGACTCAGTTATCTCTTAAATGTTAAAACAGCTCTCCTAGTGTAGAAATTCTACTGTACACAAAGTGTTTTTAAAGGTCATAGCAATGCAATGAGGATGTATAACTTAGAATTTGATTTTTCCCTCCCCCCCCTTAATTAGGCAGCAGATGGATTTCTTTTTGTTGTGGGCTGTGACAGAGGAAAGATACTGTTTGTTTCAGAATCTGTCTTCAAGATCCTCAACTACAGTCAGGTATTCTTTTCCATTTTAAGTATGTTAGATCATAAAAATTTGAGAGCTTTTTGATGGCTGTGCCTTTATCTGGGGGGTAGGTATGAGAACAGCCTGTCTTGAAAGCTGAGAGGTGTTGCAAAGAGAGAGCTCTTCACTGCCTTGTCATTGGAGAAGATTGTTTCTGGTTTCCATTCAAAGCAAGGAGGTGAAAAGGAACTAAATTTAATTCACTGATTGATGCATTCTGCTCAGGGATTTACCCTCAGGCTTGCAAAAGCATTACCTAATTGGGAATGGAAGGAAATATTGAAACATTAGTCTGGGGTTCTTCCAGAAGCTTCACATGGATTTTTCAACTTAGTTTTCTTTCTGTCTCTTCTGGTTTTGCTTGCATGCTTACTGATGGAAACTGGAAAGTAGTTATACCAAAGCCAGGTTTTTAATATATGATCAACATAAGGCTTAACTTGGACCGTATATTCTGCAAATAATCTTCATTCTTTCTGTCATCTGCACTCTTCATCAAATTTAAAACTTGTATTAGTTTCAAAAGTTTTCCTCAGCCAGCCTTTAGTCAGGTATATACTAAATACCTATTCATATGTAAATAATGAAAGAGAACATTTGCAATTATGATTTTTTTCATTTAAATGCATGGTAAAAGAAGTGAGACTGAGGAGAAACCAGGAATATTTGGTTGGTGGGGAATCGAGCATGCCAGTTCTGCAAAACTCTTACTGAAAATGATGGCAGAAATTACTGTGTAATGTAGCCATAACTTCAATACACAGAGAAAACCTTCCATCAAGTCACAGAATCTGAATAGTTGATTGGAAGGGACCCTTTAAAGGTGATGCAGTCCAAACCCCCTGCAATGAGGCTGGATCTGGATGTTTGATATTCCTTGGTTACACCTCTATGTAAAAGGATTGTTCATACTGGATGCTAAAATGAAGAAAATACACTGAGCCATTATTTTACTTTTTGACTGAATGTTCAATCTCTACAGAATGATTTGATTGGTCAAAGTTTGTTTGATTATCTCCATCCTAAAGACATTGCCAAAGTGAAGGAGCAGCTCTCTTCTTCTGACACCGCGCCACGAGAAAGACTCATAGATGCGAAAAGTGAGTGTTACCAGCTTTGGGAAAAGTGTCACCTAGCCACTGCTGCTGGGGCTTTGCCTCGTGTCACAAGTGGGACTGAGGGGGGATGCTGTCTGGATTGTCCCATGCCAAGGAATTTTAGCTGAAAGATAGGAAGAAACAACAAAAGAAAAAAAAATAAAAGTGAATCAGGTACCTGGAAGCTGTTGGATTTGGCATGCACTGTGGCACAGATGCATTACTGGAACTGGCTTCACCCTGTGAGGTATCCTCTCTTTTCCAGGCATCAAAGCTTTAACTTCTTCCATTAGAACATACGAAGCATTTGTTGTAATCCATCATTCTAAATGGTCAGAATACACTCAGTATGATCTTAGTAGTCCTTGGCTGTCACCTGAGATAGAGGATTCATTTTATTTATCTATTTATTTATTGCTTTCTGCCACTTCCATCAATGACCCAGTCTTTCTCTTAGAAGGGTTTTAACCTTGGAATCGTTGCTGCTATGTCTCTTAGCTCTGTTCCACTCTGGTTTTTTTAAGTAGTTCTGTATCTCTGCTGTTCTTGAGGTGAGTGGGTGTTTAATTCCCTCTCATAACAGGAGTCTGCATTGCTTAAGTGGAAGGTGGTATCTTACAACTGCAGATTTCTAGGTCATTAAGTCCCATGTTTGTCAGGAGCAGAAATCTCCCGGATCTCAGCTCACAGAAGCCACCAGCTGAACCTCAGAAACTAAAGTTGAGAGAGATCATTCAAGGGCAGGGAGCCTGGAGGCTTCAGCAGAATCAGCTGAAGTTTTTTCTGGCTCCTGGTTTCATCGGTTGTCAAGCATGAATATCTAGTGCTGCCTCCTGGGTTTTTTTTGTATGCCTCTGACAAAGTTAGGGCAAAAATAAATACTATGAATTACAGTCTTCCCATCTGCTATGATAGACGGATTGGTAGAATTTCAAGAACTCATCCTGGTGAAGAGTACGAGGATGTATGCACGTATTTATTTCTGTGTTGGCATGAGTAACTCAGCACAGCTTGTACTCTCACCACGGTGCAGCAGTTTGGAGGGCATGTGGTGCAGGGCAGCCTGACCTCCTGGAGATCACCCCACTCCAGTGGAATTGTGAGGGAAGCACACTTTCCAGTAAAATACTGGAATTGCTGTCTTCCTCCTTATGTTAAAAGCCCACAAGGCCTGAGAAGTTTTTGTTGGTGTTGACAGCTGTTTGGTTTTACATATCCCTGTGCAGAAATGGTTGGAGTGGATGGCAGGCTGGGGAAAAGTTGCTGTGTGATTTAAATCCTCCATCAGCCCTTGGAGCACTGGCCTTGCTGATACCTGTGCTCCTGATGCCTGCCATGGAAGCATCTCTTCCCAGAGCCCTGGTGGTACCAGCCCTCTCCTCTCAGCTCAGAGTGATGTATTTTGTTTGCTTTTCCCACAGAAAAGAATCTCCTGTGAGAATATGATAAAGGTCAGGATTTACTGTTAGGGCACATCCATGTGCACTTATTTCTGCAGGGCAAGGGAGACTCCTTAGACATAACTGGAGGTCTTTGGGATCTGCAGTCCCTGTGTAGCTCCCTGCTACCTTTTTTCCTCCTTCTATCCCTGGAGTGTCATTGGGGCTCTTCTGCTCTGTATGCACACGTGTTTTCTGAGTGGGTGCTGCGATAGAAAAGCGCCAGTCTGAAGGGTCAGGAGCCTCCTGAGTGACTGTGTATGAAATTCTGCTCTGGCTATGGAGAAATAATCTCTCAATTTTTAATCATTTCAGAGAAATTAGGGTGTTTATTACAGGACTTGTGGGGATTTATCCAATCTCTTGCTAATCACTGCACTCAGAGCCCTGTGTTCTCAAACTCACCTCAATGTTTTCACAGCAGAAAGCAGAGTCAGAAATTGTGATGTTGGTACAGCCAGCTGGGTGCTGCACAGTCCCATACATAAAAACCTCAAAAGCAGGGCTTCTGTGCAAGGCCCAGAGAGGCTGAAGCATTGTAGGGTGGGGTTTATGGGGTAGCCACGTGTGTGCTTCACTCTGCACCTGACAGACTGTCCCGCACTCCCCGTGTTTGCGCAGCCGGACTCCCGGTAAAGACGGACATAACGCCCGGGCCCTCGCGGCTCTGCTCCGGAGCGCGGCGCTCCTTCTTCTGCAGGATGAAGTGCAACAGACCCTCCGTCAAAGTAGAAGACAAGGATTTCCCTTCCACCTGCTCGAAGAAGAAAGGTAACCATTAATGCTTTTATTACCAAGGCTGTCAGGATTTTTTGCATATGATCGCTCATTTGCAGTGGTTACATTTTTTACATTTATTGGGGTTTCTTATTAAGATTCTGAACTATGGCTTGGTCTGTTACTTCTTCAAACTCCCCCTCACCCCACTCAAGTATCTCTTACACACCTGTGTTAGTATTTAAAGCCAAATTCTCCACTCTGCTTTCTTGAAACTTTTTCAGGCAATTTGTGCCAACAGTTCTGGGCTGGTTATTGCATCATCTTCAGACATTGGTCAGATCACACTTGACCACCTAGCCAATGCCTCCAGTAAAGGAGAATAGAACATTCCTTGTTCTCTGCTTCTGTTTGCCCAGTGATGTTTGGATTGGTATCCACCTCAAAAAAAGAGTGTGTTCTAAGTTCACCTGTGGGTTTGATACATTCTGAGTACTGGTAACAAGGCATTTCTACGCCTGGAATATTTGGTCATAACATTAGCAGTGTTGATAATATTTTTTCCTCTGCAGGGTATAAGTCTAGGCATGTTCAAATATATATTTAGCTCAAATGTGAAGGTTTCTTCTTTGAGTACTGTGAATAATACATTTGGTGTTAGTTAAAGTGAAAAGACAAACAGCAAGAGAACAGAGGGTATCTTGGTGTATGCACAGCTTCAGCCTTGGGTCCTGCTTTTGTGCTCATTGCTGAGGAAGCCAGTTGGGGTAGTTTGGCATAAGCCTTTTACTCTACCTCCCTATGAAAGTCATCTTCCTTGGAGTTTTCAGGCCTGCTCAGTGCTGAGGAATAGGAATTCTCCTTTTGGATACTGACTTTTACTGGTCATTGCAAGCATTCATCACCCCTGTCTACAGCTGTCCCCTGTACACCCCAGTGTATGTTCTGCCAAACATGTTCCTGGGTTTTGTAGGAGCTCCAGGTTAAATTGAAAGAGGCATCTTATTTATTAATCTAATGTCTTCATACATTCCTTTGGCTTGTTTGCCTCCTTTGCTGAAATAACAAAATGTGATGCAATTTCTGTGCAAAATTACCAAAAGCAACCTCAGTCTGAGCTATGTGATGTTTCAGCATAAACAGTGGTTTTGCCAAGATAAATTGTTTATTGGATTATCTCAGATTAGCTGCATTACAGCAGGAGTGCTGAAAAATCCCTTAGAATCACTGAGTCCTTAAGGTTGGAAAAGATTTCCAAGATCATTGAGTCCCAGCCTTTGACCAAACATCACCTTGTCCGACCATGGCACTGAGTGCTGTGTCACTTCTTAAACACCTCCAGGGATGGGGACTCTACCACCTCCCTGGGCAGCCCCTTCCAGTGATTAACAATCCTTTCAGTGAGGAAATTCTTCCTGATATCCAACCTGAACCTCCCCCGTTGCAGCTTCAGGCTGTATCCCCTTGTTTCTTGTTTCCTGTGAGAAGAGGCCGATCCCCACCTGGCTACACCCTCCTTTCAGGCAGTTGTGGAGAGGGATGAAGTGACCCCTGAGCCTCCTTTTCTCCAGGCTAAACACCCCCAGCCCTTCCTTAGTGAAGAGTATCCCAAATTTCCTGCATAAGGGAGGAGATGCATTATTAGCAGAACTGAGTTGAAGTTCTCCAAAGCTGCATCCATGACCTAACTGCTTTTTTGGGTTTTGTTGGTTTGTTTTCTGGGTTTTTTTTTTTTTTCTTTCTTTTTTTCTTTTTACAGCAGACCGCAAAAGCTTTTGCACTATTCATAGCACAGGCTATTTAAAAAGCTGGCCTCCAACAAAGATGGGCCTGGACGAAGATAATGAGCCAGATAACGAGGGTTGTAATTTAAGCTGCCTTGTTGCCATTGGGAGGCTCCACCCCCACGTCGTCCCGCAGCCGGTGAACGGGGAGATCCGGGTGAAGCCCACGGAATACGTGTCCCGGCACGCCATCGATGGGAAATTCGTCTTTGTAGATCAGAGGTGAGAATTCCTCCAGCGACTTCCACTGTCCAGCGCTGCCTCACGGACAGCTTTCCTTGCAGCAGTGGGAAATACCGTGGGCAAAATCAATTGCTGCCCTTTTTAGCTTTTTAATGCAAGCTGGGTTGGGTTTTGAGGTGGAGCTCAAAGCTATTACTATGCAGATTTTCAGTATGACTGATCAAAGTCTTAAAAACTTCCAAAAATATGGGAGAATAACGCCAGGATCATTTCTGCCAGTTCATGAAGGGGGGTATGTACGTGTGTAATCTTCAGAAGAAAATGTTTTGAAACTGGACCCTAATTGCTGCCTGTGTTACTGGAACCCTTTTGCAAACACCACACAGTTAAGTGGCTGCAGAGGCTGGGTTAGGCTTTGCTAGCATGTACACTTACATAACTGTTTACTGGGACCCATTCTGCTGGATTAATGCTTCTCTATGTGATCTTTTGTGTCTGTAAGGAAAGCTTTTCATAAGGTTATCTCTTGGAAACAGTTTGAGAACCTGTGCCAGTGTGGTATCTGCTTTCAGACATCAATTTATTATCTAAAGGGCTAATTCTTTCCTGTTCCAAAAGTAATGGCTTGAATTTGCTTAAGTAGCAGGCACATATGACCTGAATCTTCCTTGAAAATTACTGGATCATCGAGGGAAAAGTAGGAGGTTGAAGGATGTTAATGGAGAGGTTATGCTGGGTTGTTTGGAGAGGGGTTGCTTGGTTCCCTTCCTTGTCAAGAGGGATTGAGACTGCCCAGGTGAGGCTGTTCCAGTTTCCCAGTGGTATTGGCCCAGCTGCTAGAAAAGCCCAAACCCCCAACTCTGACAGAATCTGTCTGCTGGAATTGCTTTCAGGGGAGACTGGGCTGATCTTTAGTGCCCTTTGAGAGGAAGTAGGGGGTAGTCATGGGAGGAAGTGCAGTAAGAAGACTATTTTTTTTTTTTGTGTTACCTATCTGGTTTGGGGTGGTTTGGCTGTGGCTTTTGGTTAGGTTGTCTGGGGGGTTTTGGTTTTAGTTTGATAGAAAGCTTTTGAAAGTACCAATTCTTGAGTGCTTGGAGCTGGTGCTCACTCTGGGAGCTGTGGGAGCATTTGTAGCTTTCTGTTGCTCAGAAAATGCCATTCTGTCTTCTTTATAGACAAGTTTTCTTTTTAAAAGATCAGACATATTCCCCTGATGAGTAGTTTTGAGGCATTTCTAAAATAATGAGACTCAGAAAATGTTGACCCATTGGATTTAAACACATATGCTTTTATTTAATTGTTTTCCAGATGTTGTTTACAATCCTTGGGATGTATGTGCTACTTCAAAGGGCTCTTTGAAGGGGAATTTGTTTAGAAGAAAGCCTCATCTGTAGGCCTGAAGTTGACATCCAATGATCCTTGCTTCTACTGGAGAACATTTAGGCACCTGTAAAAGTTGGAAACAATTTCTTTCCAAGTCAGGCTTTTTCTTTAATATAGACTTGCACATTTTAGCATGTGTCCAAGGAACTCGGGCAAGAAACACTTCTTAAACTCCCTGTGTCCTTTTGTGTCTTTATGGATTTCAGGGTCCCTGGAGAAGCACTGCTGTGCATCAGGTACCAATTAGCTGGGCTGCCACAGCCAGGGAGCTGCTTAACAATTCACTGGTGGAATGGCAGCTACACTGAACAGGGTTTTAGAGAGAATCCTCTCTCCTCTTACTTATTCAGTACTTCTAATTGGTCTGCATGGTGAATTTGAGAGTAAAATTAAGTTTATTATCTATGCAGATGACATCAGACACAGCTTCAGAGTTCAGAGCTGCCTTGTTAAGTCGGAGAAGTGAGCTGAGGAAAAGAGTAAATACAGGATGAAATTCCAGAAGGACACAAACAATTTATTTCCTTGCATAACAGAAGAGGGTCAGATACTGAATTCACCAAGTCTATTGCCATCTGTCACTTGGTGCAGGTTCTCCTTTCCACAGCACCTGTATGTCCTGCTGTGAAAAAAAAAAGGGTTGACAAATCACCTGTTGATGCTCATGCTGTTTGTCCCCCATCTATGTCAGGTGTCCCACCACAGCCGTGCTGCTAAAAGCCTTGGTTGCTAAAGTTCTTGGGAAATCAGGTTGGGTTGGTTCCCAGCTCTTCCATTTTAAAGATAGACTTCGTTTTGCTGCTCTGTGGGTCTCTTAGAGATTGCTTTGATGAGTTATTTTGGAGTTTAAGTGTGCTGGGATAAGGCTCACCAGACAAAAGTCAGGTTTAGTTCTTGCTTCCTTCACCAGGACTGAGGTCTTTGATCTCCCTGTCAAGGAGGACTTGAGGTGTGAAGTACCCAATTGGTGCTGAATTCTCTTGGTGTGTTTGGGAACATACAAAAGTGCCCCACATTTAAATACTATGGATTTTGTACTTCAGCTTTTTTCCTTCTGTTCTTATTAATAATTATTAATATGTACTAATTTCTACATTTTAAAGTATTTAATTTGGGCATTTTTGAGATTGCAGAAGAGGTGTTGATCTATCCTGGTTTGTTCCTTATTCCCCTTCATGTTTAATTTGCATTGGTATAGTCTAGAATTGTGACCCTTATTTCAGTTTCTTCAAGGAACTGTCACTTCTCCCTCAGTAATTTTCTTCTAAGAGATGTACAGAATCCAAGTTGAGTTTGGTGTGGTGTTGTTTTGTCCCACTCTTGAGTTCTCCAAACCTTTGATGTCTATTTTGCAGTGGCTCTTTATACAGAACTCTTCATGTTATCTTGTGGCTGCTGCAGTGCAGCTTTTCAGGCTTAAATTCCCAAAATTACAGTGTATCTTCAAAGCTATTTAGAAACTCTTACATCCCCTCTGGTGGTGGTAGGTCAAATGTAGTACCTGAGGGCTCTGGGTGTTAAGTACTTTTTTAATTATCTGAGAATTAAAAATAGTATTCTTAAGGAATTTCTTTTACCTTCTAAGCTGAAAATTCCTTTCCGCATTACTTGAGCCTTACCCAGCCTTGGTGTGAGATTTAGGAATCTCTGACTAATACTTCAACTTGAAAAGATTTTTTTTTTGTTTTGTTTTCTTTATTTTCTTCCTCTCCCTCCCTTGCCCAGGGCAACAGCCATCCTGGCATACTTACCCCAGGAACTTCTAGGTACTTCATGTTATGAATATTTTCATCAAGATGATATAGCACATCTTGCAGAATGTCACAGACAAGGTACGATTATTAATAATTCAGGGAAGAAATTTTGTTCAAAATACTGGGAACAGTTGTTGTGTATTAAGGAAACCAAACAGACTTGAAAAGATTTGGGTATTGCTGTTTGCAAGTGCTTTAGTGGAGAACATTGTGCTCTATGTGCCAAACACTGTGATTATCTTAGATTTGCATGCATTTGTAGGGAATATTTGAGGTTCAGGATGGGTGAGGGGGGATGAGGGAGGAACAGCATTTCTCTTGAGGGGTGAGGGGAGGAATTAACTGGGTTTTTTCTGACAAGGGTTCTATTTATGTTGTTATGGTGCCTGTTTGACACAAATCACTTGCTTTCTGCCTGTCTTCAGTTTTGCAGACAAGAGAAAAAATTACAACTAACTGCTACAAGTTTAAAATAAAAGATGGCTCTTTTATTACGTTGCGGAGTCGCTGGTTCAGTTTCATGAACCCTTGGACCAAAGAAGTAGAATACATTGTCTCCACAAACACAGTCGTTTCGTAAGTGCTCTTCCCTCAGCAGGTGCCTGGAAATGCCCATTGCTTTGCCCTTTTCTCACGTGAGATTTGACCTAAATATGTGCACACCTTCTGTATGACAATAGGTGTCTTCTCCAGATAACACCCTGGGGAGAGGGGGCTTAGTTTAACAGTTGCAGTAATTTCATTTCTGGTTGTTAAAGCCTGCAGAAAATAGAGATATTTTCTTTCTTTGGGAAAACCTGGGATTTGGTCTTTGTAGGGTCTTAGAGGACATGCATTTCTTTGCTTTGGCAGGTACTTCTTCCTCCCTTTTCCTTTTTTTTGAGGTGACTTCTCTCAGCAGAATAACTGCTGTAGGGGAACTCTCTGATGAGAGAAGCTGTTGGAGTCCTGTCCTGCACACTGAGGTGGAACAGGGTGGTTCATTCCTGTTATTTGTCCAGCCCTGGTGTCAGTCACAGAGGCGACACTGACTCACAGACTACTGAAACCCTGAAGCATTCCACACTGAAACTCTGGCTGCATGACTTGGGATTTAGTCACTGAGAGGGTTTTCTCTCACTGATTTGTCTAATCCTTGACCTCCACAGCACCACAGTCCTGGACAGCGGGGACGCGGCCTTTCCGCAGCTGGCAGCGTCCCCACACAGCATGGACAGCGTGCTCCAGGCTGGAGAAGGTAATTCCTGTGCTCTGGGAATTATTGCCTGTCATGCCTTGGGAGCAGCTCATCCTGCCTGCTCAGATTTGCTGCGCTTCTGCACTGAGATGTGTTAATATCCTAAGGAAAATAAGGTTTAGTTTTGGGTCTGAGCCACAGCTGCTGAGGGTTGCTGTTGTTAAATATGCATTTCCAAAAGCAGGCAATTATCCACTCTGGATAAGCAATGCTGTGGCCTTTCCTGCCCTCTCAGTGTGGTCTTTTCTCTGCCTTGGAGTGTATCAGGCTCCTCCCTGACACCCCCCCAAGTGCTGGGCAAATGTGAAATCCCATTACAGAAACAGCTCCTGACTGCTCAGCACTCACTTTTCCCTCCTGCTGTTACCTGCCAGGGGCTTTATTTGCAGTCATCAGGTACCTTGGGCTTATCCCATATTTAATGGAATATGCACGGGCAAGTTCTTCACACAAAGCAGAGAGCAAACATGTTTGGAGAAGAGCCTGTTTGGGCACAGAGAAGGGCAGGTCTGACAAGGCCATTCTCTACCAGCTCTGGACAAGAGGTAGCACCAGAGGCTTGGTTTTGAAGGAGGACAACAGCCAGATTCTGAAGGAGTTGGGATCTGTTCTGTCCCTGCTGGCACTGAGGGACATCTGAGACCCAGCACAGCTCAGGGCAAGCCAGAGCTTTCCATACATTTGAAGGCACTCACCAGTTGGTGGAACTGTAAATAAATCCGGTTCAGAAGGTCCTGCAGCTGCTCAAAGCCTAAACACAAATGCTCTGTGGAGAAGGTTTGCAAGCTTTTATCTGACCTTAAGATAATCTACTCATTTCAGGTGGCCCCAAAAGGACCCATCCAACTGTGCCTGGAATTCCAGGTGGAACAAGAGCTGGGGCAGGTAAAATAGGGAGGATGATTGCTGAAGAAATCATGGAGATTCACAGGTGAGAGAAAATGATGTAAAGTTGTTTTATTATTGTTCTTTAAGAAGAATTAGACTTCCTTAATTTCCTCTTAAAGAACGTCTTACTCAAGATGAATAAGGAGTGATCCAGCTGTATTTCACAGACAGCTACAGATTCCTGTTCAGCATCCCTGAGGCAGCCAACCCCCACAATGAAAGCATGAAGTTACAGCCTTCCAGCTTTCTCTTGCAGAAGACTGATACTGGAACTTTTTTGCAGGGGTGATGATGATGACTCGTTTACCAGAAACAGGAGTTAAAAAGAGCAGCTAACTAGAAACAAATCTATTCCAGACTGTTGTTTTCCCAGTGACTTGAGGCTGTGAGTGGCACAACCTTCAAATGCCAAAGCTATTGACTGTGTGCCAAAACAGCAATGTTTGTTTTCGTGCAGTTCATTCACTCAGATGCTTTTGGAGCTGTTGGATGTGCATGATGAGCTTTTGCAGTGCCCCTGCAGCTCTTGGAGCAAGGACACCATGCTGGGGACTTCCCATGGTACTCAGGATGTGGGGCTGGGTCAAACACAGGGTCCCTTAAGAGACTGTGGGGATCCACAGCTGCTGCTTGTGTTCTCAGCTGTGTGAGCAGCTGCTTTCAGTGGGTACCACTTAATTTCTGTTGGCTAAAAATCCCTGTTCTTCATGGATTTCCTCTTGGGAACTGTGTTCCCTTTCCTACAAAAGTGGTCTCACCCAGCAGATGTTTAGTGGTAGCAATTAAACCAGACTGAGCTGCAGTCCAGGAACACATTGTCTGTTTGCATAGTTCTGTTCCTGCTGCAGGCAGGAGGCTCCTTCCCATCCTCACTTCAGGCAGCAGCAGACCTGTCCCTAAGGCTTCGTTCCTTGCTGAAGGAATAGGAAAAAGGGGAAAGAGGAAAAGAAAAAAACCGAGGCTGAGCCAATACTTTGATGCTTAACCACCCCTTTCAGTAGCTGTAAAACACTTAATTAGCCAAATGAGTGTAGTAGTGCAGTTACCACCCATGCTTGCATTTCAGTTCAGACCCTGGGTTAGTTCCAGTCCTTTTTAGCAGCTGTTACTATTTTCCAAAACTGCCTTCTGTTCAGCTTTCCCAGGGGAACTCTGCCAAGGAGAAGATTCCCATTTCTATTGCTTTTCTCTGTAACTACCCCTCCTCCCTTTGGTCTAGAGATTTGTTGGTTCTACAGTCAATACATTATTCATTATTAAAGATGTTTGATCAAGCTGTGGAAAATGGAAATGAACAATGTGGCTTTTGAGTTAAAAACAAACCAGTGTCCAGAGTACTTTTGTAGCAGTAGCTCACTGAAGGAGTCTGGATTATGTGACTGAGGCAGCTGGCAGTCTTAGCTGGTGGACATTGAAGTAAAATACACAAAAATGAAGCTTTCCTTAGCAGCCAGGACCTTTTCCTCTGACTCAGTGAAGGCTGTCCGGGAACTAAAACAGGGAGGAGGTAAAGCTTGCAGACCAAACAGGCTGGATTTACACACATTGCTGCTCCTGCTGGTCTGAGGAACACTGAAAAAGGGAGGAAATTACAAAAATGAAGCTCATGCTTTCAGCACCTTTTATGGCATCTGATACTGAAGTCAGCAGTTGAAACTCCAAGTTTCTGAGTTGCTTTTAAATCCATGCCCGGTTTTATCCATGTTTTAGGATAAGAGGATCATCACCTTCCAGCTGTGGCTCAAGTCCCCTAAACATCACCAGCACCCCCCCACCCGACACCTCCTCACCAGGAGGGAAGAAGGTAAGAGCAAGCTTCCCCCACAGTCTGGGGCCAGCCAGGGCAAGGGATGTGGGATTTGCTTATGGGAACAGCTCCTGGCTGCTGGGCTGGAAGGCTCTGACCGAGCCAAAGTGCTGCAGTGGTCACACCCCCTGTACAGCACTGCCTGAAGGGCAGAGAGCAGCAGTTCCCAAACACCAGCAGCGTTTGAAATCCACCTGCCCTTTAGGTTGTATTTTTCCAGCAGAGCTGCAAGGAACAGCTCTCTCCACCCTCCAAAAACTCTCTAACACCCCGTGCTGGTGAACGCTGGAAGTGCTGGCACGGGAGCACGGACTGTGCCTGAGTGAATCCCACCAGTTGTGCTACAGGGCTGCTGCAGCACAAACCAGGGCAATTCGGTGCTTTCCTGCCACTGAGGGGGTATTTTTAAGTCAACACTGGGCACCTGCCCTGCCCTAAGATGGCTTGAGTAGCACTCAGGTGCCATTAACCAGCACTGAGCCACCTGAACACTTGTCCTGGCTGCTTCCAGCAATCTCTAAATGCTTATGGAAGTTTTATCCAAAGCAAGAACACTTGTCCTTATCCTTATGCATTGCTTCAGACTAACTTAACCTTTTTTCTCAGAAATTATGATGACTACACATAAGGATTTCTTGTACTCAGAGCACACAGTAAATATTTCTGCCTATTCCCAGCTCTTTGTTCTTGGAATAAAACTCCAAGTTGGAATGGAGTTACAATTCTAGTAATAGTTATTCTTGCTGCTTCTGCCCTACAGTATTCAACATGTACACACAGAACAGGGGCTGCTGGAATGGCATAAAGGAAAAAACAGGTGGAGGGTTGGGTGTTTTCAGCACCCCCTCAGTACTTCTCTTTGTCTAGAAGAGTGTTTGTTATAAACCACAGGGGGTTTTTGGGAAGTCCATCTACCCTATATTAAAAACCCCAGTATAGGACAGTTTAAGACTTAATGCACCATTTCATGCTGCTTTATATCTTCTGTTTTGTCTTTCAAGATCTTGAATGGTGGCACTCCAGACATTTCTTCAGCTGGGCTGCTGTCTGGGCAAATCCAGGATAATTCTGGGTACCCATATTCCGACAACTCCTCTATCCTGGGTAAGTGAAGTCACACAAGAGCATGCTCAACACTGCTGAACACACATGGACACTGTAACAAGATGGTTGGTTTTAGCAGTAACTTGCTTTTACAATCAGCACGCTCCAGCTGGGGCACAAAGCCCCACAGCCAAGCACTCTGGGTGCCCAGAGGCCCCTGGCAGCCCGCTTTGTCAACTTACCCGATACTGGCCATTTTCTTAGGTAGTGCTTGGACACCTCTGTGCTCTTGCTGAGCCAGTGGGAGTTAGCTCAGCTCCCGGCTGCTGCTGTGGTGTTGTGTTTGAAGTCTGGCTCTCAGGCTGTCCCTGAGGGGCACTGGTCATTCCGGCCATGACCCCATGTCCCTCCTCTGACACCCAGCTGCTGTGGGGCCCTGGCACCGCAGCCTGGGCCTCAAACCCCTCAGCATTGCCCAGAGGAGCTGTCCCAGGCCATGGCAGGCACGAGAGCAGCCACGCTGAGCTGCAGCCTCACGCTGTGTTCCCTTGCAGGGGAGAACTCCCACATAGGCATCGACATGATCGACACGGAGCAGGGCTCCAGCAGCCCCAGCAACGACGAGGCGGCCATGGCGGTCATCATGAGCCTGCTGGAGGCCGACGCGGGGCTCGGTGGCCCCGTGGACTTCAGCGACCTGCCCTGGCCCTTGTAAATGATGCACCCAGCACCCAATATCAAAGTGCATTTACTGGTGGAGCTCTGCAGTCTGTGAAACTTGTGGGACTGAGAGGCTTTTATGTAGGAATTTCATAAAAGCTGTGTCAGAATGCAACTCATCCTACCATGTGTAACTTCAGACAAAGTGGAATAACCTGCTACAGTGTTCTGTGTTGATTTGGTTAGCTGTGTATAGCTTGCAATACTTGTATATTTTGGATTCTGTTGTTGGAAATTTTTTTTAAATCACTGTGCAACTCACTGGCATCAGTGGTAGCTTTTATATGCAAATGACCATTTCAGATGTATGGTGTGTTTTTACACTGCAAAACAGTCCCCATGTGGATATTTCTTATACTAATTGTACCATAAAGCTGTTTATTCTTTCTTGTAAGAATCCTTTACTATAAATATTGTTAAAGTGTAATGTATTAGACAGTTAAATATTTTTAAAATAAATGTTTCCCTTGTTCTACGATGGAGCATTTACTTTGATAAATAAATTTGATAAAACCCTGCTGAAGGTGCATGCTAGAAGCACTTGGTATTTATCATTTCTTTAGCCTTGGGGGAAAAGGGAGGAAAACCAGTGCCTTACATACACTTACACCACTTTGTCATGACAACAAATTCCCAGGAAAGCTATTATTACTTACTCCTAGATCCACACTTATCCTAAGAAAAGCACAACAGGGGCATGGGTTGAAATAGGCTGATTACCTTTAAGAAATACTTGTTTTTCACTTAATATTAACCATCCTTCCCCTGAGGAAAGAAAAGCAACTACTTGCAAAATTCGTAATTCACAGATAATTCAAGCCCATTAAAATAATGGAAACTTTATTTGCATGAAAAACTTGTTTACAATCATTAATAAATGAAGAATGATCCATTTGCATTTTCCTATTTCATGACACTTATGAAAAATGTATTAAATAAATATTTGTGAACAGCTTAAGGTAAGGCAAAATTTAAGATAAAGCCCCTATCCGTTGTTCACAATTTTTGAACATGGCTCACGCTGCAAACAAGTGAAAAAATTCACTAAAGAACTTGAACAAGATGTTACATGGGTCATTGAATCGTGTCCTCAATCCAAAAACCCACGAGTAAGTAGTTTTGTGCTCAACCATATACAATAACTTTAAAAGGGTCAATCTATTCAGAGCAAAACTATGTACAGTTAATACCTTTGATAGAAGCACTTTGTTAGTATTGTGCAATACATTTATAAAAAATGGCTTCAAATTCCATTTCTCAACCATTTGTAAAGTGCTACTATCAATTCCCACTCTGCTTCCTAACCCCGTGTCACGACAGCGTTCCCAGCCCGCCCTGGCACGCAAGGGCCGCAGAGGGGGGCCAGGCCAGCTCACAAGTCACCAACGTCACAAACCTACTGGTAAACACAGACATGTACGTCACTGAGCCCAGTGCTGGATCTGTACTCCTCCCAGAGCAAACAGGCATCCCTTGGGGCCGCGCCGAGGTCCCTACTGCAATATCCTAAACACCGGGACACAATGGAAAAACTGGCATTGCAGTGTGGTATGAGCAGAGTACAGTCACTGGAAGGAGCATGCTTGAGGTGGGGGCAGCGGGATCAGAGCGGGGGGTTCTGGCCCTCGGCCTCCAGCTCGCTGTTACTGGGGGCGGGGTGCATGGGCAGGATGTCCAGCTCGTCCACCTGCGGCGTGGGGTGCATCACCACCAGCTGGTCCTGGGGGATGTCTGCTGCTGCCGCCGCTAAGTTGGTGATGGATTTACTCTTCACACACTGGAAGTCAACGTGCCGGCTCTTCCCCTCCTCCTTCTCCCACGACATGCGGATGAACGGCCTCTGCACGTAGTTGTAAATCACCTCCGGCCGCCCACCCGGCCGCTTCTTCACCTTCTCCTTGTATGTGGGGTAACCTGGCAAAGGCAGGAAGCACCATCAGCACTGCTGGACACACAGCACAGCACCATCAGCGCTGCTGGGACACAGCACAGCACCACCAGCACTGCTGGGACACAGCACAGCACCATCAGCACTGCTGGGACACAGCACAGCACCATCGGCACTGCTGGGACACAGCACAGCACCCTCAGCACTGCTGGGACACAGCACAGCACTATCGGCACTGCTGGGACACAGCACAGCACCCTCAGCAATGCTGGGACACAGCACAGCACCATCGGCACTTCTGGGACACAGCACAGCACCATCGGCACACGNGACACAGCACAGCACCATCGGCACTTCTGGGACACAGCACAGCACCACCAGCACTGCTGGACACACAGCACAGCACCACCAGCACTGCTGGGACACAGCACAGCACCATCAGCACTGCTGGGACACACAGCACAGCACCATCAGCACTGCTAGGACAGCACAGCACCATCAGCACTGCTGGACACACAGCACAGCACCATCAGCACTGCTGCACACACAGCACAGCACCATCAGCACTGCTGGACACACAGCACAGCACCATCAGCACTGCTGGGACACACAGCACAGCACCCATCAGCACTGCTGGGACAGCACAGCACCATCAGCACTGCTGGGACACAGCACAGCACCATCGGCACTTCTGGGACACAGCACAGCACCATCGGCANCCATCAGCACTGCTGGACACACAGCACAGCACCATCAGCACTGCTGGGACACACAGCACAGCACCCATCAGCAATGCTGGACACACAGCACAGCACCCTCAGCACTGCTGGGACACGCAGCACAGCACCATCAGCACTGCTGGGACAGCACAGCACCATCAGCACTGCTGGGACACAGCACAGCACCCATCAGCACTGCTGGACACAGCACAGCACCATCAGCACTGCTGGGACACAGCACAGCACCATCGGCACTGCTGGACACACAGCACAGCACCCATCAGCACAGCTGGGACACAGCACAGCACCATCAGCACTGCTGGGACACAGCACAGCACCCATCAGCACTGCTGGACACAGCACAGCACCATCAGCACTGCTGGGACACAGCACAGCACCATCGGCACTGCTGGGACACAGCACAGCACCATCAGCACTGCTGGGACACACAGCACAGCACCCATCAGCGCTGCTGGGACACAGCACAGCACCATCT
>JACBWW010000041.1:6484732-6514103 GCA_020086605.1 Lanius collurio
ACACAGCACAGCACCATCAGCACTGCTGGGACACACAGCACAGCACCCATCAGCAATGCTGGACACACAGCACAGCACCCTCAGCACTGCTGGGACACGCAGCACAGCACCATCAGCACTGCTGGGACAGCACAGCACCATCAGCACTGCTGGGACACAGCACAGCACCCATCAGCACTGCTGGACACAGCACAGCACCATCAGCACTGCTGGGACACAGCACAGCACCATCGGCACTGCTGGACACACAGCACAGCACCATCAGCACTGCTGGGACACAGCACAGCACCCATCAGCACAGCTGGGACACAGCACAGCACCATCAGCACTGCTGGGACACAGCACAGCACCCATCAGCACTGCTGGACACAGCACAGCACCATCAGCACTGCTGGGACACAGCACAGCACCATCGGCACTGCTGGGACACAGCACAGCACCATCGGCACTGCTGGGACACAGCACAGCACCATCAGCACTGCTGGGACACACAGCACAGCACCCATCAGCGCTGCTGGGACACAGCACAGCACCATCAGCACTGCTGGGACACACAGCACAGCCCCCATCAGCACTGCTGGGACACAGCACAGCACCATCAGCACTGCTGGACACACAGCACAGCCCCCATCAGAACTGCCAGTGCAGATGGTTATGCTGTGTTCAAGTCACCTCTCCTCTGTGCCCCAACAATAATGTCCATTTCACACATTACTACAGGGCACCAGCACTGCAATTTGATGCCACAGTCCTTCCTTGCCCAAACCAAGAAATGCCAGCAGGAATATTCCAGTATAAGCCAGCATTACAAGCGGGTCCAGTTCTTGTTTTGCTAGAAGGCTCCTAACCTTATTCAGCTGAAATTAAGTTATTTTGGAGCTCACCAGTTAAAAGCATTTGCTTTTTCTTGGCAAATTACAAACGTAACCATGACAACTTGGTGAGTGAATGATAGAAATCCTGCTAATTATAAAGGCTGGATTCTAAAATATAATCAGAAGAAAAATGTAATGCAAAGAAACCCAGTTCATTCATTATAAAAATCAGACTACTCAGTGAGATTTTACAGACCAGCCTCCTAATTGGAGGATAACAAGATGCTTATTTCACAGATCAGGATTTTTTTGCACTTCACTGATCCACTGGAGAGTTTTGTATTTCCTGAAAGAAAATGTGTGCCTGCCACTTAACATGACATTTTTTATTTCACACCCTGAAATGAAGAAAAACCAAAGAACATAATATCCAAAGCTGTATGAATGCTTTGTTACTTTAAACAAAGCACAGAGAAGATTTTGTGGGGAAACTGAAGGGCAAAGGGTATGAGATGAAAGTTATGAAGTCAGTAGAAACCACGTAAGTGATCTGCACAGAGCCCATCAGCCAGACACAGCTTGGACACCAGTCTGGAGCCTGCTGCTTGTTGGGTACCATTCCCCCTCTGCTGCCTATTCTGTCACCCAGCCTCAGTAGGAAAGACAACACCAACCTTTTGCTTTTCCAGATACAGAGAAAACCATAAAGCAGAGAAGTGCAGCAGACCCTGAAGCCCCAAGAGTACAAGCAATGCTTCCCTTACCTTCGATGCCCAGGCGGATCTTCTTGAGCCCCCTTTCCTTCAGAACCGATTTGGCCACATCTCTATTTTCAATGTATTTGAAGAATCTATACAACTTCGTGCTGTAAATAACTAAAAATGCATTTTAATGAGAAAAAACCCCATCTATTCCAATAGTAACCCTCTAGCCTTAAAACACAAAGGTTTATCTTTTCCACTGTTTTGCTTTACTCAAGTATTTCTATTTCAGAAGAGGGGGAGACTCAAGAACTTGAGAAAACAGCTGAAGACACTGGGGAGTGGGTTGGTTGCACATCTTGCAGGGAAGTACAGTCCATTTACAGGTGCTTAAACTCATCTGCTTAAACACAACTGTAATACTCCCAAAACAACAACACTTGTTTTCTTCCCCCCAAAAAACCCTTCTAGCTGTTCTCCCACAGTAAACATGACTCCCTACACATTTTGCTCCTCAAGCTTTTTTTTTTAAGTATTTTCTTCCCCCTCACTAGCTGACAACACCTTAATAATAAAAACTACCTTCTCATTTAATTAGATTTGAACATAGCAACATATGCTTCTGTGAAACAAAGTATTAAGCAGAACTACCCAAACAAAGAGGTTTTTATTATGTGAGGCAGTAGGGAAGTTGTAAAGACTTTACTAACAGTGCTTCTGTACAATAGCTTTAAATCAGCACTTTCACTGCTACCTCTACCATGGCATGGCTCGCTGGGAACAATGAGGATAAACTTACTTTGTGAATACTCCTCTCCCATTTGTGGGGGATACTCTTCATCCCAGTCAACAACATCATCATCTGTCAGCACAACGATGTGGCACTCCCTCTCCCCACTTTGAGCACTGGCTACCATTAATGGGAGAATCATTTCTTCCAGGTAAAACTCAAATTGCTTGCGAGCACCATCATTTGACAGTTCATGCATGAGAGCACCTAGAAGAAAATTTTAAGCATTTGAGAGCTTGGTAAAGAGATGAAGTCAGCAATAAGAAACAGATCTGTTTATCTTGTAGTATTACTGCACACAGGTGTAAAGATACTTAGTCTATGAGCTTATGTAAGTTCAGACCTTATTTGAATATTTACCAGCAGCTGAAACTAACAGGCCCATCTTGCAGATATTAACATGGTGTTGGGCAGACAAGAGGAGTGACTTTGAGACCTCCTTTATGTTTTACTACTGCTAAACATTTGGTAATTGTGCAGTTTCCCTAAAAGAAACATTATTTAAGCCAGTTGCTGGAAGAGCAGAGCACACAGCCCATGTTTCATAAGCAGTAGCTTAAAACCAAAGCTTCTCAAAGCCCTCACAGCAGGAGCTGCTAAATCCCTCTAAGGACAGAGAACTCCGGGCGTGTGGCAGGGTGGGTGGCCCTGCTGGGGAAGGCACAGGTGTCCTGCACAGATTCCCAGCTGTAGAAACAACTAATTGTTTAATTAATTGTGCTGGCCCTGCACTGCACACACAGGGAGAGCACAGGGACCAGAGGCACAGGCAAGACTTGGGCTGTGCTCAGGGATGAAGGAGCTGGAGAGAATGGCACATGCTGGGGACCCTGGAGAACCCCACTCCACCAGCAAAGCTGTGCTACTTCCACCACAGAGACAGCCTCATTCTCCTAAGCAAGGAGCTGAAAAAATTATCCTCCCTGTCCTCTGAAAAAAAATGTACCACTGAATGTTACTGTATCTGTACTGCTCATGCAGTCAGAGTTAAGTATTCCCCAGGGTGACCACAGCAGAGAATCAGATACTGAAATATCAGACATTCTTTTTCAAAGAACATAAATCCATTGGTTTTAGGGCTTTATTACATAAGAGACAAAAAGGGATGGATTTAATTCATGTAGTGCCAGCCATCTTCTTTATCTCTATTAAAGATATGATTTACAATTAACACACACACTTAAATCAATTTGTGCAATTCAAATTATTTTAATAAACTCTGTACTTACTCAGATCTCTGCATTTTATAGTACTATACTCAAAGGAGATACAGAGATAGTCACATGCTTCTCTCAATTCAGGAATAGATATCCCATCAGGACAGCGTATCACCCCAGTCTTGTAATAATCCTGCAGGAATGCACCAAGAAAAACACAATGCACAACACTCACCAACAGAAACATTTCATCATTTCATTTATGATATCTTCTCCACAAAGAAAGCCCCCAAAATGTAAGACAGCAACAAATGTTAAACTTTGTGAATCTCCTGTCCTCAAATTTATCTGTTTTCAGAGCTGCATTCAGAGCAGTGAGTTCTGGTTAAAACTGTTATTTTAAGTGACAACTATTAATAGTGATAATTTTGCTGTCTTTTATCTACACTTCACCGAGCTCTTCCCATTCCAAATCTGCTGACAAAGCAGTACAGCACTTCCTTGTGTGGATATGAAATACATAAGGGGCCATTTCCATCTCAGACTGAAGTTTGCTTTACTCCTGTTAGCTGCAGGAAATTAACTTCCAGTACTCTGTGTGACTTAATTTCAGCTCTAGAAGGGCAGAATATACCTGAATTTGGTGAACTAAATGCATAAAAGGTAAACTAATTTCTGTCAGGAAGTAATCTTTGGTTTCCTTCAGGTGTACTTTCTCTCTCCCCGACTGTGACAGGCTCACGTCTAGGAAAAGGGGGTTCCTATCAAGCATTTTCCCCCCTCTACTAAACAAAAGAGAGTATCTATGCCATCCACAACATCTTGATATGCAAGTTAGGTTAAACCAGGAAGTTTTATTTCTTAATAGTGCTTGTCCTAACAGTAATTGCCCCTAAAAACTCACCAGAATAGCACGAAACACAGTGGAACCAATTCCTTCAGCAACTTCATACTCTCCTTTTTCATTGGGACGAGTGAAGTTGTGTTCTCTGCCTGATCCAAACATCCTGCTCAAGAATCAAAGTAATTTGGGTTAGAATTCCTTACTATGGTTTTCTTGTTTGTAAATAAGAAAAATAAAATGCAGAAGATTGTACAGAAATTGCAGGGAAAAAGCAGTGCATTCTGTTCAGTTGGGTTTATGTTTTTCACTTAATGATCTGACATGTCTTTTCTGACCACTCTTTGGCACAAGAAATACTCAGCAAAAGGCAGTCTAACAGAATACAGGCTTAAGGCAAATAATACATTCTTACTATAGTTACTTTTACATCCCAAGCTGTTTCTGCTTAGTGTCCTGCAGACTGACATTGAGGGAAAGTGGGTTTATAAATAACCTGTGTGTTAGAGTGGTATTTCCGTATCTTTATTAACCTACTTTTCAATTAGCAGAAGATAAAATAAGCTTGTTCCTTGAACCCATCCCAAAGGGAGAATAACTCAGCATCACACATGCACAAAAAATCCAGGGCATTAGGCAGCACCAATTACTCCGAGGCTGGGCATGGAAAAGGAAACTATTTCAGCTGATACACTTCCAGCCTGTCTGGATATTTACATGTGTGCATGTATCATATAATATACAAGTGCTTTAAATCAATTATTTAATTCTATTGATTCTTACTTCCATTTATTTCTTTGACAGTTTAGACAGAGAAGCAGTTTTTGCCTTCTCTGTGACTCACCCAACTTTTCTCAAAACAGGGATCCAAGGTACTATTTATCCCACACTGTGGTGATTTAAACAGAGCAGAAATTGTTTAATCCCATTTATTACCTGTACCATGGCAAAGAGATTTATATATATATGTATTTTAAGTATGATTATATCCTTGTGTGCTGAGAAACTGCCATATTTTAACAAAAAAAACCAAATCCAAAGTGACACAGACAAACCTTCACTTCTTTTCTTTCCTGATGCAAGATTTTAAGTTGTGCCCTCTGCTTTTGGACAAGAAAAAACCAACCAGAATTTGAGCAGGTCAAGTATTGAATCTTTTCCCACCAAGCAAACACGTTAAATGTGTTGCTCATTGTAGTTGCTACAGAAAACATTACACACATAATGAGGACTTGCATTCAAGTGTTGATCATTTTGAGCATCCAGTCTCTCTGCTGAGTGGCTCTGTTACACTGATTATTTGACATTTCAGAAGATAAAAGGGCAGAACTTGAACATTGTCAGGGTAGGTCCACTAAGCAAAATAAATTCCTTCAAGGTTTACCTCCTTGCTGTTTTGAAAGAGACTGTCTACACTCAATGGCAGTTTGTTTTATGAAGCACCTAGCCTTAAAAACAAGAGGAAGAATGAGGCAGACTGAACACAGAAGCAATGCCCAGGAAGATAAAGAAATGGGAACATCATGAAATGTTAATTTATTAGCTGTCATGTCTAGATAATAGACATCTCTTGGTCTCCCTGCCAAAACCAGAGGAGAACTTGCATGTGATTTTTACTTAAAGACATTTGCAAACTGGTAATATTAAACCAGCAAGATCAGCTGCAGCAATACAAGTCCAACAGCTATTAGAACGCTGTAAATACCCACAAAGTATTTATGCCTTTCTGTAACAGCTGGGGACTAAGGAAAAAAAACCAAAACCAAAAAAGACACAAACCTGCCCAACATTGTATTAGGCTGTGCAGTGAAGATGGAAGGATCTACAACAAATCTGGTGTTGTCCACGATGAGCGTCACTCGTTCGGACGTTCTGACATTCCGAGCCCCCTCTTTGCCATTCTCATACACAAACACCATTTCCCCACCAGCCTTGCAGCTGCCATCTGAGCTTGACTGGCTGCTGTTCCTGCTGCTGGTGCCCATGCTGACAACAGAACCATTTGGGGACGTCTTCTGGGGCCGGGGGCTGCTGGGCCGAGATGAACTGTGATCCTTCTCACGATCTTTAGTGGCCACGAGGTGGAAAGAGAAAAACCAGGAAATTAGAGATTCATATGATGCTGGTTGGTGTCTTTCCAGGCACAAAACACATCAATTTGAGAAATTAAGTAGAAATTATTTTGGTTAAACCTATTCTAGTCAAAGAAAACTTCAAAAATAACTGCCCATTTATGAGATTCTGAAGTTTGTGTCACGTAGACATCAAAGCCACCTCACCTTCCCCAAAAGTCTTTACAAAGAAAATTAACTATTCTAGTACTGAAAAAGGAACTCTACACAATACAGAAGCTATTGCATCATAGTTGGTGCTATAGCTCAAAGAAATAAACCATTTTTTTCACTTACAAGAAATCCCTTTTTCCTCTATTTCCAAATATCTAGACCAGTAAAGGGAAGTGTTTACTCCATTATCTTGGCAAAATTAGATTCTTCTTGTGCCTTAAACTAAATAAGAGCATCATATAGGAATACACACTGCAGACTGAAGAAAAAGTTACAGCCTATCAAAGAAGGGTATTCCCAGCCCAGGGCACATGTAAGAAATCTGTACATTGTGTTATCAACAAATAACACTTTTATTGTATTCCTTTAACAAAATAGTACTCAAGTTTAGAGAAATCCTGAAATGGCAGAGATCTGCACACACCGGAATGATACTGTCTTGTTGGTGAAGTGACATTCCTGATGCATGGAGTGAGCTGAGATTCTGCTCTTTCATGGGATGAGTCACGAGATCTGTCACTTGATCTGCGCCTGTCCCTGGATCTCTCCTGTCCACCACTTGCACCATGGAGGCTCATTTTGGTGTAGTCTATTCCTTTAGCAACACGGGATGAGGTGCTGAAAACAGAAATAAGTGAAATGTTCAGCATTTCAAAATTTCAGGGACATTACACATCTAAATTTTTAAGGCATTCACACTCTGTGGACATGTTTCCAAGATCAGGATTACCCAGCTCCATTTGCTTTGTTGTAGTTATGTATATTTTTACAAACAGGAACAACTACTTGGAACATTAAGTAGACAGCAGGAATTACCTGTTTGCTGCTGTGTGATCTACAGAGGCAGCACCTGATCAGCTGAGCCTGCATGTGAACCTGCACTCACAAATCCCTTCCAGAATGGATCAGTCAAACACAAATGAGCATTTTATTTTGATTCTTACTATTAAATTAAATTTTCTAATCAAACAATGAAATTAGAAGTTGGGCGTCATTTTTTTCCAATGAAACCTATTTTGGCAAACCCTTCTCTGACCACAGGCTGACTTCACTCTTTTCCTCCAACTTGCCCTTTGCAAAGGTAGTCAGCCTTAAACTAGGGGATCAATACACACCAGTCAAGAGTTTATTTCTGCACATTCTGTTTTAAATTTTAACTTATTATTAAAAAGAACAATAATAAACCACCACAACCCAGGCAGTAAACATGAACTATCCTATCAAAGCCATGACCCACCACATTGTCAGTACCAAGTAGGATATTTGTTCCAAACCAGCAAATCTTAATATAATAGTTTAATATGTTTTAGACTGTGATAAAGTTACATTACTTGATTCAAGATATCAATTACATTTTGAAATTATTAAACCAACCAACAAAACTAGTCAGTTTTGAGATCCACCACTCTCAGAAACTATCTAAAATTTAAATATCAACCCGCAACAGCTATTGTTGAATTTACCAAAAATCCTTATATCTTCTATTTATACTCTTTAAAAGAGAAACATTTATGTCTGGACAGCACAGACATGTCTGTGTCCTTGCACCTCACCAGAATTCCTAAAGCAGTTCCTTTGCTATTTACCTTTCAAGTGTGGGCATGACAACACTCCTTATTTATGGGTTTAACTGAAGAAATTCCCAAAGCCTCAGCTAGTGGATAATCCAGACACACATCTGCACAGCTACAAGGTCTGGCAGACAAAAAATCAGAATTTCCCAGAGTAACCTCAGTGCCCCACTTGCTTGCAGCCTGAAAATCCCATAACTCCTACCAAGAGACCTGAAATAATGACTGCAGGAATGCTGTAGCAGAACACAGAGAGCTAAGAATGATGACCTAGCTAAAACAAGCACAACAAATACAAAAGCATTCACTGGACAAGCAGATTGAGAAGTGCCCTCTTTTTAGGTTGCTTAGAAGTAATGGCAAAAAGAAATAATCAAGGCTATTCCATTAGCATGAGATGATGCAGTTTCAGGTTTCAGTGACTGATAAGAAGAGCAGCTTAGAGAACAAAAAGGCTGTGATAAATGAGCGTTTAGGACAATGCAAGGAATCAGAAATGTACCTCTCCCTGAGGCACACAAGCTTCTCCCCGCCCTGCCCGAATGAGGGAACGATCTCCTGTCGACAAAGCCCAAGTTTGGTGCAGAGGGAATCTACTGCAATCCTGTTTCCTGCCAAGCTTAAAATATGCTGCAGTAAGAAATGCATCTTTGGGATGTGGAGTCAGCCAAAGGTCTATTGAATAAGGGAAAAGAACTGCAAGCCTTGCTTCTGGCTGAAAACACTCAGATTTACAGTCCAAGAATAATGATCCAAGCACTTCCATTAAAAGGAAATTTCCTGAGGACTTCCACTGCAATTCTGAAGATATTAATAATTATAACATTTCAGCATGGCTAACATGTCTCCTTACTTGTTTTACCTATTAGAGAAAGGTAAATTCTTTCTTTTTAAAGTGAAACATGCAAAAGTTTGCAGGAGTGAGATCTGCAAACCTCCCTTTCAAAAACATCAACAATTTAAGAAAACCTTTGCACCTTTCCTTTGAGACAGATATATACATACAAAATTTAATTTTAATAGATATTAATATATGCCCATAAATTATCAGAAATATGGATTAGAGTCTCAAACTCAAGACCAAAGTCTAACCCCAGTTTAAACATGACAATATTCATTGCTACTACAGCTAAACTTCAAAAAAAAAGTTGTTGGTTTTTTTTTTTAAGAACCTTTGTATCTCATCTGTGCATTTATATGTGCATGCTATGGTATCTTCAAGGATGCCACAGAATTGGGTGTGTATGTGTGTACACCTACATAGCAGTCTGGTGACAAAACATCTCTGCAAATCCCAATAAAGCCTCATGTGATCAGGCCTCTGTTGAAGCACAGCTTTGATCCAAGACCTGATAACATTTCCAACTATGCTGTGAGAAAACAGAGTTTTGCAGGTGTCACATTTTATAGTATCAAAATGCATGACTCACTGTTTCTCAGCAACTAAAGAGCTCTATTTGCTTTAAATAAGGGAAACATGCTAGAAAATGAAAGTGAACCACTGTAATGGGATGCAGGCTTATCACACTTTTTGGCAGAGCAAACATGAATTCTCCTTTAACAGAGAAGGCAATTAAAATGTGATTCTTAATCCAGAAAACCATCTAAAACCACATTACCCTCCAAGCAGTGATTCAGAGTTCCCAGTGAAGCAGGGCAAACCCTAGTTAATAATCTCTTCCGAGGAGCTGATAAAAACAGGTGCTACGGGAAGTAACACTGACTCAGCTGGCACTTCCTCCTGAGCCGTGCCCAAAGGAAGGACCGTGTCAGGCACGGCTGGACCTCCCAGAATGGGAACTGAGGCTATTTCTGCTTTGGTGCCAGCAGCCGGCAAGCCCGGAGGAGAGGAGCAGTGTACAGGGATTATCTATCCTGCTCCTGCTGCCAGCTAGGGCCATCCCTGCGGAGCCTGGGCCATCAATTCAGCTCAGCACACCACACTAGGAGAGGCAGAGGCTGCCAGCTGGGGGAGGACACAATTCTTGAATAGTAAATCAACTGGTTCTGAAACAGATCAGAAAATAATTTCAAAGAGCTGTTCAAATTGCAGCTGGCCACAGCACTGTTTGCTTGCTTCTATGTAGTACTTTCCTCCTTTAATGCACAGATTAATGCTAACTGTGAGATTGACACATCATCTATTAGCCACAAGATGCAAGCCAAAACTGCAAGATTTTTGAGAATTCAAGTGGTTTGGCTTGAGAAAGCACTGGCTGAATCATGAATCTTTATTCATCTTAGTAACAGCCATCTAAAATGTCAGTCTTAAAATCTCATCACTGTTGAGTCACAGTTCACAAAAAATATTTCTTTGATCTGTTGGATATATAGCTGACAAACTTGAAGTTCCATGTGTTCAACAGCTTGAGCACTCAGATCAATGCTACCCCTTAATACAACTTTGCTCTACAATGAACAAGAAAACTTACATGAGTTTAAATCTGAACAAAGAGAAAATACAGAGGTGGAGCTTAGCACATCAAAAGAGCTAGGCACAGGCTTTACCTGACTAGGAAACTTGTGTCACTCAGCTACTCTTATCATTACTCTGAAAAAGGAGATACATCTGTGGCCAGTACATATGAAGGAAGACTTGTGACTTCTATCTTCCCGTAAAGAGGCTTCAGAAGAAGTGGTAAGTGTTCAAAGAAAAAAGAAAACATCAGAACTACCAAGTAATTTTGATTTCTTTCATAGAAGGACTTGTTGGTCACATCCTCTTTTTCCCCTCTAACAAAGCCAGTGGGGACCAGGAGGCTGTTTCTGCAGGGAATGCACAAACCCTTCACTGCACACCAGCAATGTGAAGGACTAAGTACAAGCCTGGCCCCAGCGATGAAGGCAAGACAAGCTGGCATTCACTGGGGAGTTCCACAGCTGGGTTGTTGCAGCTTCCTACCAGTCTACCAGTGGACATGGGACTGACCAAAGAACTGGCAAACAGGAACTCTCCTGGTCCACAGAAGCACCACACAGACCAGACACCACCAGGACTTCTCAACAGCAGTGAAATGCTGAGAGTTCCAAGTGCCAGGAAGCCATGGCTGCCACACTGCATTCACCTGTAATCTCAGCCCACAGCACCCAGTGGAGACGGCACAGAGCCTTGGTTCAAGCCTCCAAGAAAGAGATCTGAAGCTACAATCACCATCTCACCCTGAAAAGATGTTTGCAAAGTCAGCTCTGAACTGATTCCCCAGCTGATGAGCACCAGCTGCGCTCTGGGCTGTGGGAGCCATAAGGCACAGCACCAACCCATAAGCAGAATTTTCTCCTGCATGCCTCGTGACACCTTGTATTTAATTTAAAAGCATAAGAGAGGAAAGAAAGAAAACATCATCTTAAACCCTCATTCCTTCACTCACTAAAGCTGGGAAAAGCCCCATATTTGTAAGACTACCTAGTACCCGAAAGTTTATAAAAGGGAAGAACATCTTACTTCATCAATTACTTTCCTACAGAGAAAAAAAAAGAAACAAACAAACAAAAAAACCCCAAATAAACAAACTCAAACAAAAACAACCAAACAATTTAATGAATATTCATGCATTTTGGCAATATTCATAAATCCAAAACCATTTTTCCCTTGCTCCAAAGGAACATTGGAACATGTGCACTACACCCATTCAAGAACTTCAAGTCAATGACAGAAATTATGTTCCCCCTCAGACAGGGATGAAGAAAGCTCTGTCTTTGGAAGGGAATAAGGCATTTTCTTTAAAAGCAGCTGCCTCATGAAGAAAACCAAATAAGCTCAAGGTTTTATTTAAGCAAATCTATTTAATATGATGTGAAGGAGGAAAAAAAAGTACCATCAAAATGGCAACTTGTCATACTGGTAATGCTTCCTATTTTTGTAGTAAGGGAAGAGCTGTTTTTAAAAATGTAAATGCTTTTCAATTTAATGATGCTTTGGAGTCATCTGTAGAAGGAGAGCTTCAGTTTGTCTTTATACATAACAACAGATTGCTTTGAATATATTACTAATTATTAAAAGAAGTCATTGGACCGAATTAATTCTACTGCCAAAACAATTAGCATCTATTCTAACATAAAAACTCCATGTGCATCCTACTGAATACTGCCAAGAAACATACTTGTTTCGTAAAACCAGCTCTTGTCTACACGGAATTATGGTGCTTAACCAATATGCTTATTACTCCCAAATCCAGCCTGGGACCTTAAATAAATGAAAAGAACATAGCAGTGGAATATTAACCACGGTTTTTACCCCTTTTTTTCTCTGTGTTCTAAAACTTATATTAACTCTCCTTAAAATATTAACTTAGATCCATCCTTTGCTAGGATGATTGCCATAATCAACACTTGCAGAATCAGGCTATAGAGCTTTATCTACACACTAAGTTACAGCTGCCTTGCTCCGAGGCTTTAGAAGAAATCCCTTCTGCTCATCCTGCCAGGACTTACACAACGACAGCGCTTATGTCCCTCTTCCTCCCCCCTCAAGCTTGCTCTTTGTCAGCGGACATTTCAATTGACCTGTACACACAAAGGACAGTACTCCTTTTCCTCATCCTTCTCCTGAATACTGTCCACACATTATTCCTGTTAACAAATACGCACCTTCCTCTTGTGTCTATCAGGGAGGAAACACAGAAGCATGGGAACAATTTCGGAATCAGAGCACAAAGGAATTCTGTTCCTTCCAATAAGGCAGCTTTGAAAGCCAGATCAGCATCCTTTGGCATTACTTGTTAAGTTCAGCATATTAGATATTTCCATCATTTCTTCAGTAGTTCACTGCACCATCAGCGAGCCTTACTTTTTCCTCCATCATCTTCCCCTCCAGGATAAGCGAGCGTAGCTCTCCAGTCCATTAAGCGCCGAGAGCCGCGAGCCCCTCTGGATATGAGCAGGCTCCGGTTTCTCGCCGCGCCTGACTCAGCCATGCGTGGTGCACCGCTGACGTGTGACCCCGCGGCTCGGCGGCCGCCCCACCGGCCGCAGCCATTGGGCCCCGCGGCTGACGGGCAGGGGAGGGCAGGGCCGGGCGGCGGAGCCGCTCCGCGCCGCGGACGCGCTGCGGAGCTGTTCGGGTCCTGCCGGCTCCCGGGCTCCGGCACAGGCGCACCGCCGACAGAAGGTTACCGCGACTTTCCCTGGCACGGCTCTCGCGTGTGCAGTGAGCAGCCCAGCCAGGCAAAGCCACGAGAGTTTCAGGGGACGGTGCACTTGTTCCTGTAAAGTCTGCCTGGATTAATATTTCAAATAAATTCACCTTTCACTGACTTCATAAGCAGGTACAGCAAGAGCCTTTGGAGAACGAGACAGCACAACCTCCATTTTTTAAACTACAACTATCCCTTTTCCAGCAAGTCTAAGCTAGGAAAAATGTACTATTCTCTGTGACAACTTAAACATCATTAGTATTTAATTATACTAATCAGTACATTTACCGATCACAAATCACTGAGCATTTTCACAGCAAAAGGTCATCAAATGCTTGACAAGTCGAGACCCTCAAGCACAAAAATCAACAAAGCAAATTAATACACAAGTCGGTAAAATTTTCTGAAGATTTTTTGGCAGGAGGATAACCAGGCACTATGAGACAGCTTTATTTAAATGATTCTTCTTAGAATGTCAGCAGGCAGTTTTAAGGAGTCACAATACACTGGAGGAATAGTTTAAAAATAAGTCCTACAATAATAACAATCATACAAGCTGAAGAAATGGGGAGGATTGTTCAGCAAATGACTACTGTAATAAAGAGGGAAGTCAAGAGGAAAAACAAGAGACTTGTGATTAGAACGGCAGGAGAACATCGGCATTCCAGGCTGAAGAGTCAGCTCTTTACACATGGAAGGAGGATTTCTGCTCATACAATTTCAATTACCCAAACCAGTGAATTTTCTCCTGGTTTTAGGGTCTTGAGATGGTTCACACAAGCACCGCATACCCCCCCCCCCCTTCATGCCCCAGGGGAAGAATAACCATCAGCCTTGTAAGACCTTTTTTTCCCTTCAAAATAAGCCAAGGAAGACATGGCTATAATAAGCTGCATGAAAAGCATGCTGGAAAAACCTCTCTCAAGCATTTTTTGCCTCTAATAGAACAGTCCCCAAGCAGCAAGAAAAAGTGCACTGGTTCCCTATCCGAGGTCTCTACTCCACAGCAGAATTAGGATGTGTTTTCTTCTTTACTCCTATGTCAGGTGGAAAGAACGTGCCATGGATAGATAATCTCCTGACTCCCACAGAACCAGCCCTCAGGACAGGACACACACTCATCAAAATCTCACAGAGACACAGTCCAGAAGCCACACTTAACTTGGGGCGCCATGTAAGGAAGCCCTCAGAAAGAATTCTCACCGCTTAATTTGGGGACTGCTACAGGATCTTCCTTCAGCTTGATGCAGAAACTCTGTCAACACTTTCCACCCTCCAAATTCTTTAATATTCACATAATTCTAGTCTTCAGTGGGTTCTCTCAACCATGAGTAATGTACTTCTTAGTAATTCAGTTCCATTTCAGGAAAAGATCTCACGAGTGGAGTGTTCAGTTGCCAAAGGGATTTCTTAAAGCAGCAAGGATTTAACCTTTAGGAGGGAACACATTCACACTTTATGACTTCTGCCAAGCTACCCAAACACAAGACCTTCATAAAAGAATGCTGGTTGCCTTTATTTATATACCAATTTCTGCTCCATTTTCAACATGGATGTTAAGTAAAAATCAAACTTCAAGAAACTCAGAAGCATATTATCCTCCTTGGAACTGGAAAGTACCTCCATTTATTAAAAATCAGCTTCAGAAGTTCAAATTGAAAGAACTGAGTCCAAACACTGAAACTGTACATACTCATTACAGTTTCTATTCTCAGATATTAAAGGTACAAATAATGAAGAGTTGTCCATAAAAAAAACTCTGGTTCTGAACATAATCACCTCTAAAGTGCTGTTCTAATTAAATGTGCCAAAGTCCACCACAAATAGTATCTGATAATATTTGGGAAAGACAATCAGGGTGCTGAAGAAGTTCAGGAGGATTTAGTGTGTGCTTTTGCTCTGGAAGTTGCTAAGTTTCCCTTCTCAGCAGTGTCAATAAGCTGTCATTTCAGACAGAAAGGATGTCAAAAAGGAAATAAAAACCTCACTCCTCACAACTCTAAGATCACTCACTATACCTTGCTACCCTACAAAAGATTAACAGACTGGTGGTTTTAAAAGTTATGACCGAGTGCAGCCCATTTTTCTAGATTCCAAGAAGAGCTCTTCCCTGCCCACCTCAGTTTTTCCTGACAGCTTTCCATCCTGGTGCCTACAAAGCCTGGATGAGGAGATTTTGATCTGCCAGTCCCAGGCTGGAATTGAGAGCAGGCAAGTTAGTAGTGAACTTAAAGCAGGTGATGCACAGAATAACCTGAGCACATGGCAAAAGCAGGCCTCATTATTTTCATGCCATACCTTGTGTAGGCCTGCCCCATACTGCAAAATGTTCAACTACAGAAATCCAATTTATAGGAAGAAAAATAAAACCTGTCCCACAGTGGAAAACAGATTATACATTCTGATATCACTCCATAGATGAGAAAGAGACTCTTCTGGGGATGCTCCATGGACTTTACAAAATGCTGAAGAAAGTGGCACTTCCATTCATTACCCATGAATGCATCCTCACAGCATGCCAGAATAATATTGGGGGAAAAATCCCAGCATTTAGCATCTGCACAGTAACTTCTCATTTTTGGACAATATTTAAAAAGCAATTGAAGGTTTTCAAAGGTTCAAGAGTCATGGCAACAGAGTCAAAGCAGTCACATTTTGTTCATAAATGCAGTAGTGCAGGCAAGACTTTGGATCTAATAATATCTAAACAGAATGAACAAATAAGAAACTGTCAGAAGGGACTAAAACAGAAGCAGATTTAGAAAATTACATCCAGGACAAATCTTAAGGAAGAGGTAAATTTAAGCCAAAGGTTTTTAAGCACATCTCTAGAAAAAGCACTCAGAGCAAGAGAATTAGAATTAAAGTCTTCCAACAACAACAAAAACTCCAACACTATAGAGAAATTACATGTGGGAAGCTAATAACTGATGAAAATGTGAATAAAAATACAGAACAGCAAGACCTAATAATGACAATATTAATTCAGAGACCATTTATTTGAACCTTCACCACTGTTAAGTCAACATATGGTTCCTGAACACTTTCTTCCATCTTACTCAGGTATTTAAATAAAAAGCATCTTCAAAAATTTTCTGTAATAGCTTAGACAAACAAGACTGTATGATTATTTAGTCATCTTTAACACCATATAAATTCATCCTGACAGGCTCTGCAGATTTATACCAGGGATCATATGCATTATATTTTTAGTCCTTATTTTCTGCATCTCTCCCTTCTTAGTTTTCCATTCCATCACCCATCTCAGAACAAGTAAGAAACAGGAGGAGAGAAAACAACAGTACAAATTGGCAGGTTTCAAAAACTGGACTCTCATCAAACTAGACAGAAGAGGATTTAATGCTGACCTGTGTAAGGATTCAATACACTCCCCTTCTGTGTTCTGCCTCATGTCCTTGGCCCCAAACAGACCTGTGGCTTTCCTTGCTGCCACACAAGCCCTACACACAGGGCTGCTCATAGCCCTAGATTATGTTTTCTATGAGTCAAGAAAATTATCTAAGCTATTTTAAGAATGTTAAGGCTAGAGGATTAAACACTCCAAAGCACCAAGAAGCGACAAGCTAAGCATCTATCTCCTGTATTACTCCCTTGCTGAGATTATTTATTACAAAGCTCTTATTTCACCATTATGTTTTCCAAACCAGAAGTATTTTCTTATTTATGATAACAAGGTGTATTTTGAGTAAGACAAACAAGACTGGAGTACTCAAACCTTTTAACCTAACAGTTCTAGTTACAGTATAACAACTTATGCTTCCAAATGCATTTTTCCCCTCACACTGTATTTTTCACATAGACTTTCACTTGTTTGGAGGAAAAAGTATCAATTAAGTCAGAAACTATAGTAATATGTCTACATTCAGACACACAAAATCCAATTATTTTGTTCAGGCTTTTTAATAAAGTACACAATTTTCCAATAATTAGATTCTCTGAAGTAATCATGTATCTCAAAGGATTAAGGTAACAAAATATTTATCCCTCATTTATCCCATATTCTATTACAACATCAAAATATTATTTAGGGTCTCATTCTCAAAGATTTTCAAAATCACTTTATTTGGGGGAAAAAAATTTAAAATTATCAGATGTTACCTTGAATACTATATCCCTAGCATACACATTAAGTTTCCATAAAAATGCTGTTCAGCATTGGAAACAAATCATGTTTTGTCAGAAATATGTCCAACAGCTGCAATTTTCTTTGAGGCATAGTTTTCCTATCTTTTGGTGTGTGACCCTTGAATTCAGATTCCATGAAATGATCAACAACAGCTTTTCTGAAAGGCACAGGCCATGGACATCCTTGAGTTAACTCCTATCTGCATCGAATAATCTTTGCAGAAAGCAGCAAAGCTTTTTATTGAAACATTTCCCCAAAATAGATAATCCACCCCAGATCACACATGGTCAGACATGTGTCCTGCTCCTCTGCACTGGACTTACCCAGCTGCAGCTTCCAGCTACCACACTTTATAACAAACTTGCCCACTGACTACAGCTCATCACCATAATTTGGTGATAAAATGACTGATCAATAAGTCATTGTTCAACCTTTGGGTTTCCCTTGCCTCAGAAGATATTTAGTAACTTTTGTATCTTCAGGGAAGATTAGAGGCAATCCTGAACTGCTGACATCACACTTCCAGTAACTCCACCACCCACCCAAGAGCCCTTTTGACCACATGATGTTGCTGGAGACTTGTGTTCCCCGCTCTCCCCGCTGTGGCAGTGCCCCTTTTGGTGCAGTGTCCTTGACAGGTGACAAACAAGGCCCGTGTCCTTGGCTTGCCGCTGTTATTCGGTCACACGGAGAGCAGCCGGGTATTTGCACGTGTCAGACCACTCAGATCGCAGCTGTTAACAAGCCCTTTTCAGTCCTAACAGCCCCATCACGAGGCGTCCTTCCCACTATCAGTTTGGGGTTTTATTCCAGACCCCCCATTATGGGAGGCAGCAAGGGATCAGAGATGAATCACCTGGATTGGGCTCAGCAGGGACTCATCGGGGGGCACTGCCCAGCCCTCATTCCCACACAATGCCCTGTCCTATCAACACCGGTCACAGCCGAGGCTGTGCCACACTGGGATCCTAAAAACGGAGCAGGATCGGCCGCCCCCAGGCACCACCACCTTAATGAAAACATCAGCTGTACAAAGCTACACCCCACAAACCCACCCTGACCAGTAGCACCAGCTACCCTTTCGGGTCTGTGTTAACCACTCCATTATTCACCGCACAGGCCTCTAATTATGTGGGTCTCCCCGAGAGCCTTTTAATTACTGGTGCATTCTTTCTCCCTGCCCTCTTGGATTTCTCACAGTTATTCAAGAATTAATGGCAGAAAAAACATACCACAATATTAATTGCCTACAAAGTACTTTGGACAACACTTGAGTCCAGTTTATCTGCATCTATACAACTAAAATGTGAAATAAGTTGCTGGTATTGAATATGCTCCTATCATCTTGCCAGTAGGAAAGCTTGAATAACTAACAATTTTAGCTCGTTAACAGAGATGTTTCAGTTATATTTAGACTTCTAAAAGGGCAAAGTACTTGAAAGATACACACTTATTTGGATGCTTAAATATCTTTCCAGCAATATGCTTCTTCACATACATTTGCAAGGTGACTAACTGCTTTACTTAGTTCCTTTTTGAACACTGTATGCTGGAAAAACACTAATTAATTTCATCATTTTGTCAAATCAAAAAGCATTTTAAAAACATTCTTACTGTGAGGGATGCAGGCAAAAGCAAGATATGACACACAGATTTACAAAAAGTGCTGCAGAGAGTGATACTTGCATGCAGGCAACTATTAGTTCTCACCATGGACAAGCTGCACATATTTTAAGGATGTAACTCCTAGCAAGCACCCTCAAAAACACTCAATTGGTGTCTTGATATGCACACAAGGCATTCAGGTTCATTCTTTTTTTAAAAGAGGACTAAAATGCAACCCATGGCAAAACAAATCTAAGCACAGATTAGGGAAGCTGACAAATCAGGTCAGAAAATACCTTTTAAAATAATAAAGAATTCCTTGCAAGAAGAATTAAAACGTTTATGACAGGACTTGCCACAACCAAATACAGTAGCCTTTAGGATGGACTTTCAGTGTGGTTTTTGAGATGCAATAGATGGGACACAGCACCTACCTTGAATGTTTACAAAGTTTACGAGGTCTATTATGCAATTTCCGATCCCAATTCTCTGGATCACTGGAGTTACTGTCATAAGGATGAGGCCGTCCTGCCATTCCACTGCCAGCTTCCTCACACTACTGCTCTGAAAAGCACACATGCAGCACTCACAACCTACATTAAGAGAGCAGTGTTTACCTTTAAGTAATGCCACACAGGAAAAAAAGTCAGACATGCAGAATTTAGTGTTGTTAGGTTTTGATTTTTTAAGTGCAGATTTACAGAAAAATAGGATACACTGAAGCAGAAATTGCATGACAATAATATTTCATACATTTTGCTGATACCTGCACTAGAAAGAGTATTTTGTTATAAGAAATATCATTTTATAAATGCTGGCAGGAAACTTTAATTTTGCAACAATTAAATTCACTGTGTCCAAACAGAAAAGTCACTGGTTTTAAAACACAAAACAAACACATCATGATTTTCTTTCAAATATATATAAAGCTAATTCAAAGGAAGCTCCCAAGTGTAGAACAGAGACCAACAGTTTTACAATTTGAATAGCTGACCAAGAAGAAAACAGAATTAACAGTTAAGTCTGAGTCCTCACTCCAAAACAGAATCAACAGCAATCCTTAGAAACACTCAATGTGGTCCACTTTCACTGACTTTTGCAGAAAAGTCACCAAAACTTAATAAAAATAGATATAATAACTACCCTTGCTTAAGTGGGGTCTGATATTATGTCCAACTCCCTTTAAAATTCTCTCATAGATGAAACCACCCTGTGACTGTCAGCAAAGACAGCCAATCTCAAAAGACTGGTGTTCAATCATACCTCTAAGTGACACCTGTGGCAATAGAGTTGAATATTTCAGAACAGCCTGGTTACAAAAACGATAAAGTAGCCACAAGTGAGCAGCTGATGATTGCACAGCATCTGGAAAAACATTGAATTACAGATAGATAAACCTTCCACGTAATGAGAAGTCTATTATGTTTCTTTAAAATTTTAAGCTACATGTTGTAGAAACATTGTATCTTTACCTCACCCCACCCTTAATATACTTGCATTATATTCAATGAAACTTATCCTATGTGGAAGTGAGTCCCAAAGCAATTGAGACCTCTTTAAAAGAAAATTACTTCTTAAATAAACATGGAAAATGGAATAGCTCTCCTGGCAAATTTAGATTCTCCTAGCTAAATTTAGACCCCAATGTTTTTATTACAGGGGAAGAAGAGAACAAGCTTCCTGAAAATGTTGGTTGCATCCAAGTTTTGCCTTCATGTTCAAATCCACCCAAGAAAACAGGCTTAATACAAAGTATAGTCTCCACCACAGGGTTGGGTCTTTTTCCTGTTACAGTTTCTATAATTAAATGCACTTTGATTGGAAGACTCCTATGGTCAGGTGTCCATATACAGTCCGTAAAAGGAAAAAAACATTTTATTTAAAATTACAGGAAATACTCAACTTTCTCATGCAAGGAAAAAAAAAAAATGCCCCGATAAGCATTTCATTGTGTATTACCTGGAAATTTAGGTTAGCAAAGCACAGTCAGTATGTGAGGATATTACACAGAGAAAGTTAGAGGATCTACACACATTTATCAGGAGAAACCTACAACCTATGTCAGAACAGAAAAAGTATTATCAAGGAGACAAGGAGATGGAAGGCTGGTTCATAAATCCAGACAGGAGTTACTCCAGGAGCAGTCCTTCCCAACTGAGGTGCAACACCATGAAAAAGCAATACAAGAATAAAGACACTTTGTATCCTGAGTTGAAACAAATTGTGTTCATTAGATTGAGTCTGTTGAGCAGAGTACACAGAGAGCCTTGCTACTCATGGCAACAACACAGAGTGGAACAGAGAGCCAGAAGCAGCAATGTCCCAGGGACACCACAGCTCCCGCTGTGCCACCACACCCAGCTCCGACCTCTGCTGGGCCCTGCTTTCATGCCAGGCTTTGCCAAAGCACCACAGCAACTCAGGGCTCATGGAGCACCACACGATTCTTTATAAGCTTTTGTTTCTTTCCATAAACCCTATCTTCCCTTTAAAACTGTCTAAGAGCTTTATAGACACCTCACCCTCTCAGGCACACACCACAGCAGGTGCCTTCGGAGAAACAGGCACCCAGCACCCAGTTCTGATTCTTTGCATAGAGACCAATACTTGAATTTAGCTTTTGTATTCAAAAGATGTTCAAAAGCAGCTGTTTTTATGAGAACTGCTGCTGAAAGGCCAATTTAAAGCCACTTTCTTAAATTGTCTCACACTCTCTGCCTTCTCCCCTTCTTTCTTATAATGAAAATTCAACAGGAGAGTGCAGGTCCACACACACTCCAAAGAAATAGCCTGTTCCAAGTAGGATCAGCTCCTCAGTGTGCTTTGCTATGCAGCTCCTCGATCAAGCCATTACAAACAATAAGTGACACAGAAGGACAGAAACAAACAAATGGAACTGCTTCCCATGAACAACAGCAATCCCTTTTCCCAGCTTACAGCACACAAGGAACCCCAGCAGTGTCACTGATGAAGTGCCAGGCTGGCACCCAACTCAGAACCAGAGCACAGCTATGAAAAGAAGGGAAACAATTCCAAGTGTCCAAAGCTACATCTTGTGAAACTTCTTATTTAGTTCCAAGCTTGTCACGCTATGAACAGTCTTCCTCCATCCTCCACTCCACAGGATCTCAACACTCAATGCTTCTCTAAAAAACAATTTGCTGTAACGCAGCCAATTTTTTCTCCTTGACCACTGCTGATAGTGCTTTTGTACAGATTATAAACAAATGTATTTGTCAACTTTATTTTGAGTTTTAACAAACCTTTAAGACTATGAATAAGGAACTCTTTTGTTTTTCTCTGTTGAAAATAATTTCTTTTTTCAATTAGAAAATGCTGTATAAATTCTGTGGAGTAACTAATCAGTCATCCTGATTAATTTTTAAACAATTCTGCAAACCCATTTTTTCCTGCAGTAGAAAAGAATGTTTTACCTGTGGCTTGTTTTTTGGGGTTTTGTTTACATGGATTCACACTGCAGGCAATAAACAAAGCATTTCTTGAGGAACATTCTGACTGTGTATACAAGGAAAAAAAAAAAAAAACAACCAACCAAAAAGCCCTGCAAGAGCACCCGTCCTCTAATATTATACAATGCCTTCCATGAAAACAAGGAATCACATCTGAAATGTCCGTGAAGGCGAAAAGGCACTGGGAGCACATGAAATAAAGAATCAAATCCAAATGCCCTCAGCAGATCACACAACGCCGGCATATTGGCCAAAATGGTTGACATTCTAATTAGCTAATTAGCAATTCTCCAGGTGTAAAGAATGATTTCATACCCTTCTGCAGAAAGCAAATACTCCAGAGAATCATCACAGGGAATAATAGGAAATCAGGAAGCTGACTTTAATTTTCAAAGCTTTCAGCACAGACAGCTAGAACACTTAAGATTTGCTAACATCAACTTGAAGCCAGAATCATTACTAAATAATGAATGTTGTAGGCTACTGAAAAACAAGGGAATTGTAAAGACCCAGTGGGTTTGAGAAGCTGAAAGTTGATGTGGTAGAGCCACTCCAGACATTGCAAAATGCAGTAATTAATGTAATTACAGCACTACTACTTGAAGAGATTATGAAAGGATGTATCATACATCAATTTGTGATGGATGTTGAACGGGTTATTTTAAGTAATACTTAAAGCATATTCAGTTCTGTGCCATGACAAAATAGAATGCACAAAGGTTGCACAGCAGATCAAGCAAGATTCAGACAACATTAGGTGCTGGACAGGAGTGCACACACACTTTTGTGAGATGCAGGACTTGCATTTTTCAAGATAATGCAGGCTAGCAGGGGGTGGAGAATGCTCTCTGGAAATCTCTCCTGAAAGAAGTAAAGCTAATCAAAACCAACATCAACGCATTTCCAGCCAGCCAGTCACACGGTAATTGCTGAGAATATCTGTAAGCTGAAAAACTCTGGAGTCTTACTAAAAAAGATGATTACAACACCCTGAAATTCTGAGGCAGAGAGCCAAGATGTCTTCTGGCCACCAACTCACCAGGTAGAACAAAGATCTGAAGGCTGTCAGTACTGAGCATAACATTCAAATAACTAACAGATAATACTTCGAGCATCTCCTCAGCTCTGAGCTTTGGTGAGAAGCATTTCCAAAAGTAGGACAGGTTTCAGAAGTTCCTCTGCTCTAACCTGCTCCCTCAGCAAAGTGCACTGGAAAGGTGAACCAGGATAATCAGGAAGCTCCAACAGACAAGTTGCCAGCAAGGACAAAGTTGGCATTAGTTGTGACAAAGAAATTCCAAGACTCAGATTAAATATTTAAACTTTCTGTAAGGGGTGACAGTCTGCTGTTCGCTGCCTCTAGTCATCAAAGCACAAAAGCAGCAACAACAAAAAGGAACTTCCCAGTCAGATTTACTGGGAATGCAAGCACAGTGACATTACATCCTAATTAAGAAATACAGTTCAAAGGACACATGCTCATAATGCAAACCCCACATACCATGGAAATCCATACCTGTCAAGTGAGTCCTTTGCAAACTAGTGCAGACATCAGTCACAATTCAGCCACATAAAATAGCTTTGTAAATTATCATCACTGAAATGTTATCAAACTGACGCTGATTAAAGCACAGCTAAGAGACATCCTTTGCAATACAGGCTCAACATTAACACAGCAGGCCAGGATTGAAGCTCCTCTAAATGAGCAAGTGGGAAAAAGAAAGAAGGAAAAAAACCCTGAGCAGTCACAGGAAGCTGCTCATATTCCTATCTATAGCAGCATAAACAACAGATATCCAGTGACTATCCTGCAAGCTTTGACTTTGTAGTTTCTAATGAGAACATGATGATAAAATGGCTATCTGACATTGGAAGCCTAAAAAGCAAGAGGCAGACAACTCCCATCTCCCTCTGCATTGGGGGTCATTGTGTGAAACCTGCCCAGCTCTACCTGTAAAAAGCTCAGTGAATGGAGCAAATTCTCCCTTCAAAAGCAGAATCGTGGCTGGCAGTGCAGGAAAAAGGAGCAGAACCCCATTCCTTGCCATTACTACTGGCCCCATCCCGTGAGGCCCTCCAGCACACAGAGAGCAGAAGGATGCAGAGCTTCATTGCACTTGGCACCAGGGATGAGATGAAGGGCACCAGAGCAGCAACCACATTTCTTGAAGTAACAAGCAAGGCCTGTACCCATGGCTCTACCCAGCAGTGACAACACATCTCAGTGAGCAAGAAAATTCACACACACTAAATTAGCTTCTGCTTTAATACATATTTTAAGAGATACATACTTTCTTTGATAAGCAAGAGCACCAGGCCAAGATTTAAGCAACATTGCTAAAGGAAAGCTGTGCTGAAAGGAATTGGCACACAATGTGGTTCTGATTTTTGTGTATGAATACAGGACAAAGCAGTCCCAGCCTGAAGCACACAAGCTGCAAAAACACACAGTTTATAACAAAGTGACAGAAAATGCAACAGTGATGACATCTGTTACTAATTTAACACACAATGTCATCCACACATCAGCTGTTCACCATTTTCAAATGCAATTGTGCCTAGAAGGAAAAGTGGGCTTCAAGAAGGAATTTCATGTGGGATATGAAAGCTGCTTTAGCTTGTTGTCTTGCTTAACCCCCAGGTTCCCTGGCATTAACACACAAACGTGCTGAAAACACTTCCAAGAGCAGCCTCAAACAGCACCATCTGCACAGAGGGCAACGATGAGCACAGGCAGAATGCATGATGAGTTTTGGAGACAGGAATGGTACAAATCAAGGGGTAATACTCAAAGGCTTTTGGCAATCTGCATCTTAACAGGAAAAGAAAATCTCTGTGATGTTTTGCAAGACACCCAGTCCAAGACACACTGACAGACCGGTGGAACAGTCTTCCTTAGCTACAGGGCAATGGGTAAAAAAAGGAAAAAAAAATAAAAGAAAAATCAGCCAGTTCCTTTTGACTGTACTTGTGTTCCAGCAATAGGAATTCCAGGTAATAGACACCAGACAATGCAGAGATACATTTTGTAGCTCAGAAAAAAGATAACAAGTGTGAACCATTAGGTTATGAACTCTGAATAGTGTGAGGTTGATAACTGGAATTGTTTCTCTGGGACACCTAATTCAATAGCAAACCTAGGAGGGAAAGAGAGCATCTTTCAGGGAAAGGATCAACAAAGCTGAAGTAACAAGAGAGCTAAGTACTCTTTAAATGAATCACTGAAGGTGATTCATGAAGAATATAGGCAAACAAAAGTAAGGAGAACAGTGTCAACAGTCAAAAGGCTACTGAGAAGTCAGATTTTAAGCATGTACTCGAATTTGTAAGAGGCAGCTAGCAATAAAGAACAAAAAGATTAAAAGGCTCAACCAGTCCTTTGGACAAAGAAGCCAGACAAGCAACAGGAACAAACCTGGAAGAGGTCTATGATGGAGCTGGATCCAAATTCTGAAAGAAAGGGGTTCTAAAGTGACACACTGGATGGGACCAGAGATAAAGACGAAAAAGATGCAGACACAATAGCTACAGACAGAAGTGAACTTAAAGAAAAAAAAACTAATGACAAGCAATTGCAACACGTAATTGTACTATGACAGAGTTATCAAACAGCCGATATTTTCTGCAAACAAAATATGGTTACATAGAAACAAATTATAAAGATTCTGAACTCATTATGAAATCGTTTGAGTGAGTAAATGACTGCTCAAGAATTACACGACGGCTGTCAGGCAGTCCTGAGCAACACCACTGTCTCTGTACAGGCCTCACAGCGACTGCAGGTGCTACCAATAAACAATACACGATAAAAACCAGGAATTTAAGTCGTGCCCAGCCTGCTCGTGACACCTCCCATCCCAGAGCTGTCGGGGCAGGGCGGCAGGCGCAGGTAAATCTCTCCGTGGGGCTTTGGGGGTGAGAAAGCTGCAGCACGCTGCCGCCCGCAGCAGACGGGGAGCTCCCGGAGCCTCCCCCTCAGGAGACATTCCCAACACACCTGGACGCGCTCCGGTGCCACCTGCTCCGCACGACCCTGCCGCCGACAGGGGGTCGGACTGGGGGATCTCCGGAGATCCCTTCCGATCCTAAAGGTTCTGTAGCAGGGGAACCGGAGCCGGCCCGGCCGCCCGAAGCCCCGAGACCCCGGGCTGAAGGGTGCCAAAGGCCCGTGAGCCGCCCCCGGCCGCCCTCACTCACCGGCTCAGCCGCAGCCGCCTCCCGCCGCCGCTCCGCCAGGCCCGGCACCCGCCGCCAGTTCTCGCGAGAGCCGCCCCCGCGCAGCAGAGGAGGCGGTGGCAGAGCCCGGCTCTCGCGAGACTCGCGGGGCGGGGCGGGGCGCGCGCGGGACGCCGTTGCCAGGGAGCGTCCGGGGGCTCCCTGAGGGGCCGCGGCCGCGGCGGGGAGGGGGGTGAAAAACGGCAGCCTGTGAATAAAAACCCAACGGAAAAATACCGCAGCGAATTAAATAAAGTAAAAAAATCGAAATCACAACAAGTCACATAGAAACAAGATAAATCTCCTGCACAACCCTCCGCCGAGGGTGGGGGCGGCCGGTCTGAGAGGCCGGAGAGGTGCTGGACAGCGAGCGCCGCCCGACGGTCATTGAGGAATGGCGGGGCTGGGGAGCCGGAATAGCCCTGAGCAGTCGGGATCCCCCTTGTGGAGTCGGGATCTCCTCCGTGGAGCCGAGATCTCCCTCGTGGAGACGGGCTCTGCCCTGTGGAGCCGGGATCTCCCCTCAGGAGCCGGGATCTCTCCCCTCAGGAACCGGGCTCTGCCCTGCGGAGCCGGGATCTCCCTGTGGAGCCGAGATCTCCCCTCAGGAGCCGGCATCTCCCCTCAGGAGCCGGGCTCTGCCCTGTGGAGCCGGGATCTCCCTGTGGAGCCGGGATCTCCCCTGAAGGGCAGCATTGAGGGGATGATAGCGGGCCAGCTGCCATATAATACAGTTTATCTTAGGTGAGCTGACATCTCTGATATCTCAACATTCATCCTAAAACGGATTCTGATTTAAATTACTAGTCTGTGTTTGTACAGCCCTGTAGGTTGTATAGAGTCTGTGCATTCCGCTGTCTGTTTAGGAACTCGATTCGTGGATGTGCCTCTCATTCCATGATAACCCAGCAGAACTATCCTTTGGGTACCCACTGTGAGCTGAAGTATCATGGGTGGCACTAAACCCTTCCCACTCCTCTTGGGTCAGAGGAGGGAGAATAAACCTATACTGAGCCACTGATATATTCGGATCTAAAGAAAACATTTGTCTTTTTTCTAAAATATTCTCTGATGCATCATTATTAAATCCAAGCAGGGCTTGTCTTCCATATCAGGAGAAAGAGCTTATGCACACTGGGGGCAAGAGAACAAGGCCTTGTGCCTTTGCTATTCCCAGATGCCCCATAAAGGATGGCAGCTTGGCTACAATAGGCAGCAAACCATGAATCTGTTAAATTAATTCTCTTTTCCATCATTTAACAATGGCCAGAGAGATAAACCACACAGTTCTAGAAAGCCAGCAGCAGAATGAGGGGCAAGCAGCTCGCACAAAAGCTGTCAGAATGTGCTAACAAGGCGAGGAGTCAGATGCCACACATCAGTGGTGAACTGAGCAACACGAAACAGGAGCATTTACAGCAGCGAAGTCAGGAGCAGCTTAGAAAGCCAATCAGTCAAATAGCCAGCAGTAGGATTTACCTATAGATCTCACAATTGGTCTTGTTTCTGTTTGACTTCTTTTGGTTTTGATAAATTTTCATGAGCTTGCTGTTTTTTTTTTTTCATATGCCACTGTTTGGCTTCCCCTGAGGATCAATATTAATATTGGTATTTTTGTTTCAATGAGTCACCAGTAAGTGATATGATTAATCTTCTTTTTACTGAGAAGTGTATAAAAACCATATGGGTGCAGTCAATATGCATCTGCACAGGATAGGTCTTCAAGGACACAGGTCCAGGTAAAAAAGCCTTTTTTCAGATTATCAAAACAAGATGATCCTTCCCCTCTACTTGCCCATAGTGAGGCCACATCTGGAGTGATCATTTGACATACCTTTATCATGGTTCTTTTATTTCTTTTCTGACTACTGTTGTTACAATTTATTATGATGTAGCCCTTTAATTTCTCACCATCCTCTTTCTGGTGCCCTCAATCAGTGAAAGAGAAATGACCAAAATTGCACATTTGTCCAGGTGAAGATGAATCTTTACATTTTTTTGTATGAAAATGTTTTTGATAACATACTCTGCCCCAGGCTGAGCCTTTTGCTGTTTTAACTGCTGCTATGCTGATCAGAGGGTTAAGCTGAAAAGCCGTAACAAATCTACTTTCTAGATAATTAGTGAGTAATTGTATTCAAAATACATCTTATTTTCATTGGGCGTTGCCTAGCACTAATTAATCTGCCACTGTGCCGTCTTTAGTCCTGAAAAGTCATACTGTAAGTGTACAGAAAGTTTAAATACTTGTGTAATCATCATTCATCTACTGGATAGCTGGAGATTAGGAGGAATAAGTTGTTTGGAGAATAGAATATTTTGTTTAGATCAAAATGAAACAGGTTATGATTTTGGCACTTGAAGATTATGTAGTTTTTGCTTGCATCATTATTGTAAGGAGACATAAATAGCTCTGTGCTATTGGTAGACACCTTTTGTTAAAGCACCAATATGATTTTGTGTGCAGGAAGAATGAAAGGAAAAATAAAAATTGCTCTCATCATTACTTTTGTGCTTATTTTGCTGCCATAAAATTAAATGGCTTAAAAATATTACCCCAAATGCTAAATTATATCCAAACAGTCACAAGTCAGTCCATTCTTATGCTTTAAAATAATGTCCAAGAGCTTTTGGTCCACTTT
>JACBWW010000041.1:6516543-6553613 GCA_020086605.1 Lanius collurio
ATCATCATCATCATCATCATCATCATCATCATCATCATCATCATCACCATCTAGGTACCTATCTCTTGCATAATTGGGTGAAAAGCACCACATTCTTCCAGTATTATTACTTTTGTCATCATCATTATGACTTTGTAGCCTTCAAATCCAGTGAAATACTTGTGTACAGCTATTCAAATGAAAAGTTTTATTCTTTTCCCTTTTTCTTTGGTATATTCTTTAGAATAAAGAGGCTGACACTTTTCCTGACAATTTTGCATAAAGGCAAACTCTGCTGAGCTATGCCAGTCTCCATTGAGTTGCAGAAGAGAAATCAGAACTAAGCTCGTCATTTTTTCAGGGATAATCCTGCATTTCCTGTATGAATTCCCTTCTGATTTTTACATCATCATCAGAACTGCCATTTGGAATATATTTAGAAAGTATTTACCACTGATGATGCTAGAACAGGCAGAAACAACACAGTTTCTATATCAGTTTCTAGTTTGGATTTTCTGTTATTGGCAGTAAGAAAAGGCATCTTTTTGTTAACACTTAAGAAATTTGATCCAGAGTAACTGAAACCTAAGAGATATTAAACTTCACAATGCCATTTTTTGCAATAGTTTCTGCAGCTTTAGGTCAGAAAAGCATTCATAATATGGTCTCTTACATGACAGTATCAATGAGGTCCTAGCAGTCCATTTAATGAAGTATTACAAATTCAGGACTTGAATTAATTTCTAGATATTTCTCATTCACTGTGTGACATTTTCATTTCAAAAATTTAGTTCAGACAATATAGCAGGTGGATTTTACTAATATTTACTTATTTTTTAAGATAATCTGAAAAGAAACTAACACAAAAATGGGTAAAGAATCAATGATAAAATATTCTAATAAGTCTTTCAGAGACCTTGGAAAAAAGTAGAGTGTACTTACCAGATAGAATGTTAAAGAGATTTCTGGCTTGGGTATGTCAGCAGATGACTGTCTCTTGATGTCAAGTATATTTAAAGACCACTGAATTGGTTTAGTGGACCCCTTAAATGTAACTTTAAAATAGAGCTTCTAAGTAACTTGGAAGCCCTTTTATTGTCTCAGTTGATGTCACTGTCACACACACCCTCCTGACCCTCATGTACCCACCCTCAGATGCTTTTGTTGATTTGACATTTCATTTACAGGGTAAAGAGGCCTCAACAGAAAGAAAGTCCTGGGAAGCTGTGAGGAAGTTTGACTTATAAATTCAGATTTGTGACCAAGATGTCATGAGCTCTGGAGATATTGGAAGGATTTGCAAGGAAAATTTGAGTAGTTAAACACAGGCAGGTAAAACTTAAATGAGTCAGGAAGGTTAGTGATCTACAAGTGCAAGATTAAAACAAAATAGTTTTGCAAAATATTGGAAAGATAACATCTATAATACTTGTGGGAAATAAGAATAGTCTCTTCAGGTCACATACAAGGTTTTTTTCTGAAAGAATATGCTGGAAAGGAGCAGAAGCCCCAAGAATGGCTGAGGATGTTTTAAATGAGAAGCTGGTGCCACTGAAAAGCTGTTGAAATGGTGTTAGACCCTCACTGCTCTGCTCTACCTATACCTGTAAATAGCCCTGAATATCCCAAATGCACTAAGTAGAATGAAGGCATTTGAAGCAGCTGAGATATAAATTAGTACCTCATAAATTTTGTGAAAGAAATATAGAATTCTGCCCACTAAGAAGTGAAATGTGTAAATCAGCAATACTTTTTCACATGCATGAATAAAGATTATTTTTGCTGCAAGATGTTTTTCCTGTGTTAGATGCTTCTGACTTCCAGTGTATTTCTCCAGAAAAAAACCCAAGAAAACAATCCACAAACAAAAATCAGTTTGTATCTGCACATTTTAACCCAGAATTTGTAAGATATTATGGCTTTTACCATGACTGCTTCTTGCTTATGTTATATTCCTGTTGTATGTCATAAAGAGTTATAAAATAACATGGGGAAAGGGAGGGAAGGACTAAAAACTCCAAAAAGCTCTAGAAATCTCATGAGTCCCTCAATCTGTACATAAGGGACTAAACTGAGAAGTAATAAAGCTATTTATTGAACAAGTTCAGGAAAACAGAATAAAGATAGCTTTCAGCATTATATTGTCAGCTGTCAATATCTTTCCCCCTAAATGCAGCATACAGGGATTTATGGGAATATGTTCTATCAGGAGATTTGTATCTCCTGTAAACACCAGGATATTAAGCTGAAGGCTAAAACATGGCTAAATTATTATTAAAGGATATTCCTAGGTAGAATGTGACTAAAAGTGTACAGTGGGATGGCATAACGGGCGAGTTTAAAAGTCTCCACACAGATGGTAATGAAAATCTCCCTTTTTTAGATTTTATTGTAACATATGTAAAAAATTTAATGAAAGTCTCAAGGTGATTTTTTTACAGAGGCCTGGCATTCATATGGAACCTTTAGCATGTGACAGCAAAGGCTGAAGTAAAGGACAAGTGTTAGAAAATCTAGTGTCATTTTTATTCAAAGGAAGCGATGGGTTGTACCTAAAATTTCAAGCAGAGATGAAAAGGATACAGTTTATTTCAGGAAAGTGAAGATACAAAAATAAAAACATTCAATATTTGCCCATTAATAGTAAACAAATAGTGTCTGCGATGGTAGTTTTGCATGGCAGCTCAAAATTGGCATCGCTTTATATGCAGAAAAAATAACTTGTTTGATTTGGATTATTCTCCCTGAAGACCAAAAATTATGTTATTTGAAAATACAGCTGCTAATAACTTATGTAGTGTCATCCATATTTGCTAAACTTGGTGTATCAAATGTGAGAATGACAGATAATGGATCAAGTGAATGTAGTTTTTTTACCACATACTGTAATTGTTTACACTTTTGTTTGGACACAGTGTATCGAGTGTTTAATGAGGAGCTGAAAACATTATTGAGCTCTTTTAATGTTTCAGTAGGATGATGATTCATGTTCAGATTCAAAATCTTCCCTGTCTCAAGCATCCTTTTAAAAATTCAGATCTCTTTTGGGCACTGCTTAACTATTCCCAGGAAATAAGGGCTAACATCTGCTGAACTGCTGTTCAGTAAGAGGCTTAAGACTACCCAAATTTATAGACACTACCACAAAAAAAGAAACACTAGAAAGAAAAATTAAATATTATCTCCTCAATTAAAAGGCATGATCCTTTGTATGTATAAGATTGTGCACATAAATACAAAGGCAAAATATGGGTGACAAAACCTGCAGTTTCCTAGGAATTTTTTGTGCCTACAAATGAGACCTGACCTACTGAAGAAAATGTTTGCTTCTCTTTGAATAAGAAGAAGGAAAACACACTGGATTCTGAGTTTTCATATTCTGAAAGCAGCAGGCTAAGAATGAGCCAGTGCAGGAATCAGTGGGTACAAGTGAACAGAGCAGTCAGGGGTGTATAAACCATTAAATGTTTCAGGTACCTGCCAAAGGCAACTGATTCAGAAACTGATTTCAAAGTCTTGGTGTAGACGTTGCAGCAGCAATACCAACCCTTCTTTTCCTTTGGAAGATGACAGGCAGAGTGGGCAACTCTTTACAAGACTTAGGCTGAAATACAATAATGTTTAGAAAATTTTAGTTCAAATGTGTGTCTGTTTCTTCATGTAGATCAGCAAACTTTCTCAGGCTAGATCTAATCTTGAGTCAAGTGTTCTACCTTCATCAACACCTAGAGAATGGTATATGGAAATGAGACAGAGTAACATTATCAACTGAAAAGTTCATTACTGTAAAGGCTTCTGTGTGCCAGGAGGCATTACAGACACCAGGCAAGGGCATGGCACTTCTGGAGATGAGAAAGGGCTGAAAAACTGAAGGTGCTGGAACCACAGTGTGGGAGGGAAGAGCTGACCACAGCCTTTTCTTCTGACAAGAGTTTTTCTTCATCAGCCAGAACCCTACCCTTCCCTGACCTTTCCTTATAGATTGTACAGATACCTGAACCAATTGGGCATGAAGAAATCTGCGTTGCTTTGTTTGCAGGTGGTGCGCCACTGACGTTGAATTTGTGCCATTGGATGTAATCAGACTCCAGGGTTAAAAACAAGGGGAAAGCAATTAGACAGATTTTACAGCCAGGTAGGTGAAAAACGACCATATTGTGAAAATTTGGAATTATTTTTAAGACTTTTTTGCATATTCTATTAATTTTGTCAAGGGAAAATATTAACTGCATCTTGAAATTAAACACATCCTGAGGTACTGGAATATGGTTAGAGGACACAAAACTTTCTAGAATTATACTGTTTAGACACTAAAGCATTCTTTTCATAAAATAATTATGTAAGCTGGTGTATTGTTATTCCTACAGAATTCTTCATCCTCTAGATTTAAGGCTTCAATGCTGCAGATTACCGCAATGCTATTTCCAACAGCAGACTTTTCCCACATTGCTTGTTTCAGAGGGTAGTTCCAGATAAAGTGCTTTCTAATCACAGCTATGGCTTAAAGAATATTAGTAGGTCACTGAGCAAGGGAACAAAGTCATTGATGACACACTGGATGATTGGTGAGGCAACTTTCTAAATGTGTCCAAGGAATGTTTCTGTCTTGACACAATGCAGAGCCAAAGTGACAGTCAGTAAACTCTTTAGAACTTCATTTGATTGACAAGATTTGTGGCTCTTCAAATACCACAGCAGCATGTTCGGTAACTTATGTAAGCAATGTTGGGTGTCTTCAGGTGGGTTTTGGGTTCATGCAGCCAGATGAAGCTTCAACCACATGACAGTTTCCAATTAGAGAAAAAACAGCACAAGGATTTCTCAAAAGATCACCTATCACAGTTCAAATTTGTGTCTGGTCTCCTTCATACAGCGGGGTCTAAGCCATTTATTTTCATTTGTAAATAATTGCTTACCAGTATTTTTTTTCTCTAGTTACATAAAATCTTTCATTTGAGAATCACAGTATTTCTGAATCTCCCTGTTTTTTTTTCCTGAGGAAAATATATACTGATAGTGCTTGTTTCTAGGCTATAGAAATTTAGACAATGTTTGATTAAATGCAAACATCATTGAGAAAAATATCAGAGAGAGAACAAAAGCTGAGAGGTTCTAGTCCCAGTCACCTGACTTTAAGTTCACTTGTTTACTTGGGGAGATGGGCTGAATGCTGTCATAATAAATGTGATCCTGGTTATTTCTAGAGCTAAATAATTAAATTGAACATATGCAATTAGTGGACACTTCCTTTTGCTTTCAGTGTGACTCAGCCATGATATCTAACAGAGCTGTCATAGGATTTCTCTATTGACCTATCATGGGCATTTGATGCTGTAATCAGGAATGCACGAGTGCTTGCTCTCTGCATGCCACCCTATATGATGGCTGCCTGGAATTTCACATAGCATTACATGGCTGTTTTGAAGACCACATGGAGGCTCCTGCTTACCTCATCTCTCTCTCATGAGAAGAATCTGAAGCTTGGTGAAACAGCCCAGAGCAGCCTGGAGGAATGTTTAAATGGCTGTCAAGGGAAGTCATGAAGCAGAGCTACTTCTGAGTCTCTACATATTCCACTGGTTAGTAACCAAAATGCTGTTGTGCATCCTGAACTATTAGAAAAGCCATGATTAGTTTCAACAAGTACATATTGGCTGATTTTTAAAGTTCTGTTAGTGAATTGTACACTGAATATGTAAGTATTTATAGAATTGTGAGTGAAAGTCTAGGTTTTGATTTGGATTTTAAAGCTCTGGTAAGTTATTTTACAGTCAGTAACTAATAAATATTAGCCCTCATGACACTGAAACACTATGCTGTCAATGCTCTGCTGAATTCATTACTATAATGAACAATACAGTACTTTATGACCTTTTCCAGCAGATAGGATTCTGGTACTGTAGTCAAACTTGCAGTTGGATCATCAGATTTTAGGGATAATACTAAATTGGATTATGCATATGCATACTCACACACAAATATAGTCACATATAGGCCAGAATATTTATAGGCCCTTGCTGGCTCTGGGTACTTTGTGCAAGCCTGAGCTCCCTTTCAATGCCATACAGGGCACTTGGAGCTCTAATGAGGGCTCAGGTTCTTTTGTACCATCCCTAAAAGTGCAGTGGTATCCCTGACAAGCCATACAAAGAGACCAGTTTTTAGAGCACAAGTAATCCCGGAGGGAAATGCATCCAATATTGAAACAGGGATCCCATTCCTTGGCCAGTCTCAAGAACTTCACTCAAGGCTTCAGGATTCAGGAACCTTCCCTTCAGTAAATATCTGCACACACAGGCACATACATGCACATTCTATAAAATCAACACTGTAAAAGCATTTAGGACATCTACTAAAAAAGGTTTGAATAGTTAAATATTAGGAGCAGCAGAAACCTGCAAGTGTCAGGTTTGACCTAACAAAACCACTGTAAGAATGAATGTGCCAGCTCTGCATAAAAGAACCATGAAGACTCAGGATGATACAGGATAAAACAAGGAAGGTCTGCAGGTTTCATGCAGGTAGCCACGTATTTTTCTATCCTTTCTCCTGACAAGACATTTCAAGTTCATATTCCCATATATTTTGCAGCAGCTGCAGATGAGCAGATAACATCCAAGTAAGCAATCTGGAGCCTGATGAAATCTCATGGGAAGGATGAGTACAGTTTGCAAAAGAAAGATGACATTTTAGCCCTCTCCTGCAATCCAGTGATTATTCTGAAAAAATCCTAGTTCACAGTCAGCTGAAAAACTCATAAACACACAGAACTGGCATAAATGATTGTTTTGTTTGGGTTTTGACAGAAAACATTGTGCTGTGTGCTATCTAAACATGCAAGAAATGCAGACCCTCTAATAATGGTAATACCAAGATGGAAATTATGTTGTATTTAATACAAAGCTTTTCATTATTTGGGCTATGAATTACAGAAAATAAAATGCTTTATGTTAAAGATTAAAGACCTTGTCCCAGAAATAAACCCCTTGAAATGAAAACTTCTAGCTAAATAATTATCAAATATTAACTCCATAGATATATATTTGAGCCGAAGTTTCATCAAGATAATCTCTTAATGTATTTTTACATATATTTATGCTATTTTCTAGAGGGATAACACTTTTTCTGTATTTTCCCTGCTTTATTTAATACAGCCTTTTCACTAAACTTTTAGCTGGACTAATGCTATTTGTCAAAATCAAATTCTTGAACTAATAATATTCTTCATTTCAAATCCCTAATATTATTTGCATTATATACTTATATATTTTTAAATCTTCCTGTATTGATCAGAAATTTTCTCAAAACTAATCTTTTTCCTAGCATCTCCTGAAATACCAGTGCTAACATGAAAATCTAATAGTAATTTTCACAATCTAATTCACCAAGAAGTATAGCACTTTACATGAACGCTATACAGAGCATATATCTCAATACAATTTTTTCATCTTTACTGTTTTTTTTCTTTGCTTAGCCTCCACTAAAATCTGTCAGTGGGTTGTGTCTCCTTCCATATGACATTCAGGCTCTTCATCCTAATATTCTATGCTTTTTATAAAAGGTGCAGATCACCCCTTGCACGTTGTTATTTTACTCTCTGCAATTTGGACTAGGATAGGAACAAGTCAGAATTGCTTAGCTTGTACTGGGCATGAGCAGCAATATAGAATGACAAGTAATTAAGGACCTAACCCTGTATTTCTTCCCTCATTTTCTATTGTTCTTTTTTTTTTTCATTGTGATCTCCCTGTCTCATGGGATAGACTAGTGAGGGTAAGAATTAACCAATTCTGCCCAAACAATCACTTCATATTCTATGGTTCCTGGTCCTTGTTAAAATGGTCAACACTATAGAATCCAGTCCTTAAATTATTTTTTTTGGGGTAACCCTATCTTAGTAACAGGCTTTTCACCATTAGGCAGAGAACTTCCCTCCTATTGCCTTCTCTGCCCTCTTCTTACTGCCCACTACCAAAACAAATGGCTGGTTTTCAATATTTAAGAAAAGATATCAGTTACTATATATACACAAATATTTATGTCTAAGAAGCAGAATCTCTAAGAAGCAGTCCAAGCCTATACAATCCTTCCATAAACTGTTCCTTCTCTTCCTGTAAGTTGTATAATTTTGTATGACTTCAAGATGGAGAACTCTGAGTACAGATTGTAGTTTTTCATTAATACTGCACAATCATCGTCCTGTAGCAGTAAAAATGGGGTTCATACTTTTACAGTGATTCTACAAATGCATCTTAGAAGCAGAGAATCATGTGAAGGAAGAATCCTAAGCTGGCTTCCCTAGCAGCCTTGTGAAATTACAGTGCAGAATAATTAAGGCAATTGCTGCATTAGTTTTCCCAAGATTAGTGCCTCTTCTCCTCTCTCATCCATCAGGAAACTCAAAAGGAATCTCTCTGTCTGTCTGTAATACAAATGACCCAAAAACCACAGGCATGGTCAGAAGCTGATAGGAAATAGGGCATACTAACATGCCAACAGATGCTGAGGGGGGAGTGCACCCTAGGCCCCTAAATCTCTTTGTATCTGAGAGATCCATAGATATTTGTGATGTATATATTCACTAAGGGGCACAGAGAAGGTGGCTTGAGCTGAATGTTATTCTGTGCTGGCATCTGTGCTGTAACTGTAGGAACAGACTCTATAAATAGCCCAACCCAGTTACCTTTTTCAGAACTTCAGGGATGGCTAATCCCCAAAATAGATGAATTACATAACTCTGTTCTCTAAACATCCTCATTCACTCTGCAAATTGGGTTCTTTGCACGCCACTTTAAAATTAGTGCATCCCTCTGGTTTACACTCAGTGCTTGCTGCAGCAGCTGTTGGGTTGACACCAACTCAAAGGAGCAACGCTCATTTTCACCATCTGAGGATTTGGACTTTGGTTGCAGATATTTATGAAACAGCATTTAAAAAGAAGAGCAGATGTGAAATATCAGACTATAACACTGATTCTAAAGTGAAACTGGGTAGGGTCATAAGGCATATTTTTGATTCACTAGGCTGGATGCCCATGGCTGAGTTATATGAGTGGGAGCAAATATTCAAACAGAATGGTGCACATTTGCAAGGCTGGCCTTGAACTTGAGGTTGCACGAGAAACCAGAGAAGTGTTTCTTCCTCTGGAAACCATTATTATTTAAGAAGCATCCTCTACTTAAAAGAAAGATTTCATTCTGGAGCTCTGAAATCTGTCCTAAAGAGCCACTATACACAAATCTGGACCTAGAGTATGCTGAATGAAAAGGATCAAATTTGGTCTTGGATCAAATTCTAACAGTCAAAAACTCTTAGGGCCTTCTATAGTGAAGCTGTGTATTGGAAGTACTTGCAAAGAGAATATCCCAGGAGTCCTTAATTCTTGCAGATGTATGTGCAGGTTCTACCTTCTCAAGCTGAGCCATCACTCGTGTCACTGCTACAGTGGCCCAGCAGCCTGATAATGTAAAGAGAGGACACTGCACTGGAATAGACAGATCTGTAAGTATGCTCAAATATGACCTCATCACATGAAGGATATATTTAGAGAACAGCATCCTTCTGGAAAGAGTGCCCTACGGCTGTGTTATCACTAATGCCATGGCAGGTCTCTTTCTTGTGGTAGTTCTCACTAAACAAAACCAGGAAAAACTGTGTCCACAAATCCCAAAGATGAAATCTACCTGCAAAACCAGGAAATATTGCCCAAGGGTCCCTGAATCACTGCCTGTGAGTGGAGATACCTTTTTGTGACATCGGGGTTGCAGAGACCAAAAGCTGCCCTGGTTTGGTGTGGGAAGTCCTGCATTCCAGGAGCAGGCCAGGCCACAGGGCTGCCACTCTATTGCTGCTCTATTATGTAATGTGTACAAGCTTTTGGCACAAGTGATCTGACACCTGCAAGAGGCACACATTTCCCACTCTACCAGGGTTGCAACCTCATCTTGTCTTCCCTGTATTGATCTTCACAGAGGAATTATACAAAATCTGCAGACTAGAATTTTAAGCTTCTTGGATGTTACTAGATTTTCACTTTATATGTGTCCATGTCTTTTGCTCTCCAGACGTACTTCTTTCCATCAACCTTCACTATTTTATCCATCTCCATTGAGGTTCTCTCTAGGATTTTTATTCCTCATTTATAATCAGTCCTATGGCACACTACATACCACATTTCTGAAGAAATACGAATATATACTGTTCTGCTTAATTTGTAACTCTGTTCTTTTGAAGTGTGATGTAAAAGCTCTTTGCAAAACTATGAACACTGATTGGAATGATTGTCATTTTTTGGATTTCTGGAGAGCCTTACACTGACAGCTGTTATTTCTGATGCCAATCCCACCTCCATGTAATAAAACACTTCTCTGTATTATCTCACTGCACAAGTATGATAAATACTTTGCCACAGGCATTCACTTACATCCTAGTCCTTCTGTGATGGTGAAGCACAGGTGTTAGCTCAGCTTCTGTGCCTGCATTGTAAATAGCGTTAGACTAACTAGGTGATGATATCACATCAATATTTTGCATTTCCAAAGAAATATCTCACATTTTTATTTCTTTGAGTACAGATCATGATAGAATGTAAAGAGTGTTTCAAATTTCTCTGTTCTAAAGGGACTACAGTGTGTGTAACATCTTTAAAAGAAGAGGCTTTCAACTATCTCATGTTTCAGAGAAACACTTAAATACTCAGATGTCCTTTAGCACTACTGCCTGCTCAAAGCAGGGTTGACAATTGATTCAGACCCAGAATACTTTATCCAGTTGAGTCTTGAAAATCTGCAAAGACAAAAATCCTGGAAGCTCTCTGGGCAACCAGTTTAATTACATTTGAGGGGAAACATTTTTTTCCTTAGTCAGAATCTCCCGTATTTCAAGCAGCAGTGCTCTTTCTTGCCTGTCCTTGCACAGCCAACACCATTGGAAGGTGAATACTCTTTGATAGTCCAGTACAAGCTGTGATTGCACAGGTACAGCACTGAGAATGTTTGACCTGTAGTTTCTGGGCTCATCCTTCTCTAAGCAAAGGGAAAAAACGTGAAAGACAAAATAACTCAGATTACAGTTTTCACCACGTCTGTGAAGCAACTGGCTTTTTTTTTTAAAGGATTCTAGGCTGAGGTAGTTACATAGCAGCTTCCTATGAAAAATAAAAACCAAGGGGCAAAATAAAGCAAATATGATGTTTAAAGATATATAGAGAGAGGTTGATAGAAAATAATAAAGTTTTAGCTGTACAAAGGAAACTGAACTAGGCATTTCAAATGCCACAAAATTACAAACCAAGTGATACAGTAACTAGGGAAAGAAACAAGTTATATAAGGTAGGTAGAGGATCTTCAGTATTTAGTTTTCTTTGCACTGAGAAAAACATTGAATGGAAATAGCCTATGTTCCAGGGGACAGTGAGCAGGTTGTATCACTCTTCGAGAAAGACTCTTGGGGTGATCTGGTGTATTATACAATACTACGATTTATTTAGGTTCATTGGTTGCCTTAATAATTACTATGGAAACCACTGGAAGAATAACCAACATAAACCAAGAAGTTCCTGCCTCACTCATCTCTCAGAATTATTTGAACATGCTAAAAAGTAGTAGATGGAGAAGATGGATCTTTATTATGACCTGATTTACAAATTTCTGTATTTCTAAGAATATCGCATGTCAAGAGATATCATCCACCAGTGCATGAGTTTCCCACAAGGATTTTGTCCCCTCACTTTCTGTTTTCATCAGAAAAGGAATCCAGACACTGAAAAAGTATTTATGTGAGAGTAATTTTGTAAAGTACACTCATGCATTTAAATAGTTTTTTCATCAATGTGTTTTACCTCATTTGAATTTTTATCATACATTATTTTGGCCACAAGTTGGCTTTGGCGAGTTTCATAGAAAATTGTTGCAGTTCAAGGAGTTTCTGCAAGCACTGGCAAAACACTCAAATACAAAACCTTTCAAAATCTGATGCATTTGCAGCATCTCAACAACAAGTGTTCCATTATAATTAAAATTATTCCATTAGTCATGAATATTTGCAATCAAGGGTGGATCTGCTGAGATGGAGGTATCACAAAGGTAATTTTTTGCCTAACATGCATTTTCCTTGCCTTATCTTATCATTACATCTGTACATCTAATTGATTTCTCCAGATAGCTTTCTTAGAACCAGAAAAACAAAGCAAAAGTACAAAAGATTATGCGGGAGGAGGTGTCATTTGAATTTACCTCACCAAATCACACACGCAACAAGGAGAAGCAGCACTTCATAATGTTTCTCTGTTTGCTCAGTGTATGCACACAGTGCCTGATATGTTGGCTAATTAAGTTTGCTGAAACAGCTGTGACAACACTTCAGGAGTTCAGTGGCAGTGGCTTTCTTCAGTGGAAAATCAAATTTTCCTCAGTGGTTCTTGAAACCAGACTGCCAGGACGTTGGGGTTTTTTATTGGTGCAGCTTCAAAAGCACAGAACCTCATGTAAGGTTCCTCTGAGAGCACTGCTCCCACAGTCCTAATGCTCTTCCTGGGAAATGTTCTCTGTGTCAGTGATCTCAGAAGGAGAATCTGGCCTACAGAGGAAGTTCCCTAGCTCCCAGCTCTCTGTTTTGAGAGGCAACCAGGCATTCCCTAGTAAACACAGTTCTTTAAACACTGTAGCAGCAGGGATGCACAGCAGGAAGCTCAGCTTCAGCAAAGGAAGTTTTTTTATTAAATCCTGGTATCTGATGTGAGTGTATTGACATCATCAGTGGACTCACACTTTGTTCAAAACCATGCAAATTTAAATTTTAAAAAAGGTCTGTAAATTGTGTCCCTGAAAAACTGGTGACATTTTAGGGAGCATGTGGGTTTCTAAGAGACTTCCTCTAACTCTTATAGGGGTAAGGTCTGGAACTTGGGGTTTAACTGATGTTTGGCCTGGGGCCCTTCTTTTCTATGGTTGTTTCTTTTGATGACATCCACAATGAAAGATACAAGAGTCCCATGTACTACCAGTGAGAATAGGGGTAATGAGAAAGAATGGTAAGAATCTTAGGGGGAAATTGCTTATCATCTTTACACAGATATTCTTCAATTCTTGAATATATTAGGAAGATATTTTTCTATTACTGCTGCCCTCTCCTGGGCATGGGGGACCAGCAGGTGCACAGTGAATGGGCTTGCTTCTGCTACTGAAACCAGAAATATTGGATTCCTTATTCATGTCATTGAGAAACAGATCTCTCACATTTGTGAGAAGAAAACAGATAGCCAAAAACCCTATTACTAAGAAAAAAAAAATCTGAACAATGTGCTATTCAAATAACACAAAATATACAATTAGAGAATCATAGTATGGATTGGGTTGGAAGGGACATGGAGAGTGACACTTTCCACTAGACTGGGTTGCTCAATGTCCAATTCAACCTGGCCCTGAACAGTTCCAGGGATGTGGCAGCTCCAGCTTCTCTGGGCAACCTGTGCCAGAGCCTCACCACCCTCACACTAAGGAATTTCTTCCTAACATCCAATCTAAACCTCCCTCTTTCACTTTGAAGATATACCCCCATGTCCTGTAAATAGTCTCCATCTTTCTTGCAGGCTCCCTTCAGGTACTGGCAGTCTGCAATGAGGTCACCCCAAAGCTTTCTCTTCTCCAGGCTGAACAACCCCAATTCTCTCAGCCTTTCCTCATAGAAGGGATGCTGCATCCTTCTGATCATCTTGGTGGCCTGATCTGGACTGGCTCCAGTAGCTCCATGTCCTTCCAGTGCTGGGGACCCCTGAGCTGGATCCAGCACTGCAGGTGGGGTGTCACCAGAGTGGGATCACCTCACTCAGCCTGCTGCCCACGCTGCTTTTGGTGCAGCCCAGGTGTGACAGAACCTTTCCATACTCACTGTGATAACAAAGAGAAACTGGGCCAAGTTAACCCTGCAGTAATCTTGATGGAGTCAATGAACTGTGGTTGCACAAAGCTCAATCTGGATTGTGATGTAGATAATTTCTGTGTTCAGTTGAAGTGTTGACAGGTGAACTCCTACAGATTTAGAAAGAATGCTTTAGGATGTTACCACCTTCCTGTTGATTTCTCCTCCCAGCTAGGTGTCATCACCACAAATACAGACCTGCATGAATTAGGCATATGAGCATTTCTAATCAGTTGCAGAGCAAAGACTGACAGATTCCTAGACAGAAAAAAAACAACAGAAACTGAGCCTATATGAAAAAAAAAATTGTAACTATTTGAGAGAAATCAGATGTAAGTAGCAAGAAGATGTAGTGATAGTGATTCATGGTATCTCACTTACACAATAGCACTTATATCAGTATTCTGATGCAGTTATAAAGCCTTAACCTCAGAAATTAGCTATCTCTAAAGATCTGTTCAGTCTGAAAAGAGAATGTGCTAAACTGTTCCTAATTCAGAACTGTCACATGATTTTCATGAAAAGAGAAATTTTAATACTTTAAAAGCGTGGAATTAACAAGCTTTTGAAAATGTTTTTCCTCCACATTTAGGACTTGAGCTATATAATTTGATCCAATGTAGAAGACTTGAGAGCCACTGATCTATATTAATTTTCCCACTTTCTTCTTAGTTTCTCCAGTATAAAACCCCACCCCCTAAAACTCAAGGCATGCAGGAACCAAATACTCTGACAGTTTCTTGTTTTCCAATGAGAATAGAATTTTAGTTGCATATCTTTTTGCTGGTTTCAGCTAGGGTACAGTTAATTTTCTTCACAGTGGCTGGTATGAGGCTGTATTTGAATTTGTGCTGAGCACAGGGTTGATAACACAGAGGTGTTTCTGTTACTGCTGAGCAGGGCTTGCACAGAGCCAAAGCCTTCCCTGCTTTTCCTACAGCCACATTGGTGAGGAGGCTGGGGGTGCCTGGGAGGGTGGGAGGAGACACAGCCAGGACAGGCGACCCCAAATGACCACAGGGAGATTCCAGACCATGGGACATCATGCTCAGGATATAAATCTGGGGAAGGAGGAAGGGGGGGACATTTGGAGTGATGGCATTTGTCTTCCTAAGTCACCAATACCCATGACAGGGCCCTGCTCTCCTGGAGAAGGCTGAACACCTGCCTGCCCTTGGGAAGCAGGGAATTAATCCCTTGTTTTGCTTTGGTTGTGTGTGCGGGTTTGCTTTCCCTGTTAAACTGCCTTTATCTCAACCCCCAAGTTTTGCAGCTTTTACCCTTCTGATTTTTCCCCCTGATCCTGCTGGTGGGGGAGTGAGCAAGGGGCTGTGTGGGGCTGGGCTGCTGGCTAGTGTTAAACCATGACAAACTTTTACATTGGTCTCCCTGCAGAGATTCACTTACATCCTCAAGGATATAATTCAATCTTTAGAATATCATAGAATGGTTTGGATAGGAAGAGACCTTAAAGATCATTCCCTTCCATCCCCTCTGCCATGGGTAGGGACACCTTCCACTATCCCAGGTTGCTCAGAGCCCCATCCAACCTGGCCTTGGACACTTCCAGGGATGGGGCACCCACAGTTTCTCTGGGCAACCTGTGCCAGGGCCTCCCCACCCTCACAGCAAGGAATTTCTTTATAATATCTGATCTAAACCTACTCTCTTTATGTTTGAAGGCATTCCCCCTTTTCAGTCACTACGTGCACTTGAAATAGTCTCTTCCCATCTGTCTTGCAGGCTTTGCCCAGGTACTGGGAGTCCTTGGTTTCTGTTATCTTCTGGTATCATTAGATCCGAAATTATCCTTCAAACCTCAAATTATCTTTCAAGTAAATTTCAACTGCCATCCCAGAAAAGGCTTAAATCTCTTTTAACATTCAAAGGTAATTTTGTTTTCTGCTAGAATTAAAAAGGAGTGGGAACAAGTGCTTTGTGTGACATTTTGTCAGGTGACTTTTGTTCCTAGTACAGGAAGCTAAGTCCACTTGAGCCACATATTGAACTAGACTTTCAATCCTCTACAGGTGCTGTGTGCAGGTCACACAATTTCCAGGCATAAAACCTAAAAGGAAAAGAAATCCATGACCACTTAGATCTTATCCTCCTTAGCAAACACTAAGGAAGCACTAGAAATACAAAGTGTAAGAAATATTTTAATAATAAAATGAAGACCTTATCTACCTTAGGATTACTACATTACTTTGTAATGGCAGAAAAGGAGATACTGACATCCCAGAAAATGGAAGCAAGAGGCTCAATAATACATCCTCTTGGTTTACAGGAATCCTTATAATCACTGAGAACTGCTGTGCTATCAGTGGGAATACACTGAATTTATTAAGCTGACTGTAATGTCATAAAATGTCTATCTAAGGTGTATCTACACAGGTAGGCAAAGCTGTAAAAGCAAATCAAGCTTAATTAAATTATCCAGCTACTTTATAAAACAAGCATGATGAAGGCCTGGTAGCATGAGTTTCACCATGGCCTGGCAGCCAAAATACAAGTTCTCTGCAGGTGTTCTTATTGATGCAAGTATGGCTTGAGCCAATCATATGGATGGACTTAGCAAGCTGAAATGACCCTTTCTCTGGACTGGATAGGGGTAGGTAATTGGCTAATTGCAAATCTCAAACAGCATTTGTAGTTTTTTGACAGTGTTTGTTAATTTGGGAATATTTATTAGAAGTATATTGAATATAACTCTGAAAGATACTAGAATTCTGAAAGAAAACATAATTATCTAAGGGATTGGTATGCAGCTGAGCAAAATATGTATTTTTAAGTCACAACTATTTTATGATGATTTTTTTTCAGTTTTTTTTTAGTGATATCTAAGCTTTATGCATTTTCTCCACACCTAAAGAAGAGTATCTTTGTGAAAATATGCTAGGCCAGAAAACATCCTAGGTCTAGGATGCAGAACTGAACTCAAATGTGAGTTTTCCATGACAGACATGCAGATATACTTTGTGATATTACACAGCCCACAGAAATTTAGGAATCCAGTCATTCTTCTGATTCACACAGAAACCATATAGTCAGTATTATTGCCCCTGTCTAATTTGTCTTTTCATGACAGGCATGCATATTTGGAATTACTTCAAAATCTTTTGGCTCTGACAGTGCTTAAGACAGCAGGCTCATTGCCTGTCCATAAAGAAGGAGTACATAGAGACAACTTTCCACACACATTGTATCATCTTGTGATTCTTGTCACAAGGTGCATTTTACCCAAGATGTCTTGCAGTGAAAAACCAAAGTCCTCTAAGGAGTCGTGAATATGTCCAATTTCCCTAAATAAGAAGTTCTGATCAGAGGGAAATTTGCTTTATTTCTAATTCATAGCCTTTTAAAGTAAGGCACTCTACGATTTATGGGGGATTATAGATGGTTTGCCCATGCCAAAGAGCTGTCAAGCCATGTGATGCCCAGCAACTCCAAAATCCTCTATCAGAGGAGCAAAACCTCGAAAATTATCAAAATGGAAACAAACTGTTTCACTGCATGTGAAATACAGAGAAGTCTGAGATTACTTGCTCAGAGCATTCTCACATTTAAAGCATTGATGCTGTCGTGGGGGCCCTGAGCCTGCTACAGTTTATGATATTTGCCTCTAGATGGTGCTCTCACGTTGAGATTAAACAGTTCCACTCTTACAACTCTCATAATTAATGAATAATAGCTAAATATTTCTCTCAAAGTCAAAATTGTCAACATTTTCAAAAGAGCAAGGAAAAAAACTTGCTAGAAAGCGTATGAGTATGCCATATGGTAGTTTCAGATAACTGATGGCCCCCAGATGGCTTAAGGAAGGGATTTTAATTCTAGGAAAATCAGTACTGGAGCCACAAAATACTTAAAAAGGTGCAAATTCTAGAAGATTTTAAAGCATGTAATGAGCAGTTTTCAAATAATACCTTTATGGTTAAATAGCAGCATTCCAAATGGGTGATCATCCAGCATTACAAACTAGGAAACAAAGGCAAAGGGATTTAGCAGTGAAGCTCAACATTTTATTCTAAGAACAAACTCCACTGCTTCCCGTGTGATTTGTGCAGATTTATGCTCAACATTCTCCTTCACATGGTACAAGTATTATACCAGAAAGTAGAGGTGATTCATGTGTCTCAGAGAATTCTGACCATGTCCACTGTCTTTGAGCAGGAGCCAAGTTTTTACATCGTTTATCAATTATGTGAATTCTTCTGGATTCTTTCCTGTTTTCAACAAGTCATCTCACTCTTGCACATTCATTTCCAGGTGTCTTTCATCAGTAAGAGGCTGTCTTGGTCCCGCCTTTTGCTTAATTCCTCTGCCACATGCAGCTGTGACACACACAGGAGCATTTTTGTTAACAATGAAACAGGAGAAGATCCTGGAGGCCAGAACAGTCCTGCTGATAAGTCTAATACCTAAATCGACTCTTGGAATATAAGTAGCTTTGTCTTACTTAATATCCATCCAGTACTTTTTGTACTTACTTAATATCCATCCAAAACTTTTTCCTGTCCTCTCTGCCCTGTAGAGACAACAATGCAGGGGTCATCTGGTTCCTTTCCTTGCAGGGTTCACCAGGTTCATTTCCTTCTAGGCTCACATTAGACTAATCCCCGTTGTGACACACCATTCTTTATTCCTTTGCTTCCTCTCCTTGAGTTTAAGCCTCTGTTCATACCAGCTGTTTCAGTTCTAGGTAAAATGGAACACTCAATCACTCATGATGAAGGTCAGGATGTAGAATTCCTTGTGGCTGTCAATGTTCTCACACATAAAGAGTCCCTTTGTTTCCAGGCAGCACAAGATCAGAGCTGTAAATTATACAAAGCTAGCCTTTAGTGTGCCCTTTACCTTTAGCACACAAATGCATTGAACAAGAGCAGCAGAGACTCCAGTCTGTGCTAACCCTGGTTAATAAAAGAAAGTTGAAACTTGGAGATGGCAATGTGAGAGATTCTAGAAAAAAACTGTATGAAGTGTTGTTTCCTGACAGAAATCCAGGCTCAAGAGCTGCTCTTCTTACCTTATCATGACACTGCTGGTGAAGAGAGCTCTGCAGGGCAGCTGCACAGAATGCTCAAGAATATTTGTTCCCTATGGATTTAGGATTGATTTTTTTTCCTGTGTGACCTGACATTAGGAGTAATTTAACTTCTATTCACTAGGATCTGCTCCATTAGCCACTTTTCAAACCAATCACTTTTCAGAGAATCATAGAATCATTGTAGGATATCCTGAGTTGGATCAAGATCTTCAAGTTCAACCTCTGGACTTTTGCTCTAAATTTTTCTGCCTGAAATAATTCAAAACACTAAATCACCTAAACATAGTAGAATTGTAAAATCATTCCCAGCAAAGTTCCAGATAAAGTTATGGCGCAAGAAAAACTATATGCTTCTTACAAACACAAAAGACATCTCCTTAAATCAACACACAAAATCTCTTTCGTCTTTCAGAATTCTAACACATCAGGAAATCAGGGCACACAGAATTGTGAAAATCCATGCTCCAGTACTAATATTCAGTGGTGGCTTTGATGTTGGAACAGCTATTTTCAGAATATTTTTGGAATATTTTTAGAATTCTTTGAAAAGAAAAATCAAATATGAAGTACAACTCTGTTAAAATATTTCCACTCCTCACATAGCCTTATCTGTAGAATTACAGATATAATTAACTAAGAAGTATTTTTTTAGAAAACTTCATTAGGGGTGAGGGGTACAGGTTAGATTGTTTTTAACAGAAATGTCTTTAGCATGCAATGTATGGCAGTATCGTCCATATCAGTAATTGTATTAACCTTTCAGAAATACTTCAGTAACTTTCTCTGCATGAAAAAGTAAGATGGCAGACATCACTTCTACGACTGAAATGCTGATGTCCTTTCCTCACTGTGCTTCTTTCCAGATTTGCCTCTAAACTGCTGCTGAGACTGTTATTCCAGAGAATCCACTGGCATGACTGCTCCTGTGTTCCAGGCTGGAGTTTGTCCACTGGCATAGTTTCTCTAAAGGTGGTTTCTGTTTCATTAACCTGACAGTTTTCCCTGTTCTTGTGTCCTCCCTGCCCTCTGGGACTCACAAACGTGTCATGAGGGTTAAATGGCAGTCACTTCTAATCTATCATGTAGACATTGTATAGAGGGAGACAGTAGGGAGAAGGGGAGTAGAGGAGAGAGTGAAATGACAGAAGACTGACTGTGCAGCTGCCCTTGCACTCACTCCAAACTGGCAGGGACAGAGCTGTAATCCCCTTCTCTGTGGCAAAGAGAGCCCAGGTGTGAAGCAAACACGAAGCTCACACACAGAACCCACACGGACAGAGGAGGATTAAGGACTTAGAGGTTTAAGTTACGGCAAACATGGGGTCTGTGTGTGTCTGCCTCACACAGACAGAAAGTGTTCATCAGCAAACCTCAGCTGGAGTTGCTCCTCCAGCTCCTTGCCTTGAGGGATCACATTGTGCAAAATGTACACCTTTCTCTAGGTCAGAGCACTGCGGTTCATGTTGCCAGGGGCAGTTTCTTGCTGTTAACTGCTGTTAGGCTAACGAGGTGGTTTGAAGGCAGTGGGAAAGAAGGAGCTGAGGCCTGTAAACCATGTTAATAGTTGTATGAACATGCTTTATGATATGAATAGCCATCCTCTGAGTCAGCCTTGTGAATTGAAAAACATTTATTTCCTCCTTTCTAAGAATGAGCTTCATCAGTTCCCCGAGAAGCATAACCTTAGTTTAACATGACTCATACAAATATTCATGTATCCATTTCACTGGATTCTATTTTCTAGAATCAGTACGTGGTACAGAGCACCATTTATTGTCATTAATGGGTTTTTCTTCTGTAACAATCCCACACATACACTTTGCTCTGTCTGTGAGTCGCTCATCGCAAATATGCCATGATATTCCCTTATGTGGATGGCTTTATTAAATATACAACTTCTTGTCCATAATAAATTGGATGGAGCAAAATGAATGAAAAAACCCTGACATTCCAGCTACTTTGCTGCTCTCTGGACAAAACCTGTCCAGCATTGTCACTGTTTGCTGGGAGAGAGTAAATATTCTCAAAAAGAGCCACCTTTCAGACTGGGACAAACAAAAAATACATGCCTTGTATGAGAGGACACACAAGGTCAGTTTTGATCCCACAGAGCAGAACCAATGCAGATGCTCCACTATGTCTGCAAAACAGACCCTGAACTACCAAAATTCTTGAATAAGTATGCTATACATATTTCTTTCTTCTACATGTATCTTCTCTCCAGGGCTGTAGGACTTTGAGCTGCAGCCTTTCCATGTTTTCACCTTTTCAGGAGTCATGGCTACATTTGCTGAAGTCTTTAGATAAACCTAACGCTATAATATTTTTATATTATATGTAAGACAGAGTCAGATTCAGTTTGGCTTAAAAAGAAGAGCAGCAGCTGTGGGCTTAGCATCTGAACCCTATTCTTCCCAGGTTGCTTAGCATTCAGCTGTTAAATTTTCCATACCTTGGCTTCACCACCAGTAAAACCGAAATATTAACCTCATGTTGTTGAGTCCAAGAAACCAAGCACACTACAGCAAGGATAAATACTTGTGTGGATGCAAAAAGGGCTAAAATGGAGAAATTCTTCGGCTTTCTCTCACAAGTATGTGGGAAACTCTTCTTTCACATGCAGCCTAAGGAAAACAGACAGGATGTTAAGTAAACTACTTTTCTGTCCTTGCACCAGATATTTTTCACAATATTGTTTTGGAAACACTAAGACATGTTTTGGATATGGATGTCTTACCATCCGACCTATCACCTGTGAGAGGTGGTGGGTCAAGAGGCCAATCATGAATTTTCTCTAGCAAACTATGTTATAAAAGGTAGATTTTGCATTAAACTTTGCTTCGGCCATTTGTTCCTGACCTAAGTCTGCGGTCTCTTTTTTGCCACTGTCTGAGGTCTACAGCGACAGCCTTGCAAGCTCATATGTGCTGGCCACTGGAATGAAGTAAACTCTCCTCAAACTGTTGCCCTGTCTCAGCCTTGAGGAGTCCAGCCCATTTGTGCAATGTGTGCAAACCAGCCCACTCTGAGAAGGAATTTCATGCTTTTTCATTTGTTTCCTAATGAGTATTCACTATTCACTATATAATGAGTAGAGATGGCAAGTGGGATTGTATATATACACAAACACACACACACACACACATCTGGGACTCTGGCCTTGTCTGTGTCAGCCAGTGCCATGGCACAGCAGAAAGGGATCTGTGGAGGAAAACTTGATTCTGAGCCTGATTTCACTTCATGCGTCTTGGGAACCTAAAAGTCATGTGCTCTTATCCTTCAAGTTATGAAATTATGTCTGCAGCTCTTATTAAGAAAATGGGCTTTCAGATATCAGAAAGCAAAGACCTGAGTTCTAGCACACTGTGAGCAAATCTCAGTGAGTTTCCAAATGTGCAGTTGGCTCTTGCTGTTGTCTTCAGTTCAGACTTTGGAACATGGCTTTGGATGTGGCATATAGGATCCTTTCTGACTCAGTTTTGATATTTATCTTTTTCTTCCTGGCAGAAGTAGTCAGCTTACTCTTATTTTCTAACATTTTAAGCCTGCCAGGAAAACAAGGATCTGAGTCCTCCCTAACATTGTCACTTCTTCCCTCACAGAAAGACTTAAACACAGAGGAAACATTCTGTGAACCAAAAACTTCCTTATCCTCGTACAAGAACTTGACTATGTAAAAAACTTACAAGTTCCAGCAACTTTGTGAGCTCTCTTATTGGTTACAGCTTCCTGTATCAATTGTTCTCCCCAGGGCACTCTGTGGCAAAGTTAGATGGGTACACTTTCCTTTTGTACCTGGCAACACCAAGAATTTCCCTTTGAGTTTTCTTCCTTACACCGAGAACCAACTTCTCTATACTTCCCTCAAAGTGGACTATGCTGATTCCATCACACAAGCATAAGCAAGAAAATACCTACCGACCCATGGCATTTTCCTAATTTCCTTAATGAACATCTCCATGGATTTTACAAGAAAATTAGATCAGGTGTTTCATTGAGCTTTTTTTTCTGTTGTTTGTTAAGAAAGAAATGTTTTCCTTCGAAAGAACTCCACTTAGCAGTGATGAATTTTATTGTTTTATTAAATATTTCTATCAACAAAATTACTGGTTTCACCCAACATTATCTCTTAAATATTTACCAAAGCGTGCCAAGTAACAACTTTCTGAGAGATCTGTCACACTCAGAGAACAAGATTCTGTTTCAAGGCAGTAGTGCTTTATTTACCATCACCAGCCACCTGAAGCATTCCAACAATTTTATATTTTCAAATCAGATTATCATTATCACAATCAGTTTCAAAACACAGCATTTTCATTTCACCCAGGTGAGCCATCACTGTCAAGTTTTAAAAGAAGCCATCAGAGTAAATATGATCCAGATGTGAGTTTCCTAAACACAAGCTTTAACAAATAGGAAAATCAGTATAAATGCTTTTTAATGTGTTTTAAAATGTCAGTGGGAGCAAATGAATATTTTATTACTTGAAAGATAACTCTTCCACATTCAGCTGGGATTATATAACTTTAAACTGCATCTGAGCACAAGTATTCCACCACTATCTGGGCAGTAGAAAGAGGGAATAAAAAAGACAGACCCTGAATCCCAGAAGCACTGTATTGCTTGTCATGAGAAAACCACAATCAAAAAAGGGTTCAGGAGCTGCAAATGGAGGGGATTTATAAACAATACAGTACTCTGGAGAAAGCTCTGGAATAGTCAGCCTCCAGTATGTAAGAGTCTATGAAACTCAGACACAGCTCTGAAATAACATCCCAGAGAAACTGAGGACAGCAGCTCAGGAAAGGACAGAGGATGCTGACGGGTGTGGTGAGATTGCTCCCAGAACTGGAGAAAATGAAGTTCTGAGGGTTGGCCATTTGGATAATCTGGTAAATTCTGCCAAGTGAGGCTGACTCAGAACTAAAGGATAAGGCTGCAGTAATCAAACACAGCAGCCTGCAGTATAAATGCTGTTAATGCACCAGGGACTAACCAAAAGAGTTATTACAGCCAGGCCCAGCAAAGCAGTCCTTCTAAAATGAATACCCTGCAACAGGACAAACCCTGGCAGAACTCCTAAACAAAATGCAGTTGATGAAGAAATTTATGTGGCCCCAAACATAAATTATAAGCAAGATTAGCCTGCCCAAAAGTAACATAAAAACAACAAGCAATAGCACCTTTGACTGGACAGCAACACAGAGTACTCATGAAGAAATACTGTGATGGCTGGGATAAAGAGCAACTGCAAGTTGTCCCAGCAGGAGAATAAAGAGCTCCATTGAAAGAGAAGATGGGTAAAGCTGGATGTTGCATGCAGTAGGTGAAAGCCAAAATGAAAAAAACCCTAACCAACACATGAACATTTTTCAGCCTAAAAAAGCTGAAGTCATATAACAGAAACTCAAAGTCTTGCATTAGAGCAGGGTTAAAATTAAGTTCTATCACATTGAAAAGATGGTCTCACTTGTTTAAAAATGGGAAGAAGAATAAACACAGGCTTTCTTTTTATATCTTTGTACAATCTTGGGTACATGAGACTGGAAATTGTCTTTCACAACTGTTCAGGACAGAAAAATTAGTAAAAAAATTTAGAAAGGACTTACACATAGGAATGAAAGTGCTAAAAACACAGGAGAGAAAAGCCATGGAGACTGTTTCAGAAGCCTTGAAGATGTGCACTGTGGTGGAGCTCAGAGTTCCTGCTCACTGACTGCACAGATAGAGAAGCTAATGAGTGCTGCAGTGTCACATCTGTATCTGTGAGCCCAAAGGCATTCTCATCAATCTACACATGGATAGGAATATGGAGGATCAGTCAAACCCTCTGTATGTCCAGCATTTTGATCAGTGGGGAAAGCCTAACACTCTTTCTTAGCTCCAGTATGACTAATCTTGTTACCTGATTTTTTTCTAGATTCAGTCATGATGAAGAGAAAATGTGACTCTGTCCAGAGCACAGGCTTTTGGCAGTACAACTCGTGATTGTTTTTGCTGCAGCATTTACAATTAAAAGATGGAAAAAAGTGGTTTTTTCAGACTTCCAGAAAAAGGTGCCCCTTTGACTGAGTTAAAAATTGTGAAGAGAGAGAATTAGGCCAGCATGCCTTAGAAAGTGGCTGCTTGTGTCTGCTGCAGAGTGCTGAGCTATCAGATAGCCCGGCCAGCTGCGCTAACCCCAGGACTGGAGTCGGTGTCGCTGCACCCTTGTGGCACTGCACTCAAACTAATTAACTGGGAGATGAGAGATAGGGCTTTTCCAGCTTGCCAGGTGGTCTAGAACACACTTCAGCTCTCGCTGGATGTCTCTGCTCTGCTCTCTCGTGGCACGTCTGTCCCCCTCCTGGAGCCCGCCCGGGGGTCTCAGTGCGCTGCCTGCTGTGGGTGCAGCCAGGCCCTGAGCAGGTACCCCCAGTGACAGGGACAGCCCTGGGCTGGGGAAACGGCTCTAAGAGGGAGGGCAAAAGCAACACAACGCTGCCTGGGCCTCAAACTGGAGGCACAGCTCCATTTAATGATATTCCTGAGGGCAGGAAGAGGACATTGCTCTGCCTGTGGCTCCCCACATAGCTGGCTGACGGTCTCCTAACTGACAAACGTTTGATCCTGGCAAAAAGACACCAGGCCAGTGCTGGTGCCATGCTTTGAGAACCATCTGCATCCTTATCTTCCCCCTGTCAATAGTACAACAGACAGAGGCATTTCATGCTACTCTATGAAACTTAACCAGAGATCACAAACCCTGAAAGTGTCTTTACTGCCACTCCCATGATTTCTGCCTGGTGTCATCACTGACAGCCAGAGCTGTGTTGCTCTATCTTGACATAGTTTGTTTCTCTATTTTTCTGAGCTGTCTTGTTTTGTAATGCTTGGATTGAGTATTCAACATCTCTGTAATTTATTTTGTCCTAAATTAGTGCTGCATGCTCTTATCTGCATTGTAAAATAGAGCTTAGAAATCACAGAGCCCACAGTGGTGTGGTTGTACATGAATCTTTGCTCACAGAAGCTCATCAGAACTCACCACCTACACACCAAGTGTCCCAGTTTGAGATAAATTAAGGGAAATGCTCTGGAAGGAACGTCTACCCCAAAGAAGGCAGGTTTCAGCCACCTCCCCTCTCCAGGTTTGGGAAGAAATTCCTTGGAGAAAAATGAAAAAGAAGTTATTTATTTAACAAGCAGAGTGCATGCAGGCACAGAAAAAGAATAATGCTAAATAATAAAACTTCTTGCTATGGAGACAACCTATTAAAATTTGAAGTCCGTTGTAGGCGTGGCTCTGCTCTCTCTCCACAGCTGGGGTTTGGTGTGGGCCTCTCTGGGCCACAGTGTGGGGCCTCCTGGTGATGTTCTGGTGTTCTGAACAGTTCCAGAAGAGAAGAACCCAAAGTCCCAGGAAAACCTCTTTCCTCAGCTAATGAACGAGAAGCTAGCTAAAAAGCAAGAGAATGCCACTCTTCCCTGCTGCAGAAGCTGAGCTGAGAAGCCAGCAAACAAGTTATCTGTGTTTTTGAACACAGTACCAAAGGAATTCCACCACCTTCCCCCCTCCCTCTCGTGTCTGCCTTAAAGACACAGAAAGGCACAGGATTCATGTCTGGCATAGAGCAGGCAATAGGGGATACAGCATCTGAAAGTCACCCCAAGACACCAAGGCAAAGAACAAAACAAAACACTCAGGCACCGTGCTTACAGTATGTCTAGTTAATTCTAAAACAACTACAGCTCCTTTATCATGCATTAACATTTACAGAAACAGTAGATGGGATCAGTGTAAATCAGAGTGGCTGAAGGAGAGGGGTTTGCAGCCAGAGAAAATAGATTTTTTGAAGTTGGTCAAGCCTTGGAGTCGCCTTTGCTTTCAGTGGGGGGTCAGACCAGATGAGGTCCCTTCCAAATAAGATTTTTCTGTGGTTTTAAAAGATTCCAGTCCAATAAGACAAGGAGAAGATAAGGGAATGAGGAAATGGGAATAGAACATGGAAGAAATGAAAGAAAACCTTTAGTCTTTTTAAGACAATATGGAGACTTCATTTATTTTACATTCTATCTACCAAATGGACTGCTACCTTTCAGGCAAAATTAGTGGATCTAAGTGCTACAGTTTTCATTTCCAGGAAACATGAAGGAATATGAAGATGTTTAACTAATGGAAATAGTCAAGCTAAATGCAGCTGATATAATGTCAGGGAAATCAGGACTTAACAGAACAAACTCACAGTACAAAATAATATTTAATGCCATAATAGTTTTGGAAAAAAACTGTCTTGAGTTAAGCAGGAGTAAAGAAAAAGAATGAAAAAATTAAGTTCCTCCTGACCCACTGTCAAATAAGAGCAGCTATTAAAGTGTCTCACAGAAATGCTCAGTTTGATTTCTTCTACTGTTGAGGATCAAAGCTCACCATATTGATCTGAATAAGGTTTACCAAAGAGTTGACTTTCAGGCATCTGACTGCCCCAGCTCCTGATTGCAAACCCTGGGTCTCTCTGCAATGCATTCAACTTTAATCCCACTGGTCGGTCCTGCCAAGAACAGAGATAAATGTAATTGACACCCCAAAGAGCAGAAAGGTGCCTCTCTCCTTAGGAGAGTGGGATTGTTCTTCTCCCTTAAGGGAATCCTAGTTAGTAGGAGAGAAGTGTTTTCTAATCCACATTGTCTCTCAGCCATACCCCTGCTCTGAAGAATTTATTATACAGAGCCAAATGGTGCAAGTAGGAGATTCCAGAAGATTGGAACTCTGGGTGTATGGCAGCCTGCTGTCAAGGTCACTCTCATGGACAATGGGACAACGAATTAACACTAAAGCCACTCATCAGCCAGAATGAGGACTGAAATCAGGTCTGTCAACACCACTGCCAGTGCCTTAATCACCAGATTACTGGATATTTAGTCTGTTCCAAAATGAGATCAGAGCCCAGAGTTACTGCTGAGTCCTTCAGCTGGAGTAAGGACTATTGCATTTAGGCTGATATTTTTAGGCGAGGGATCTCTGGATGCTGGTATATGTCCATTGAATTAGTGCTAAAACAGCGAGCCCGACACACTCAGGCTGCTGTAGACCACCTCTACATATTCTTCATGGGAAAACCAGGCATTTTTTCTAACTCCAACATACATGGAATTTGCTGGATTTGTTATGCATTTGCAAACCATAGCTACAGTGAAAGTACATTAGATTTAACCCTTCTGGGAAGTGCCATAGCTACTGTGTGTTTGTTACAGTGCTTGGGATTTATGAACATCCTGCTGTCCATTTAGGACTGAATGGTGGGACCAGAAACACTTGACAAATGTCCAGTATGACATTAAATTCTGCCCCAAAAGGCTGTATCCTTGGGACCCTGAAGACCTCATTACTCTGCCTTAGTTGCCAAGTCCTGTTGGAGGTTGCAGAAATATTGTAGTGATATTACAGCTGCAATTAAATCACAGACTGTAAATTCGAATGTCTTAAAAAAATAATTTCAAGGCAGTGAGCATTACAACAGAGGTCTTGGTAGAGTTTAAATTTACTGTGTGCCCAAGAATATAATTTTCTGTTCTAAAATGGATAATGCTAAGGTGAATTTAAGCAGCTCTCTAATAGTGGCTCAGCTGAGCGTAACCTATCTGAAAAAAGCATCTTTCAGTGTTAGAATTGATACAGTTCATCATTTGATGAGATATTAATCTTAACCCAGCATCAGTGGCATCTTGCAACCATGTCCCTCCCATAAACAGTTTATATTGCTCAACCTCTGTAAAGCAACCTCTGCAAATATCAGTAAAGACAATGACTGCCAAATGAGCCAATATTTTCTTTTCTCAATGCTACCCTAAGTGTGGCCAATAGCAAATGCTTAAGGAAGCAGAGTGTAAGAAATAATGGCAGGGTGTTGCTCTCCTTGATATTCAACTTCTGTCTCCCAGTGCTACTCACATGTTATCAATGACTTCTCTGGAAACTGCAAATGGCACTAAGGTTGATGGCTCTAAATCAATGTCAAATATTAATTGGAACTGCAGTAGCATCTTAAACCATATGTGGTCCCTGCTCTGTACAACCAATAGCAAAAAGTAAAATGCAGACAAAAGAATATGCCACAAATAAGTTAATTGCAAGTACTAATCCTATTTGTGTGCCCTCACTATCTTGTTTTGCTCTTGGTGACTTGGGGGTCTCTTTAAGTAAGTTACTTAGATGAAGTTCCACAGTTTCTAAGCATGGTCTTTCTCCTACTGCTACCACTATTTTACTAATTATAAATTTCAAACCATGTTCCTGATTACATCACTCAATAACTCACATAAAATCCTAGATAATAAATAAATAAAGTAAAAAATATCTCAGAATGGGTCTTGGGACTGTGCCTATGAGCCAAAAGGTAAGCATACACCTGATTGATCCTTTCTTCTTTGTGCTGCTATATGTGCTGCAGACTTTTAGGGACAGTTGTGAGGCTCTGGCCAGAGATGCTGACAGAGTAACTCCTTCACAGGAGCAGTAGGAATCACTTCAGTACAACATTTGCTTTATCAGGATGTAGTTTCCTAAGGTAGGATTTCCATTTTTCTATATTTCAATGTGTGTTACAACCTTGTATCTTCAGCAGGGATCTTGCTCTCGCTCCCCTGTTGAAGCTATAATTTGCCATGAGTCTGAGGCTGTTTCTTATGGGCTGTTTGTGCTATGGCAGCCTGGAAACCTGGATAAAGAACAGCAAAGCTTTGTTCAGTAGATAACTACTTCATATGAGTGTTGACAGTGCAGCTGTAAGAGAAGACATGTATTTTCCTCATCCACTCAAGGATTTGCACTCAAAATAATGGAAAGCTTACACGAGTCTCCATTTCCATGCCTGGTGGCTTTTCTAAACACCTTCTCCATCTCCACAGTCTGAAAACTCAAAGGCACATCACAAATTGATTCAAGAGTCAAGTGTACTTTTACAATTCCATTTGCTGCTGATGGCCAGTCTTCAGCTCTTCCACATCCACCTACACATCTTTGCATTTGAAATCCTTCCCTGCCCTACTTCTATTTAATTTCCCCCATCTCCTTCTTTAATTACTTTTCTTTCTTGGCTCTTTAACTACCTGCTTTTGCCATGTCAAGCTATCTTTCCATATTCAGAAAACACAGAAAAACTCAGAAAACTCTGCAAGGGTTTGTCTTTAACTTTCTCCTCACCACAGCCAGGATCAGCAGCTCCTTGTATCACCTGAGTAAAGCCAAAATAAGTGCAATATTTTTGAAATTACTCTAAGGTGGAAAGCATGGGGCAATTAGCAACAGCAATTAGTTCAGGGCTGTGGAGAAGCAACATTCCTGATCACAAAAGCACAGGTCTCTGAGCTATTCCAGCGGGCAGGGTTTGCACAGGCAGTAGCATTGCATGAGCAAATTGGTGGCCAGCAGTCACAATATACCTTGTCTGCACCCAAAGACCTCACCCAGTCAGACCCTGGGGCCAATCAAACAAGCAGGAGGGGTTTTTTTACCAACTTTTCATTCAATATAATGTAAAAATAATGAGAGATTCCAATTCTCGGCTCTCTTTCTCTGCCTTTGCTGGTGTCTCTTAGTTTCTGGATTGCCCTGCTACAGGCATCCACAGGAGGCTTCTCAGCAGATACAATCCTTTAGGTCACTGGCAAGAACTTATCCCTAGAACATGGATCATCAGCTCCAGAGCTTGGCTTCACCCATCCCTCTTATGTGATAAAAGCACACATAATTCTGTCCCAGTTCTTCCAGTACTGCAACTCATTCTTGAGAGTGTAGTGACTGTGGGGATGGAGACCCCAGGCAGCAGAACAGTGCCCTATTCTTGCTTCTGCATCTTCCTTTGATAAAGAGGGCCCTCATCACAGATTGCCTCAGGCTTCTGATCTGCCCCCGTCATGCAAGTTGCAATGAATATAATGCAACATTATCAAAAGGATAAAAGGTACAAACACTGACAAACTGTAAACTTCTGAAACAGGGATTATGTCTGAGGAAGGGATGATTTCACAGGTGAAAGCATGAAATGGTTTCCTTCGAACAGAGCAAGCATGAGAAATGCATTAATAACTTTGAACCTACAAAACCACACAGCTCAAGAGAAACTCTTCGGAGAAAACATCATTGAGGCAGGATGTTCTGCTTCTATTAAATATATTATTAAACTGTTTAATAGAACAGGAAAAATTGTGAAGCAATCAACATGAGCAATAAGAAACTTGTAAAGTTTACGTAGTTACACAGGGTGAAATGATCACCCTTGTTTTTGTGAGCCAGATGTGATTGAGTCATCAGTGCTTGAGGACAAATTATTCAGTTTGTGCAAGAAAAGGGTAACTAAAACAGAAATAGAAGGGAGAACTGACCGTGAATTTAAAGGTGTTAAACCTTGGAGTGTATTATATAGTTATTAAGCAAAAGAAGGAGGCAGATTTCAACATTTTGATATGGAAAACTAATAAATAGAATAAAGAGGCAAAGTAAAGCATGACATGAGTTGACATAAAAGGAAATAGCTACAACAATGTTGATGTGTGGATATGTAGTAATGAAAATTCACTGAAAAAGTGAAGAAACATCATTAATACAAATAATTAATGACTACCAATCAGAACTAATACTAAAAGAGTCTATAGCCTAGACTGACAGAAATGAGAAGAAATGTTATTTATGTACAAATGTGTAGCTTTGTGCTTGGGAACAAATAGCACCACTAAATGCTGGAGCCTCAGTTTGACACGACAGAAGACGAACCCAAAATATACTCTTCAAAATCACACTTTTTAGGAACTGCTGACATGAGGTAGCTATGACAAAAACAAATATAAGTCCAAGTTGCCATCAAGAGATCTGTTGTCAGTAGAGGTACGAAAATATTTCTGCCATGTAAGATCTCAGAGAAACTTTACCTGGAATATTGTATAAAATTATGAATTTAATCTGAAAAATATGCAAAGATGGGCACTTAGAATGGATAAGAAAGAAATTCTCTACACAAGAGAAAATTTGCAGATCATGGCTCTTCTAGCTCTGTAAAATGAAAGCTGAAATGGGATAAGATTGTGCCTATAAATGTATTACTGCAGGAGTGGTTTGATGGCTAAAAAGGCAAGTGCTGGCAGAGAAACAAAGGTGTATATTGGCAAATGCATTTAGACTGAAAATTGGAGGACAATTAAAAGAAGATTAGAAGAAGTAAAGTACAGCTGTGTTAAAAATTACACACGGTCATTTTACAAAGGGATTTCTGTGACCCCGTGCCTGGGACAGCCGCACACCATGATCCCATTCAGCTCCCTTAATCCTCTGTTCCTCACAGAGCTACCTGTCTTATATTTTTTTCAGCCAGTCTGCTGTTTCTATTTGAGCAACAGCTTTCACATCTGCAATATCTGGTTTCTTCAAGAAGCCTACCCTGTACAAAAATTTGTTCTTTATAAACTGCTTTATTTTAGCCATATGACCCAGACAGCCCCATTTTTAAAAGAAGTGATGAGCCCAGCCTCACATGATCAAGTTATAACTAAACTTCCATCATTCTTCTAAAGGATCACGTTCCCCTGCAGCCATCCTCATGGATATCAGCCTTTCCTAGCAACTGTTTCTATCACCCACATGTTTATCAATATACTCAGTGTACTAAAGTATAATTAAGTGTATTGGTATGCCAAAAGGCAATGAAAAAGAGGAGAGGAAATATCAAACATAAATATCATTAATTTTAAGCTGACAGGACTTGGCACAGTGGCCAGTACAGTTAAGAGGTGTTTTAATTAGTTTTTTCAAAATAAATAGTATGAAATGAAGTTTCATATTCAGATCTCATGGTAGGTATTTCTGCTGTTTTTAAGTGACATGGCAAAGATGCAAAAGTAGAAATAATGTTTATGTGTAGTCATGCAGGAAAAGACAACAATCAGCCAACCAGAACCTTGTAAAGTTCAACAAAGGAATTGCCAAGCCCTGCACTGGGGAGGAGAAACCCAACGTACCAGTACAGACTGGGGACAAAGTGGGTGGAAAGCAGCTTTGTGGGAAAGGCCCTGGGGATGCAGGTGATCAGCACACTGACTGTGAGCTGTGTGTAGCAATACCTGCTCAGGGGAATGCAGAGACACACTTTTGTCAGCAGCGTCCAGTGATAGGATAGGAGTCTACAAAGAGAAATACGGAATTTCCACTTAAACAAAAGAAAAAACCTGTTTTTATTATTGTGAAGGAGGTCGAACACTGGCACAGATTGCCCAGAATGGGTATAGTTTCTGTCCTTGGCTGCTCAAATCCCAGCTGGACACAGCCCTGATGAACCTGCTCTAGGTGGCCCTGCTTTGAGCGGGGAGGGTGGACTAGACAATCTCCAGAGGCCCAATTCATTCTATGATTCAGTAATCTTTACTGAATATACATTGTAATCCTAACACTTGCTCCCAAACCCCAAAGAATTAGCACATTATGATGGAAAACATAGAAAAGGTAACAGAAAGCATTCAATTGCAAACAATATATTATTACCCATCCTGTTTGTACGTGGATATCTAATATGCAGTATATTCAGGACTGAATTCAAAACCCACTCAGATCACCAAATAAGTATCTTCAATCAGTTAATTCATTAGTAAAAGACAAAAGAGGCACTTGACAAAAAAACTGTATCAGCTCTTTGTAGGGTAAAATCACAAATTTCCTATCATGAGGTGTTTGCTCTGTTTTGAATCCAAATATATGTTTAAATGCACTAATTAGCTTTAATCCACAGCTGAAAATAAGTTTCTGGACTTTTCCTAAACTGGTTTAACTAGTTTTGGTCAGACCCTTATCTTTGAACCGTACTATCTCAAATTAGAAAATAAATAAACTTTAACTGTTAGTTACTGCTCACATTGAGACAAGTTTTGAGTTTCTGTAGGACTGTTTCTTTCTCACTGCCTCCCGTACAGCAGTAAGTTTGCAAATTCCAGCCCATATTGCTGTGTCTGGAATGCACTGTAGCTTGAGGACAAGAGCTGTTAATGCTCCTTACATCACAAATACATCCTTTATAAACAACTTCTTTCCATGTGGCTGTTAGCCCCTTCCAGTGTGAGCATAAATGAAATATTACAGGAGTCTAAGCTTGGTGAACAGAATCTGCCTGTGCCCTTTATTCTGGCAGCACAGAAAGTGACATATCTCTTGACTACTCTTTTACTTAAATGGCTTGCATTTAGCAAAGAATTGAAGTAAGCATCCCTACAGCTTTCACAAGCAGCTAGACCGTGGTAAATACATGCCTTGGTTTATGCAAAATACTTCATTATGTGTCCGCAGGTGACTGAAACAAAGAAACACGACTGTGGTTTGCATAAAACCAGTTCTGTTTCTGAGGTATGTAGTGTATATATAGCTGTATAGTATACATATTTGTACAAAGTGATGAAGTTCTGCACAGAGAAACAAAGTTCCTACATGAACGTGGTGCTCCTGTAGCATGGCTGTAACTCGTGCTGATGGTTTGGGTCTGGCACTCGTCCTCTCACACCTCTGCCAGTGACACCTCTTTCAGCCTCCAAAGCAAGGAGATTGGAGAACCTTGTCCAGGCAGAGGATGTAAATGAAAGATTTTTATGAGCTGGTCAATAAAAAACACAAAATTGTTATAATTGTTGGCCTTGCTTAAAATTGGAGAGATGTAATGAAGCAATCTGGAAAGCTCTAAAAGGTTCCTGTGAATGAACTTCCTAGTATTGCTTAGAGAAGTGGATCAATTTAAAGATACGACACAAACCTCTTTTATTTTCCCCTGATAGTGAGCATTTAGGTTTGTCACACTCTCATGGGTAGCAAACCAAGATTTCAGCTTGCAAGCACTTGCAGTTATTTACCTACAGATTTCCATAACCTTGTGTCCTGCTATCTCCTTGTGCTGGGTAATAGTTTCAAATACAGTTGGGTTTTTGGTTTGGGTTTTTTTTTTTTTTTTAATAATTTATTCAGTGTTCCCAGACTAGACCACATCGGTGTTGATATCTTCTCTTTCCTGTGATGAAAAATTCACAATGCTACCTTGAACAACTCATTTGGTAGGTTCTTTGAGAATTAACCATATGTTACTACATTAAAATGCAAATGCATCATGATACTATGTCACTATGATGTTTTTCTGATGACAAATAATTTAGGAGGGATAAATTAATTGGAACTTTAAAGAGTAATCTTGAAAAAAAATCTGATCATCATCTCACACAGTATTCCCACAACTTCTGAAGCTCCTGAGATCCTGAAGAAGTTGTACAGCATTTTGAGCTTCTGCTGTATCACTGTGGCACCCTGCTTTGTCAAGACATTTTGTCCTAGTGCAGTTCACACTGATCCAGGCAGATAAAAGCACATTGCAGCAGGCTGGATTGTAGAACTCACAGGACAGAGCTGCGTCTTGCACTGACGATCAACACAAACTGATGGCAGTATGCTTGGAATACTTAATATTTATTTTATGTTCTGACAGCATCTGACATAATTTCGTGGTACTTTGCTGTGTTCTGATACCAATTTCTTAAGAATAAGAATAAGAATAATAGTAATAACTACCATTTATACTGAGAGCACCAGTTAATCCACTGTCACTGCATTACAACTTATCATTAATGAACTGCAATGATCAGAGGATATGGTATTTATTAGAGACAAAGTTTAAACCCCCACCATTTTTTAGCTGTTTTCAAAAATTAGAGTGGACAAATGACACTGTTGTTCCCACACTGAAATATTGCTGGGATATTCCCCGTGACTTCCATTTTGTGTCCACAGACCCATTTTACTAAGCAACTTCTGAAAAATGCACCTAAATTTAACTGCTGTAATAATCTGAGAAACTTTAATTTGCATATACCAACCAGAGATCCAAAAAAAAAATTATTTTCTTAAGAAATCACGTGCGCTGACTGCAATTCTGTGTCTGTGCTGCAATGGACTCTTCTCTTCTTGGGAATCTGAAATGGAAAAGCCTTATCCCATAGTCTGTATGGCTGCCTACCACATATGAGGAGTTCAACAGAACAAAATGTACAACAAAATGGTATAACATTTCAGCAGGACTGTGGGAGATTCGGACTCAAATCTTTGCCATGCCTGAGTTGGTTTTCCTATATGGCTGAATGACCAGATGATGCATCAGCTTCAGTGAGCAGGTGTTTTTCAAGGGCTACTCTGTGAAAACCTGTCCACTAAACAGTTATGATAAAGAGTTTACAGGTACGTGATTCTAAGTACCCTGTCAAGAAGTACTTAGGTAGCAGGTATGGAGTAGATAAATAATGAGAACACACATCTAAAAACAAGCATAAATAATCATTGAGTTGCTGTGGAGGATCTGAGCAGAGCTCCTGTTCTCACAGCCTGGGTCAGGCAAAAACCATTCTGAAAAACAGACCTGCCCTTGCACAAGCCAAGACTGTGCTTACAACAATTCTCAAATAATACCTTATTTGTACAGTAATCTGGATGGTACAGGTTGCACAAGTTTACATAGGGCGTTTCCTAACTTTTAAATACCTTTTTTTTTTTTTTTTCAGCTGATGCATGTCCATCTGTGCAATATTTAGTTGTGAAACCAATGGCATACGGTGGCAGGGCATGGCATCATGGCACCACAGCACCAGGGCATCACGTTGCACTGTTTGGTAACAAACGGTGAGGAAAGTGGAGCGCAGTGACTTTTGCACACAAAGACGGCGTCCACCAAGACCAATCTGATGAGACCGACATTGACTTCAGCGCTTTGGCGGTTACAGTGGCAGTGCTGGGCTGGTGGCTGGGCTTGATGGTCCTAAAGGCCTCTTCCAGCCTTGGTGATTCCACGACTTGGCGATTCCACGATTCTTTGCCATTGGCACGGCGCCCTGCCGCATTTACCGCGCGGGCTCAGGCTGCTCCAAGCGCCGCGGTGTTACTGCTGCGGCCCGGTGGGTTCGTGCCCTGAGGGCCGCGTTCGGAGCTCTGGGATGCTCCGGGCCCGCGCCGGTCTGTGCGGGCGGGCAGCACGCAGCACTCGGGGCGCGGACACCGGCAGGGACACGGGCACCGGCAGGGACACGGGCACCGGCAGGGACACGGGCACCGGCAGGGACACGGGCACCGGCAGGGACACGG
>JACBWW010000041.1:6554013-6796150 GCA_020086605.1 Lanius collurio
CCGGCTTCCCGCGGCCGCAGCGCCCCGGCGGCTCCCTTCGGGCAGAGCCCGCGCCGCGGCGGCCGGCGCAGGGAACGGGCTCGCAGGAAAGGCCACGGGTCGCTCTCCCGCTCCGAGGAGGGAGCGTGCGTGGGGAGAGCCGGGCTGGGCCGTGCCCGCATCCCCGGCTCCGCGCGTCCGTGCGCTGGGAGCCCTCCATGAGGAGGCAGGACGAGCCCTTCCTCAGCCTCTGTCCTGGAGATAGGCTCGCGGTCCTCGTGGAGCAGGAGCCGCGAGGGTACTAAAAAAATTTCCCTGAGTGAAGTTTAAAGTGTGGCTAATTACAGATAGACTGGTTGGTAGTGAGCTTGTAATCGAAATCAGCTTGAATCCCATGAAAATAGAAACCTTTAATTTCATTTAACCTACTTCAAGGCTTTAGCAGCTGAAACTTTAAAAAATTCTTTTAATAACTTTTTCAGTAATAATTAAGACGTGGAGCATGTAGGAGTTTTACTATCTGTGACATCCATCTGTACCGCAGTGGGCTAGAATTTCTTGATCCCCAACTTCCGTTGTGTATCTTGCCTGTGCTTCCTAACTAAGATACCATTATTTCAGCAATTTGGAAATCATATACTAGGTATATTTCTAGGATCTTCAGCTTCTCTGCCCTTTTTTTTTCACCCTCCACTCACATATAGATTCCTTAAAATTTTGGCATTTCCCCATCAGAAACCTCCTATAGATGGATAGGAAAGATTAACTTTACAGATTATGTTTTTATGGTTTCTTTTTTTTTTTTACCCTTGTCTGTTGCAGAGCTGTGAAGTAATCACTGATATAGATCTCTTTACTGCAAGTACTTTGTCTTTATTTCTGGACTGTAGGTATAGTGAAGCTTTACTGGACAGAATTTTAACAATAAAAGCACATTGGAGGAATTGTTCCAAATTAAGTGGGACTTTAGGTTTTGGCTATTCCTTCTTATAGTTACAAATACCCCAGCCTGTGCGCATCTTAGTCATCTACAGCAGCTGATACTTATCGATAAAACTTTAACATTGAAGCAAAACTGTAACCATCGGTACAGCCTCTTAGCTACTGAAAAGCCAAACTGAATCTCCTTTGGGCTGCTACAAAGTGAAGGGTTTTCTGTCATCATCCTGTTTCCGAGTTCTGGCTCTTGGAGGAACCTGTAGTTCCTCACAAGCATTGTTGCTTCCGGTGTTTGGAAGTGATGTGCCACAAACTAAAATGGTTATACAGCCATTTAGAAGGTTTAAGTGAGTGCTGGAGATCCTGGATGTTGTTGAAGATGTGACTGAATTGTTGCAGTGACTGCAGGCTTGATTGGCTTCTCCAGTCAGAAATTGTGTGTGTTTAGTTTTTTGGTCACAAAATACTCAATGTTTGAGGATGTTCATTGTTGTTTGCCTGTTACTTGTCTACAGGAAGCAGAGCTGCTGAGTGGCAAGCTAAAAATTCTGAAAAGGAGCCAGTATCACCAAAAATTGTGCTTGGTTAGTTTGGTACGTTGTGTGGAGGTCTTTCATTATGTAAACCTTGGGGGTCTAGGCTTGGTTAGTACCGTCATGCACATCCATGGTGTTTCTCCCTGTTGCTGATTTCTGGGAGTAATAAGTCTTTCAGCCCTGCTTTGTTTAGCCTCAGCACTTTGAAATTTGGAAGCTGCAAACTGTAGTAACAAATCTTATCTATCTGAAAAAACTAGATATTCCCTTTTTTTTTTTTTTCTTTTTTTGGTTGGGGGGGGGGGGGGTGGGGTGGGGTGTGTCTTCTGAGTGTTTCCAACACGGGATTTGTAGCAAGTATTGTTTTTCTGTTGAGCATTTTCCAGCAGTGGTGACCCCAGGGATGTACGCTGTCACTTTCTCCCCTTGGGTGTGGTTTCAAAGTCTGTGCTTTTAGCAGCTAAGCTGCCCTTGGTGTTGGTAGCTGTGTACACACTCCATCACACCTCTCCGTGTCGTTGTTCAGCATGATGTTTGTAAATTTGTAGAGCTCCTTGTGCAATAGGCATAATTGATAGATGGAAAGAAGACATCCATTAGCATAAATGGGATTTAAGATTGGAGCTCCTGACGTCTGCACAATCAGTATCGGCTGTCCTGCCGAGTAAATAGCTCTGTCCTCCCGAGCCAGAGGAGGAGGAAGGCTTTGAGCATCCTGTTTTGGAAGGCAGGTAGGCAATCTCTTGGTTCAACTTGCTTCAAGTATGTGTTCAAGTCACTTTTAAAGATAAGAAAATTGTGGAAATCGGTTTTAATTTTTTTGGTGGTAGTTTGTTCTACATGTATTGGAAGAAAGGAAAGGTAGACTGTGTGTGATTTTTTTCTTTAGAAGGTGATTAGGTTTCAAATACAACTTGGTAGAGCAGTTGTCAGGTAAGTGAGTAATTGTTAGGTTTCAAAAGAATTATTGTGGATTTCTGCAGGAACATAATAGAAGAGAGAATACCATTTTTAACTGTAGAAGATGGGAAAGTATGGAAGGAGTTTGGAAGTGTTGATTCCTAAGACTTCAAACTTATCGTGTAATGGCTATTGTAAAATGGGATTCCAGCCTTCTCTATAATTTAAAACATGAGAAGAATAAGAGCTGGGCTTTTTGTTCTTGATTAAGTATTCCAATTGTAATTGCTTTGTGAATAATAAGCTTGAACAGAACATAATTGCAGGTGCAGTTTTTGGGTAGCTATCCTTGTCTTGATCAATATGAGGGAGGTGAATCTGGGTTTAAATTATCAAGATTTGTCTCTTATCACTGAAACTTGACAAACTGATGAGCACTTGAATGTTGTTTGTTCCCCACCCTCTTCCATTCACTTGATTTTTGGCTTTCCCCTCCCGACAGTATCACAGTAGCAACTGGAGCAATAATCATGCTGCTGCTAAAGCTTTTCCTACTGATAACCAGGGCTGGATATCAGCGTGCTCATGTGGAGGCTGAAGTGGTGCCTTTGGCCTGTTTCCCTAAGGCAGTGAATAACAACTGGGTGATGGAGAGTCAGCTGCGAGTGCTGCTCTGCTCATTATGTTGTTGCAGGTATGTCCTGCAGACAGGTTCTGTTCTCCTTTCAGGGGTAACTCAAGAGTAATGATTTATGCAAAGTAAGAGCCGTGATTTATGCAACTACCCTCATAAACAGCAAGGCTTTATCTTGTAATCCTTTCATAACTAAAAGTGCAAGTGAGATTTCTAATGCAGATTTCTAATTAAATTAGATAAAATGATTTGGAACTCAGCTTCCGTTCAGCAAATGTTGAATCTGCCTGCCTCTTGATTTCCTAGAACTTGTTTAAAATCTCCCTGCATGTGTGTTAAATGTGTTTTCATGTGATCTGGAGATGGAGTATAGTAAATGTGGGATATGCTTTCCTGCAGTAGCTCAGTTTCTGATCTGATCTGTGCCTTCTGTGCAATTTGGAGAAATGAGTTCAACTACACCAAAAGAGACTTTTTTTTTCCTTCAATGTGGACTTGATGACTAAGCTCAACCACAATTGTTGTGGTTTGACAAAACTGAGCGTCAAGCATCTAAAATATCAATTATTTTATAAGGAAAACAAAATAGGAAAAATATTTAGGAAAACTAGATAGCTGCGAGGCAAAAAACATGTTCACACTTAAACAGTTGCAGTACCAGGAGAAAAAGTCTATTACTAACAGAATTAAAAGTTAAAATATCTAACAAGGAATTAAAACACACATACCCTCCCCTCTGCTCCCTTCTTCTCAGCGCTTTACTCTTCCTTTTTAACTAGCACAAAAGATAACACAACATAGGATTCTAGTCGGTGTTACAGTTCTTAAAAAAAAAAGTCTCTTTCTTATGCTTAAGGAAAAAAGGGTTTCTTCTTCTTGCTTCACGTGGTTTCTCAAGCTGCCCCCAACAACAGACCCGCCTGGAAAGAAACAATCTGCTGTGGTGTAATACATCTCTTCTATGAAAAAATACCAGTTTTTTCACACTGCCACACACATGGGCCATCACATGGGGTTATCAGCCTTTTTAAGGATGGGTCACTTTGGCCTGAACACAAAGGCTTTTTCTGCTACAAATCCTTAAAAGCTTCTCACTGCTTCTGTGTATATCCTGGCATAGGCACTCTCTCTTCACAAACTTCATGGGCCACACGTAAGTCTTCCATCCCCCCATGCACTTCAAATGGATTAAAGAGACAAACAGTTTGAGATATTACAGTTTCTCACCACTGCATGCCAGAAGTATTTTTAAGCTCCGCGCGAGGAACGCGGCACCGCCCCTTTTCTCCCGTCGCCATTCCCAGCTCCGTCTCACATGGCTCATGCTGACTCTGAAAGCTCTATGGTGAAAAATGGTCTTGTTCGGGCTTTATGGGGAAGAAAACCTCGCTCTTTTTGTGCTGCTGGCTGCAGAAAGGAGGCTTCTGCCAGCTCCATGTGGAGAACGGGGAGGGGGGGGGGCAGGCCGATGGTCCCAAGAAGCCACTCTGGAAAGATATTTTTTTGCTGCACAGCAGTCCATGGCTGGGTCCAGCTGTCTGGCAGTCTATGGCTGAGTTTAGCAGTCCATGGCTGAGTTTAGCTGCCTGGGCTCTGGGATGGCTCCTTCCCCAGTGGCCCACGGTCCGTGCTGCGGCATCAGGAAGAGGAGAAGGGGGCTGGGGCTTCGGTCTGGCCTGACCCGGCCCAACCTGGCAGAGCCTTGGCCCAGCGGGGCCCGGAGGCTCCGAGGCCTCTCCACCTCCCTCAGATGGGCTGGAACCAAGAGGAACTCCCGCCTTTCCGTGTGGCTTAAATGAGTAAATTTTTGAGAAGTGCCTTTGGTCTAAAAATCTGTTTATCAGCTCAGATTCAACCCACTACAACAATTTAGAAAAACACTAATTTATAACCTTATTATAATGGGATAATAAAAACCTTTTATTTTGTTTTAATTCATTTTCGGAGGAAGAACTGACTGTAAAAGAAACGTAGTTACAGCACAGCAAGGGACTTCCCTAGTATGTACTTTGTGAACAGATTACTTACTGAGAAGTAATTACAAAGTCATCTTTACAGAATCCTTCTGAGTAGAGGCACAAGTAAGTGGAAATTTGTAGTAAAATCAGAATTTTGGCTGAAGAAAGCCGTGTGATCACATGCACTGAATGCCTCTGATGACAGAGTTCTGCTGAGATCAACTCAACAGTGGTCCAATGTTGCGGGGGACCCCCCCTTCCCCCCGCCAGGTCCCTCTCATGTGACTGAGTCAGGTCTGTCTCATGCTCAAGCAGCCCGGGCTCTGATCTGGTTGGTCCTTTATCCCAGCTCCGCCCCTGGGATCCCCTTTCCCCCCTGTCTGTGATAAAACCAGCAGGATGGAGCCCCAATCTCTTACCTCGCTGACTTTTCCCAGGTCGGGTGCTCTGTCCCCCCCAGGACGGAGGGAATAAATGGCTTAACATCATAAAGGAGGTTTGAGCTCTATTTCTCTTCTCAACTTCTGCTTCTGGTGAGTAGCTGTTGACTAATGCTGGCTTAAAGTGGCGCTGCACAGTTGAGGGATATTTAGGCTGTCCACATTTGAAATCAGATTCTGCTCCATAAGACTAAATGATTAAAAGAGGTTAAATACTCCATGATTGTGAGCACAGCCCTCACTTCAGAGTATCTTGCTTCACAAGGGTATCTTCAGTCAAGTAGTTGGTGAGTTGGGCTGAATTTTGCTGATAAGTTATTGTGTGGCCATGGGTCAGTTGGTCCCAGTTCACCATCTTCCCAAAGTAATTGAGTGAATACTGTGCTTGGGTTTTGTCATTGTCATCTAAAAGAAAGTGACAGAACTACTTCCCTGTCTGATGTCAATCTGGATTTTGATAGTAATGTGCTGTAGTGCTGTTAAATAGATCATATGCAGTATTAGCTAAGTCTTACCTAAATCAAATTAATAATTCTCTTTGCCTTGAATGCATGTGCTGCCAGAGGTAGTAATATATCCAGGAAGTATGTAGCTTGAGGAACACACACTCTAGGACAAGTTTCAGTATCTAGCATATTTCAGTGGTTAAGAATAGTGAGGAGAATTGGTTTTGAAAAGCAAGTCTACTTTATTTTTGTACATAGGGCTATACACTCAGCTATGTTAACTTTGACCTAGCTATATTGGTTACTCTAACTGGTATTGTGTTTCATTAGATAAATGATTTAAAGTGGACAAATCTCTTCATTGGTAGTAGGGAAGTCTCTTTATAGTGTTCAATCCTGAATATATTCAACTAGTTTGAAATGCCTTGATATTTGTCAGAAATTCTCTTAATATACCAAGTGTCAGCCACAAGTTTGCTATATTCTACATGGAGTTTTATGTCTTCTGGTAGCATTTATACTGCAGTTGTGGCTTGAGCCTGGTGTTTCAGATTGATTTAGTTTTGTTCTATTTCACGTGTAGAGAACACAGTATTACCCTGAATCCATCCCCATTATGGAAAGTGGAAGTGAGATGGAAAGTGTGTAGTGAGACCCTTGAGGTCTGGCATATTACCAGGGCCAAGCCAAAGACTGGCTAGCTCGTGGTGAGTTAGTGGGCTCATTCTGATAGTTCTCCAGAACTTAGTTGTTCTAATCAGTTTCCAAGCCTGGCAATGTGTTTTCCAGCTCCTGGAGGTGTGTTATATTTCCTTGGTCCCTGGCTTACAGCTAGTGAAGACAATGACCTTGCAGAGAGTAGGTAAGAATGCTGGTGAAATCTAAAACATGGATAAGCCTGTCTTTTTGCTAGTTGAGGGAAGAATCCTGAGTCTTCCACGTGATTCTGAAGTTTGGAATAGATATGCTTTAAGGTTAACTTGTACTCAGAGCAGTTTACAGTCTCTACTCATCTTTTAAAGCCGTATCTTTCACAGATAAGGTTTCCCAGTGGATATAACCTTGGACCACAAAGACAAACAGACTGTATCCTTTGGAGATATGCTGGCTAGGTATTGGCCACATAGGGTAGGACATTGGCCCTTGTGGTGCTTGAAAATGCGGTCATTCTGCTGATAGCATTCATTGATTTACTTTTGTGGAAACAAGGCACAGATGAAATGAGACATGATGATATGATATGACATGACCCAGACTTGTCTTTCTGGCAGTAACCTTGTTTAGATGAGTTAAATATTACTTCCTTTGTTGCCTGAGTCTCTCCAATCTCTCCAGTTCCCAGAGATTTATTTTTTTTGGCTTGCCATGGTGTCCTTGCAATGTGGCAATTGGAGCTCTGTATGAGGGACTTCTGTAATGATTTTTGTCTGGTGTGGATGCAGTAGGGTCTGTGTGTGGTGTTTAAAAATACTTGATGCACTCAGATTTGATGTCTGGATGAATTTCATCTTCTGAATATAAATATACATTAAAAAATGCTCCTATCACCTTACTTTTTCTGCTTTTTACTCCTGCTAGTGCTGGATTCAAGCTGGTGTAGGAAAGGGGAAAATGAGTTTGTTGGGCTGTGTTTTTGCAGAACTTCGTGGCTTGTTGCTGACGTTTAAGATGTTGGGAAATGCACATTTTCTATTTCCTGTGAGTGATAATCTTGATAGGATTGAATTTGGAGGGAGCATGCTGTTGATCTAATGTTTGTCAGTGATAAACTAGAAGACAGACCATTTAATCTCTAACAAGGACACACATGCACACTCTCTAGTTGCTGGATTTAGCATTTAAACATTCAGTGGAGCTGCAGCAGGCTTTCCTGGCACTTGGAAAGCACATCTTTAAGCATCTTGATCCGTGTTTGGACAAATCTGGAAACTGATCGTTTTCCTGTTAAAAACAGAATTGTCCTTGGTTTGAGAGTCAGAGCCCTCTGAAGCTGTGAGTTAAATATTGCTGCAGTAGCTCTGGAGGCAAACAGAGCTGCTGTTGTTTGCTCCATAATAGCACTTGCTCAGCCCTGGACACGAGGATTTTTAACAAGATGGGGAATGTTGGCTAGGATCCTGGAGTGTTGGTTTGGTGGTGGTTTTTATTTTTTTTCCTGAAGTGCTTATGAGCTCTTGATTTATCAGAGGACAGCGCCCTTCACTTAAGCATATCCTACAAAGTGTCACCGTGGTCTTAGCCCTGAACCTGTGAATTCAGAAGGATCCCAGCAGCAGTTGCTCTGTAGCAGCTTCACGTAAGATTCCTCTAGCAAAGGCTGTTTGTACCTATGGGTAATGTGGGAATTTTGATAATTTCTGTTCTACAGTAAGAATTCTTTGCAGAACTCTGATTAAGCCTTTCAACTGTCAGATCTCTTTATTCTAGACTGTTTTTGCTTATTAGCTCAAAAACGTGTCAATGATAGAGGGATTTAGGTATTTCATGGTGTGCATTAGACAGTTTTGTGTTTGGTAGGTGTTATCTGTGTGTGTTTGGGAAGTTAGCTGTGAACAAATCATTGGATAACTGGTGACAATATGTATTGCTGGTTAACAGCTGTTGTAACATACAAGATGTAATTTAATACAGATAGATAAAATGATTGCTGACACTTAACAACCTTAAAATGTTAAATTTGGTTTTGTTGTGTTGTCTTGCAAGGTAGATGTTTTTTTTGCACCTGCACCAGTTTATGTGTTAGAGGACAAACTAAATCTCTGATAGGAACTACCTGTATTTCTTGACAGTTTTATATAAAAACAGAATTGTAAAATACTTCTTCCAACCCTAACAATTCTGTGATTCTTCAGTAATTTGCTGCCATAAAGAACTTTAAAAAGTAATGTGTTATACCTGTGAGCCAAGACCCTTCCAAATTTGAAATTAGGAGTTGCCAGCAGTGGTATTCTAACTGGCATGTGGAGATGCATTCTCGGAGAAGGCGGGGAAAGGTAGGTGGAGAACGGGAACATTCTTTCCTTTCCCTGTGGCTCACATAACCTTTCTTTCTAACGGAGCATAGCATAGGCTGCTGGTTTCAGACTTGGATTGTTCACACCTAGATTCCATACATGGTTTTTACCCTTTAAATCCAGTTTGGTGCTTCTAGGCAGTTCCCTCACAGTCCCAGTGTTTACTTCTGTAATGTTGACAGCAATGTGTACTTCTGAAAAAGGTCACCAATTATGTTTTCTAGCTGGAATCTTCTAGAGTAATGGAAGTAGAAGACAGACTCAATGTGGAAAGTTGCTGTGAATAAGGTCTACCAAAGTCTAGTTGTTGGAGAACAGGGTAAAGGGAAATGGGATTGAGAGTTTCTTAAAGGAAACATCTCTCAATCCTTAAGAAAAAAAAAAAGAGAAAATATTAGCCTGCAAACATAGAAGTGTTGCTGCCTCCCAAGTGAGAATGTGAGTATTTATGAATATTCCTGGCTTTTTAATTGAACCCATTTTATCATTACGCTTTATCATGTCTCTGGATGTTGATGTTTTTTAGATCTGGTATTCTGATATCAGCCTCTTACGCAAAGGAATATGATTAGAAATAAGTGGGGCAGGAAGCTTTGATCCATTCTGTTCCAGTTTTGTTTACATCACATGAGCCTAAATATTGTCAGATTTTGCAGTTACTTAAAAAGCTGAACTAGAGCAACACATGTATTTCCACTGGCAATGTAACTTTTCATTGCTTTAGCTTTCAGAAACAGATGTTGGACCATAGCCATGTACTGGGTGTTGTCCAAGGTTCCTGTGTGGACGTAGCCAAAGACTGCCCATGTGAGCAGGTTTGCAGGCTGAGGTTGTGGCATTGTGTCAGAAGCAGGATTAAGCCTTTCTTTGAGGAAGGACAGGTGAATGGATAGTATTAGATACTCTCATAGAGTCTCAAGGTGTAAAAAATAGTAATTATGGCTAGTTAGGTAAATTAGTAAGAAGTTTATGTTGGAACCATGACAAAACTGAATCTTAGTGACAAAATTGCTGCAGTAATTGCATGAGTTTTTGCCTACCTCTTTGAGGGAACTGAAATCTTATCTTATATGTGGGTGCAGTCATGCAGATCTTTAGGAGGAAATGGAGTTGAATGGTGTATGCAAAGACCAGGCAAACAGAAATTATGGGGAAGACATACCTGAAGAGCATTAATTGTGACTTTGAGCCATGGTAAAGACAACAGGCCTGTATCTTAATTGAACAGGGAAAAATGATTCATAAGCATGCTGTGTCTTGCTCACCATGCTTTATGGTAGGAGGCGTGCTTTCAGATTTGCATTAGAGTCTCTTAACTGTGTGGTAAAAGTGGTTTAATGTAAATAGCTTTTTCTTTCACCTTCAAAGAAACAATTCTGGATGATATTCTATGGCCAGTGGAAATAGTAGTGCTTGTCGTGCTCTAAACTTGATACTGTGCCCCATTATCAGTTGTTGGATGCTTCACTTCTCCAAGAAGAGTGTAAAAATAAGGATTTGGAGTATCTGACATAGGACTTGGTACCCAGACTTATGAAACCAGGACGTATGCAGATAGTGCCTCATTTCTAGCAAGTAATCATTTGGAACTTGTTCATAGACTGTTGAGGTATGAGCACATGAAAACCAGAGCACAATCGGTTTGATATGGTTGATACTTGATAAATAGGTGTTCCAAAAATATTTACTTACTTTTCAGGCAAAAAAGGACAAATTAGCCTGTAGCTATTCACTCCTAACATACATTCTGTGTACTCTATGGTAAGTCCCTGCTTGCAGTATTTTGCTGTCTTGAAAGAACTGAGTGTATTTAGAAGTTACACCTTTATTCTTGGGTGGCAGGTGAAGAAAGGTTCTCACCCTCTTAAGGTATTCAGTGTTGTAATCCTTATTTGCCTAAGAAATGTTCCATCTGTGTTTAAAGATACTCAATTTTGTTGGTTTTTTTAGTATTATGGTTTTATGGGATGTATCCCTGAGACGAGCCCAGCTGGTCAGAGCATGATGCTGATAACACCAAGGTTGTGGGGTCAATCCCCTTATGGGCCATTCACTTGAGAGCTGGATGATCCATGTGGGCCTTCCTATTCAGAACATTTTGTGACTCTCTGTGATCCCTTTTGGGAGTGTTTAGGTTGTAACAGTTTGCATGGAACTGCTGTAGAGGACTATAATTAGACATTCACAACATCAGCTTAGGATTTTTATAAGTCTAATCGGAAAGATTGGTAAAACACGGTGGAAGTGTATCCATAATGCTACATTCTTATATAGTGAAAGTAAGCTGGTTAAGGGTTGCAGTAAAGATGTTGATATATCTGACTTAGCAGAAGGGCACCTCTGGATGATGCACTGTGATTGAGTCCTAGAGATCCTAAAGGTCATGTTCTCACATTACTGTGAGACATACCAGTGTATTTGTCCTTAGTGTTTCAGTTTCTGTTAGCAAGAATGGCATTGTTTCCAAGGGGTTGGTTAAGGGAGGGAAAAGAATAATGGTTCATGTAGTTAACTTACTAACTGAAGCAAAACCTAAAATACTTTTGAGCTTTGTGCTGAATTTGAGTAATAATCCCTTACCCTTCATTTTTTTTAGGAGGCATGTTTGTGGCTAACTCAAATCTTAGTTGGTTGAGAATTCTGATGACTTTGTTGTTTGGGTTTTTTTTTTTTTCCCAATGACATCAATGGTTGGAGAAGTTAGAGAACTCTTTCCTGTGCATCTGAATGGGTTTTCTGTAATCAATATAAAACCAGCAGATCCCATACCAGGCAACTAACTCAACCTTCTCTCTGGCTTGTTATAATTGGTAGGAAGGCTCAGCCTAACAGTGACAGGGCCTCTGCTGGCACAGTCGAAATTCCAGGGCCAGCAAGTGGCATGCTTGGCTCCCTGTCTTCAGTCAATGGGTTTGAAGAATCCACTTGTGATTACATTTTAATGGTATGACCTCTAGTTTACATGGAACAGCCCACTGGAGTGGTAAAGAACCAGGCACACACAGGTAAAAATAGACTGAAATTGAGCTATTTTCCTGGCTGAATATGTGTCTCAGTCCTTAAAACACTGTTCACAGGGGCAGTTTACAAGAAGATGTGGAATGACTGTAGTGACCCTGTGGGAGTCTTTTGGAATGTTGTGGAAAAAGTGATCTTCAGGTACTGGTCATAGGTAAAAAAATCTGTTAAACATTTCTTTCAGGCATGAGACATAAACAGCACATATATAGCTATTCAATCTTCTGAAAATCTGACCTCCTGTGAGTTCTTTAACATACTTTTTGTTTTTAACTTTTGTCAAGGTCACAATGGTTTCCATTCCTGAATACTATGAAGGCAAAAACATCCTCCTGACAGGAGCTACAGGCTTCATGGGAAAAGTGCTTTTGGAAAAGCTGCTCAGGTCCTGTCCTAAAGTGAAAGCAGTGTATGTACTGGTAAGAAACAAAGCACATCAGACACCTGAAGAACGTATAGAAGAAATTACCAGCTGTAAGGTATGTGTCATATGCTTACAAAGTTCATTTTTGTCCTTCATTATAATGTTCCCATTTTGAGAACAGCTTCAATTTGTCTAAAGCAAAATGTTATTGTTAATTTTTTTTTTTTTTTTTTTTTTTTTGGTTCTAACAGAAATACAGAATCTAAGACCTGGCAGTGCTTCTATAGCTGCTTCATGCTTTTAGTCTCTAGCAAAGCCAGTAGTTGAAAATTATCCTGTATTTAATTCAGGAGGAGGATGTTCAGCTGTAATGTAGAAATGAGAAGTAAAAAATGTGTGTTAAGAGAATGTAAAATCAAGTATGAGAGGTAGTGGACTGGGAGTTGTGAGATGAGTTTAGACTCTTTTTAAGATCTCAAGCAAGTCACTTTTTCTCCCTGTGCCTTCTCTTTTTGTCTGGAATGTGCTATTGGATCGACCAGTAAATAAGAATGTGTCATCTCAACAGGAGCTTACATTTGTAGTTGGAACAGAAAAGTCTGGCTTCGTAGATTGTTAGAGATTTCTGTTGGACAACCTGTGACAAATAGAAAGGCATGGAAAGTCTGTGCTGTGGAATTACCCAAGCGACTACCTAAATGGTTTTCTGGGCATGCTGAGTCAAATACTTTGTTCCTGAAAAGACCTTAATATTCTGGTGGGCTAGGCTGGGCATTCTTACTAAGTGTAGAATGATCTATCTCTGTTTCTCATCTTTCTCCCAGAGAGTATCCTGTTCATGATGGGAAGGATGAACAGGATTTGGAGAGATTTCTAGCATGAACTTTGCTAAAGCAGAGTTTGTTTATTTCTATCTAGGCCTTTCCCTTATGAAACACAGGTGTCAGCAGTTTAATTTTGTTAGTGAGATGCAATGTAATTTGTACAAAGTGTGTTCTTAAAAGGTGCTAAAGGGGAATCAATAACAAACTATGAATGCACTTAGGCTAGGAGGGGTAAGTTGTCTCAAGTAAGGCAATGGATTTCTACATCTCTGACTAGCTGGGATTACAGCAGATATGAGAATGGCTATGTCCTCAATTAATTTTTTTCTGTAACCAGTCAAAGCTGTAGCTCATTGCTGAAAAGCATCTTCCTGCAGTCCTGTGCAATGTCACAGACCACAACAGAATGAGTTACAGTGGGGTTCTATCTTAAAATTCAGTTGCACATTCTTGCTGCGTTAAACCCTCAGTTTGTCACTGCCCTGAAACAAGGAAAAGATCTCCAGACTAAGCTCTGAGATGAAAAAAGAAAAATTTCTCAATCCACTTTTTGTATACACTATTACCCAAAGAAGAGTGAGGAGTATTTGGGCAGAGAGAGAAGTAGCACTAGTGTGGACTGACTTAAACTTCAGTAAACTCTAAGGCTCAGTGAGGCTTTTAGGAAACCTGTTGTAAAAAGGTTTTAAATTTGAGTCAAAGTCTCTTTGTAGTCTGTGTTAGCTCCTGTTGAGATAAAAATCTGATGGTGAGCACTTATTGCTGGAGCAAGTTCCCAGCAGAAGTCCTGATAAGCAGAGTTACTGCTTGAGGCAGGAACATGTAGGGATGGAGTTGCTCATCTATGCAGAGATGTAGAATAGGGATGTAGGTGTTTGTTCTGTCTTCATCAAATGATTAGGCAAGATTAAACAGTGGCTTTCATGTCATCAAGATTCTTCCAAAAGTCTAACAAAATGTTAATAAGCTCTATTGTCTTAAGTTGTCCAGCTGCAAGGGCACTGCCAGTAATTCTTCACAATTTGGATGGACTCGTTAACTGTAATACAGATGCTTGAACGTTCTGTTTCTTGAAGTTTGAAATCTAAATGGGTGAATGTGGTAATAAATTAAATAAATGTGAACTAAACTGAGGTACAGATAGCAAAAAAAGTTGAGGTTTCTGCTTCCTTTAAACTTGAGATATCCAATTACTCTGTTAATTTGCCATATGCTCTGCATGCACTCTGGGTATTTCTTATCCTTAGTACTGGTGTCAGTGCTAGTGAGAGGTGTGTAGGAATAGTGTATGACTGTGTATGTGAAAAGGGATAGAACAGGTGTGATGAACACAGGAAAAATAAAACTGGCTCTTTACGAGTTCTTCCATGGTGCTGCTTTTCTGTTACAATGCAATAGCACACGTTAATATGGTTAACAGGCAGTTGCTTCAGTTCTCTGGAGGAAGGTGCCAACATTCCAACTAAAAACATAGCAGGCTTATTTTTCAAAATCACACGAAGTTTCCTGCCCTTAGGTAAGGACTGTACCCCTAAGAGTTTCAGAGGCTTTAAATGCTGTCTTGGCAGTGAAGCTTCATGCACTGTAAAGTGAAGCTTCATGTTTGGGCTGTTCAGTCAAGGCCTCTCTCTGTCAGTGGAGGTGTCCCGTATTCTCACTGTAGAATTAGCCCTGCTACTTCAGGTGGCCACACAGAGAGCTGCATTAGCTCATGTTAGGGCTGAAAAAACATCTCTAAAAAAAAAAGCTGGACCTTCAGATGCTGTGCTCACACAGCTCTGGGGTTTCTTGCTAGTGTTGGAGAAGCAACAGAAATAAATTAGGAGAGGGACCAGTCTCTGTGGTAGAAATACAAACTTATATTGCCTGAAGTGTTGTGAAACTGCATCTTTAGGTGACTTAATTTATAGTTTAAAATTAATTGTCATTCTGTAAGGAAGTGTCTTTTGACTATTTGCATTTGGTATAACTGCATGCTTGGAGGGGGAAAAGAAAGTACTGCTGTGATTTTAATACAATATAATTGACTGGTGTTGAAGCAGTTGCAAGATATTGGCCTCTGGACAGTTAAGAAGGGTCTTCTCTGGTGCAAATTTCAAGTGTGTTGTATTCCCACAGTGCTGTGTTACTCAGGAAAGCTTGCATACCAATGAGTGTAAATAAGATAAAGCAAGAATTTTGGTCTGTGTGCTAAGCCACATGGCTAAAACCCAGCTATTTATGAGGAGAATTTGTGATGGAATATAATGTTGTTGAGCTTTTTTTTCAGTAGGAATTGTTGAACACCAATTTGCTAAAACTTAATCAGATCTTTTAACATGGTAACATGTTTTTTCTTTTGACTAGCCAGATAAATGATTTCTTGTTGTGGTTTTTTTTTTAGTAATCTGGAAGTTCTCCAAGACTGTCATAATTTGATGATAGCATTTCTTAAATCACTGTAAATTTGTAAATCTTAATACAAGTTTTCTAAATCTAAAAATCTATCTGACTTCTATAAGAATTTGAATAGCTGTTATCAAGCTTGAGAAGTGGGTAGATTGTTGCATTTCCTTATGTTGGAAAAAAAGGGGCTTACCATACTCAGAATGCTACTTAAAATTTCTTTGAGTATGTAATAGAGACCATTCCTTCTTCCCTCTGATATTGACAGAGATTTGTGTTTAAGGATTAGGATGAGTACTAAAATAATATAAAGTGCAAATTGAAGTGTCCTTACCTTCTGTACAACTCATGCAATGCTGCTTTCACTGTGTGGGATAAAGTGTGCACAACTTCATCACTGAGTATGTTCATGAGAAGTCTGAAACATGTCCTTATGGTATTGCTAATGCACTTGTCTAACTTCCTCGTGCTCTTGAAAAATTAGGAGGTATAGACCAAAGAATGTGGGATTTTTCTTCACTTGAATGAAATGTTTCTCTTGTCTTCACTGAGTTTATAGTCCTGTTATTTTTGACAGCTCTTTGATAGGTTGAGAGAAGAGCAACCAGACTTCAAGGCAAAAATAATAGTAGTTATGAGTGAACTTACACAGCCTGAACTGGATCTTAGTGAACCATTCAAGGAAAAACTTATAGAATGCATTAATATTATATTTCATTGTGCTGCTACAATCAGATTCAATGAAACACTAAGGTGAGTATAAAATTCTATTTACCTTGGTGTTGTCAACCAGTGATGCTCAAAGGGAGGGGGTGAATCAGATGTCTGCACAGTGTTGCAAATATGGGTAGAAAGAATACAAATAAGCTGTAGCTATATGTTCTGTGCTCCCTAGTAGTGCTAGAGTTTTTTTTTTAAGGGCAGCACAAATTATTCCTTTAGCCTTCCTTGTTAGAAAGGGAATGCAGGTTTTCAGAGGATACAGTTATGTAAGAAAAGTTGTGTGTGGGAAGTTCTAGTGCTTGCTCTCTTAACTGATAAGAAAAATGAGAGATGAAATACAGCTCAGCTTTTCTTCCTGTCTTTTAAAAGTCCCTTATTAATAATGGAGGTTTGCATTTGGAGAAGTAGATGTGCAGGGAGAGAGATGAAAACAAGAAGTGGAAAAAGTAGTGCATGCAGCTATGGCTATGAGCTCCTTCCTTTGGCTTGTTGAAAGAGGTAGCAAACTAATGAGTTACCACTGATGTTAATTGCTTCGGGATAATGGTCCCCTTTCCTGTCCCCAACTTCAGTAATGTGAGATAAAGCAGTCTGGAACCTAGTGATTGTTTGGGGGATACCGATTTTGTTGTTGTTGTTAATGTAACACTTCTATTGCAACAAACTTTGATGAAGTGTTACTTAGCTGTACTCTTGAAACTTCCTTGCTTAGTACGCTATATACAAGGAAACTGGTGCCCACAGGAAGTCTGTAGGCTGGAGAGAAAGTCTAAACTGTAAAATAATCATAGGGGCTGGTCAGCAAGCTGTTATCTGCTGGGAATTGTGGAGATACACCTACTTTGTTGTAGTGTCCTGAAATGCACTAATGAACAGCAGTGAAGGTAGAGTGGAAGTGTGGTTCTTGGTGATTTGCCTTTTCTTTCCCTTCCTGCCATCCTATATGAGCCTTGTGCTATCCTACAAGAAGATGACAGTCTCCAGCTTCCTGTAGCCCACTAAGCCTTCCAGGTTGTTGACCTAACTCAACTTGAAGTTCAGAGATGTGGCAGCTCAGTGTTGTCTTGCATTATTTCCTTCATGTTTCATGGAAAACATAGGGTTGGGATTTAGGTGAGGAAATCAAAGGATGCTGGTAAGGAAAGAGTAAAAGGAGAATTGTCCTGAACATTGAGAAGTGTTCTAGGTCAGGACTGTGCTGTATTGTTCAAAGCAGAAAATTAGGGCAATGTCCATGCTGCTTTTTTGGGGTAGGGCAGAGAATTCAGGGATGCTCTATAAACCCAGCACTGAGGCATTTAGCAGTGAATTTCTTTTTGCTTGTTTTTGTCTGGCTTTCTACTAATGAAATTTCTGTTCGATCAATAGAGATGCTGTGCAGTTAAATGTGATTGCTACACAAGAGCTCCTCTCCTTGGCACAGCGAATGAAGAATCTGGAAGTGTTCATGCACGTTTCCACTGCCTATGCATATTGCAATCAGAAACGGATTGAGGAAGTCGTGTACCCACCTCCTGTGGATCCCAGGAAACTGATAGATTCCCTTGAGTATGTGTTAAGTCTTATGAATTTACTTGAGTAATCTGTATCCTTTTGCTTCCAGGTATTGAAGTACCAAAAAAAAAGGTTATGCACCTTAAAGATAACTCTTCATCTTAGGCTGTCCTATAGGTCTGACAGTGTGATAGACACTCCCCTTTTCTGTAAGGGAGATGGGTTAAGATTTATGGTTCCTTTAAGCTGAGCTAGGGGTGGAGGGGTACTCTGGAGGGGAGGGATGCTCATATCTACTCATGATGCCTCTTCTGTGCTGAGAGTGCCAATCTTTCAGTGTCAATCTTTCAGTATGATGACCTGAATTATGAGATACTGATAACTTGTGCTGGGACCAGCATTGTGAAGGAAAGGGATAAAACTAAGACTGCCCCATTGAACAGCTGCCTCTACTACATCCACCTAAATGCTATTGCAGGATGAGACTGAGATGCTCAAATATTATTTCTTAATTGTAGAAGTAGTTCTGTTAGGTATCCTGAGAGCCCAGACATGAGAAATCTGTTTTCTGTAGCTTCTAGGTTTTGAATTGGGCATTATGGGTGGGAAAAATGACTCATTTGATATTTTATTTTCTGTGTATATTAACTGTCGTGAGGTCTTACTTAGTAGCTGTCAAACTCTGAAACAGGTGACAATGTGGGATAAATGTAATGTAATACATAATAATCTCAACTCTACATCAGTCTCCTTCTCCTTACTTGTTGTACAAAACATCACCTCTTGGAAGAGAAGTATGAGACAAAAAAAACCTTCCTATAAAGTAAAATACCTACTTTAACTTATTTTAGGTGGAAGAGTGCTAACATTAAAACCAAATGAGCTACCACTTAGAATGCACATTGAGCCAGTCTTTTTTTATAATGCTGGCTTTAAATACACTTAAGAATGAGAGATTGAAAAACAGTCATGTTTTTGACTATCTGACATGTGGACAGACAAATGTAACTTAAACTGTTTGGTGTGGGCTGGGACAGCTGTGTGTACTTTCGAACTCCTGAGGGAAGACTTTTGTAAAGGATGATCTCTAGCCTTTCATACCCCTCTTTCCACCCTGTTCATACCATTAAAGGAGTCCAATGTGTGTCCACTTTGTTATGGAACATTGGTGAAAAACAATAAATTCCATTTCTGTGACTAGGAGACTGAGGCAAATAAATTTCAAGTTCTGTTTTGCAGGGAAGAAGACCAAAGTAGCAGTAGTTGCAGAGGCACATCTTTCTTGCTTGTGTGCTGTGACTGAAAGTTATTACATATTTAATATGGACTAGGAAGCAGGAATAAATTGCAAGATTTAACTAATTTAAAGGGAGAAACACTGTGATTGGCTTGCTTCAGGGGTGGTGTGTGATGCTGGTAATGCAGCTGGGACTCCATTGCAGTGGCATCACTTTGTAGATCATAATGCAGTGAGCCAGTGCTCCAAAGACTAATTTGCTGTGTCTGCGCTTTGTGTTTGAGAACTTGGTTGACAGAATTTGGATTTTTGTAAAGGATTCTGCTGCTTGCTGTGTAGTGGATGTGTTACAAATTAATTACCTGGGCAAAAAAATAAATGCCCACTATTCTTTTGATGGACACTGAACGTGAAATTCTTTGTTTTACTGAGAAACTTGTTTTCATTTAGGTGCGTGTCCCTTTTTATTTAAAGGAGTTAAAAGTGACCATGGTAACTTTAGCAGTTCATACCTCACCTCCCCAGTGAAGCAGCATGCAATAATTTACTCTTGTTTTGTTTCTTTAGGTGGATGGATGATGACCTAGTGAATGATATTACTCCCAAATTATTAGGCAAAAGACCTAATACTTACATATACACGAAAGCCTTAGCTGAATCTGTGGTGCAGCAAGAGGGGGAAAAGTTAAACATTGCCATTGTGAGGCCGTCCATCATTGGTGCCAGCTGGAAGGAGCCTTTTCCTGTAAGTCCCTGAGTTGTCACCTGACCATATTGTTGTAGACTTTAGTAACACACTGAGAGCCTCTTTATCCACTGACCTTCATAGAGGAAAATCTCTTGGACTATGAAGTTGTGTCTTGGTTGCTTTTGGATAACAACTGATACAGTGTATAGTGTCTAAATACTGTTATTAAAGCTGAGCAAGTATGTATTTTGGTTGAAAAATGAAAAAAGATCTGGTTTGCTAGTGTAAGAATACTTGTAAACATGAATACTTTGAACATATTTTTAGGGACAATTGCAGTTCATTCACTTAGAAATAAATAAGCATCTTGCTCTGAAGGACCACTGAGTCCTACAAGTAGATCTCTTGTCTGAGTCATGGGAACTCATTGCATTACCAGAATTTGCTATGGAGGAGCTTTATTTAGTGACATAGGATGAAATATCTTTCTCCTCTTTAGCCTTCTTTTCCTCTAGCCCTTACACATATAGAAACTGCTCAAATTTTCACTTGAAGCTGCTGAGTTCAGTATACTCTAATCAAATCCTTTCCCTCCTTGATTCCCAATAGGGCTGGATTGATAACTTCAATGGACCTAGTGGTATCTTCATTGCTGTAAGTAATGAATATACTTAATTTACCCCCCTCCTTTTGGAAGGCAAAAAGGTTTCATATGTTTTACTGTTGGGTTTTCTGTCTCTCTTTGTTGTTGTTTTGTTCTTCAAGGCAGGAAAAGGAATTCTTCGAACAATGAGAGCTTCCAACAATGCATTAGCAGATCTTGTTCCAATAGATGTTGTTGTCAATATGACACTCGCTGCAGCCTGGTATTCTGGAATTAATAGGTATAAATGGTGACAAAAGAAAGTACTGAATATTTTGCAATTATATTGTGTATTTAATAAATCAGTCCTGTATGGAAATTCTTGTCAGTGTCCTGCTGTTCCCTCAGGACAAAGGAATGTAAGGTTCTGACAGCATTAGTCTCTCAAAATGTAACTTGCTTATGCCAGAGGAAGACATCACCTACTGATACTGTGAAGCTATGTCTGAAAATTCTTTCTTGGGTCTTGTCTGTAATCAATACAGCCTGCAGTAGTGTAAGTGATAGTAGGTGATGCCTTCTCTGAAATAAAATAAATACGATAATTAAAGAAGGAGAAAAATATTGAAAGATCCTAAAGCAAAACATCTACCACGAGACTGATGCTCTCTGCTTTATATAAATGATGCTGTTGAGGGAAGGAGTAACTTTGGGTATCTCTTCTGTGGTCTGTATTTTTAAAAGGTTGTTTCTCTTCTAACTTGCTCTTCTATGTCTTTTTTCCCCTAGACCAAGGAAAGTTATGGTGTATAACTGTACAACAGGTGCCACCAATCCTTTCCACTGGAGTGAAGTTGGTATGCCATGTTTCTTTTTTCTCATTAGCCTTAGTACAAAACCAAGATCAAACAGGTCATAATCAGTAGACCATATTGCATTATTTTTGAAATATTTTAGCCATGCCTCTCAATTTTGCAGTGTATTGTGCTTTTTCATTAGCTTCCACTATTAATTCTCTCCCCCTCTCCCTCTTCAGCATTATCTCCATTTAATTTGATTCTTGTTGGGATTTTTTTTTTGTTACTCTTATTCCATTATAATTTAAGCTATGGGAGAACTGACTTTTCTGTTTGGTGCTGCCATGACCTAATCCACAGAGTGTGGGTAGTGTATGAAGAGAAGTGATGTTGGGTGAAATGCCAGCATCAATAAATACATATGAATAAGCAGCTCACAATTAAATGGGTTTTTTTATCTGCATAATTGAGAGATCTGGTAGTAGTTTTGCTCTTGTATAGCTCTTTGTGTTTGGCTTAAGTTGATTGTTAATTGAGGTGGCTTTTTTTAATCTTCAGATTGTTGCATGACACTTCGACAATTCATGTACAGGGAAGAGTAGCCTTTAAGGAAGTATGACTACCTATTTTCAACTCTAAGATATCCTGACTAGGATGTAACCCACAGGCCAACAGCTTTGTAATAGTTTATGTTATAAAGAACAATGCAAGCTGTTTGGCATAGTAAAACTGTTTATTAGTTTTCAGTTTTTTTAGAAATTGAGTTCTTAAGATGGTTGTTTTTTCTTTCAATTAACCTCAATACTTAAGTCGATTTTACTTGCTTTTGCCTATTTTACATGGATCTATAGTTGCAAACAATATTGCTTCAACCAAATTTAGAAAATTGCTGACTTCACTTATATCACGGCTTAAATTGGGGTAATTAAGTGCTGTCTATAAACAACAGCATAAAATTATAAGATAAGATTAAAAGGAGAGGTGACTTTCCACATAAGTTTTAAAGACCTTGATCCTGCACATCTGTCACGTACTGAATTTACAGGTGTCATTCAGAATTTCTCATGGAGCCCCACCCTAATTGCTTTTTTCTTAATGCCCAAATTTGGATAAAGTGTTTGAAAATGTCATTTGAAATCACTTCAGATGACTACAGACTCCTCAGTCTGTTTTAAAATTCTTCACACAAGCAATCATGAAATATAGATGACTATTCAAATAGCTTTACATGCTTTATAAACTGAAATTGCTGTCAGTGTTTGAAACCACCAACTTCTAAGGTAGGGAAGAGGAACAGAAAGAGAGAAGCTACAATAAAATATGACACTGAAGATGAAGGCATAAACCACATCTTGATTATAGTAAGAAGCAGTTCAGCAGTATTTTAAGTAAAAAGCTTATAACTGTTCTAGTTTCTGTGCATTGTGGAAGAGTTAGGGTGGTTTTTTAATAACACACTGATGTTGATGCTGTAGCCTGTAATGTACTTTGAAAAGCATTACATTTTACATGGTGATTATCGAAGCTGTTATGCAACTTTTCTTTCTCAGAATACCATGTAATTTCCACTTTCAAGAGGAATCCTCTCGAGCAGGCCTTCAGACGGCCCAATGTAAATCTAACTTCCAATCACCTTTTATACCATTACTGGATTGCTGTGAGCCATAAGGCCCCAGCATTCCTCTATGATACCTACCTCAGGATTACTGGAAGAAGCCCAAGGTAATGGTGACTGGCACTGCCTTGTTTGTTCCTCTGACTTTTAAATGAAGCTATGCTTATGCTGTGATATATATTGATTTTAATTTTTTTATATTTTTCTTTCCCTGAATGTTTTGTGACTAAAACCCAACTTTTTTCCTGAGAACAGGTCCTCCAATTCAAAGTGACTTTGAACTTTCTAGCAAAAATGAGAATGTTTTTTGTTGGATAGTTTGGGAGTTTGAGTAGTCAAGGTAAAGAGAATTAAAAGATATAGAACGGTGATGTTTGTTCTTGAATAATAAATACTAAAAATATGTTGATCCTTATTTTTTCCTACAGAATACCACCTGAATATTTATCTCAGGCTACATCCATTAGACAATGTAATAAGGGTACCTGCCTTTAAGTCGTGCTCCAACACCCTTTTGTATCACTGTAAGGTTGCACTCAACTTCTTAGTGCTTTTTTTCGGGGATGTTTTGCTCAGATTGAAGAGTCGGAAACCATGGTAAGAAGGACAGGACTAAAAGTAGTCTTGGCCATAAGGTGGTGGAGGCTTGTAAAGAAGACATGGCCTGGGCACTATGTAGGTTTACTAACTAAGCAACAACAATCCAGTGGCTGTGTTTTGAAGAGTTTAATGACTGGCCTAACAATGCTGTCCAGGGGTGTTGGGGAGGATGAAATAGGGAAACCTTATAAATATAACTGCTTGGCAAAAGATTCTGAAAATATGAAACCTGGAAGCGAAATAGAAATGAAAGCTAGCTCTGAGATGTAAGATACCAAGCTGTTAGTTACTGTACAACCAAAAAACAATGGGCTAGCCAGCTGAAGGAGAATCCCTCTTGATTAAACAATGTCTTTAGCAAAGAAGAGGATGCTTCAGCAAACAGAAAAGTCCAAGGGTCAGAGAAACCTTGCCAGCATGGCAGGGAAGAAAAAAGTAGTTTTAGAAAGTAGTTTTTAGGAGTTAAAATGTAACACAGTATGGAAATGTAGTAGTTTTGATAGGTTGTATGTAAATTCTATAAGGATTTCTGTCTTCTACTGATTGGATGTTGTACTATTACCATCTTCAGTAAAAGAAGAGATATAATATCATGTAACCAGACTTTTAGCTCTCTTAGACTCTTAGTCTCTCTCTTAGTCTCTCTCTCACTCTCTCTGGGGCTTGCTCTAAGTGGAGGCTGGCAGCCTTGTGTTAAAGTTGTTGTTGCTTTTATAAACTGAAAATGGAATGGGGAACTGAGCTTTTAATTGTGGATTATTCCTGTAGATGATACAATTTGACCTGGTGTGTTGGTTTGTATCATCTCAACATTCCGTTCAGTTTATAATATTTAGGCTGGTATTTGGCTAACTAAAGTGGTGAAAATAATAGGCTAAACTATGTAGAAGGAATATAAGATACCACTTTAATTTGTTTCAGATTTGCTAAGCCATATGAGCTTAACTCACTGCTTATGTTTCATTTGCCTTCAGACTATAAAACCTCCACTGTGGTGACAGTGTACTAACACAAGCGAGTATTCATTTGTTGTCCTGTGGTCCAGGTCTGTCTTACAAGGAGGGTAAAAGCTCTGTAACATGGCACTGGATGAGTAGAAAGGAGCTGCATGAGGGCTTTGTAGGGGAAAACCTCTCAATTGCCAACAGTGTAATTCTTAGAGCAGTGGCAGTTGTCTGTGCCTGTGTAGTAATCTTCCCACATTAAAAAGTTTTAAGATTTTCAACTCTAAAGAAGGTATTGTACATAAAAGTTCCTATCTTCTAGGTTCTCTTGAATTTTTCAAGTTATTTTTAATAAAAATTGATAGAAATTCCCTGACAGATATGAGAACTTCATCACTCACTAAAATAGTTATACCATAGATGCCAACATCCTGTCTTCTGAGTGGTTGTGAAGGAGTGCTGCCAGAATCTTGTCAGGCTTTGAAAGGCAGCTGGTCTGCTGAGTATTTGACCAGTGGGAGTAAAATAAGTCTGTGAGTAATCATGTTGTTTAGAATATTTAGCTTAGTTTTATATTCTAACACTGGGAGTGTTAAATCTTGTTTTTGCTTTTTTTGGAGTTCTTACTTGATGTCTAAAGGTGCAATTTAGGACTTTCATCGCTGCTGAAACAATTGGTGGCATTAATACTTTACAGAATAGAAAATAAATGTTTACTGATATGAATATTCCTGGTTAGCTTACTATAAGAGTGATTAATAAATTTTTACTGGTATGAATATTCCTGGTTAGCTTACTATAAGAGTGATTAATAAATTTTTACTGGTATGAATATTCCTGGTTAGCTTACTATAAGAGCGATTGGATGAGTTTCTATCCTAGGAAACTATGATTTCCAGTTTGCAGAAAAGATGGCAGATTGAACTAAACCAAGCTATTGTTCAGTCACAGCTTTTAAGTTGGCTACACAGCCCACTTACAGGAATGCAGCTTTCATTATACAGTGCTTCTCTCTCTTTTTTTGAAGCACTTAAAAATGGGAGCCTGCAACAGGAGCAGTTAAAGCAAATGAATACCCAGATGCAAGGAACACATGCAGTGTTCAATCCTAATAGAACTAGCTAGTGTTGTTTACTAATACAAGAATTTTGAGACAGACCTTTACTCATGCACTTTTTTAGAGTACTTTAAAAACTGCTTTAATTGATGGGCTGGAGGGTTGTACTGCTGTTGCTGTAGTCATTCTGTCAGTTGGTAGAATGGTATTAATTACCAGGTAGCATGTACTTATAAACTTCTAAGGAATTGGAGATGCTATTGGATATTCTTAAAGTCAGTAGAATGCTGTTCTGAGCAAAAAAGGGCTGTCTTAATTAAAAATGTGGCCTTTTCCACTGTAATTTAGCAGAGGAACAGTATATTAAAATATGGTAAAATCAGCACAAGAAAATACAAATACTCTGCTAACCTGCCTTCACATGGGCAGTTGCTTTCCCTCTCTGTGCTGAGTATACTGAAGTCTCTATTTTGTATAATGCAAGAAAAATAAGTAATGAAATTACTGTGCAGGTTTAACTGTACTCTTGTCATACCATCAGGATATTGTACTGCAATCAAATGAGAATTTTTAACAAGTAGAAGAAAGATGAAATTAGAAATAGATAAGGTCTATGATCCTTCAGAATGAAACGATTATGTTAATAATAATAATAATAAAAATTAAAACCACAAAACTTCCTGTTTTTAAAGCATTGACCTGTTGTAATCTTTCTGCAATATGAAGTCATTCTTTTGTACCTCATTTATGGAAGTAATGATTTTGATGAAATGGAAATCTTTTTGCTGTTTTTGCATCAAGTTGAAGGTTCTTGAATTTAATGGTTTTCTGATAATATTAACAGGTAAGGAAAAGAAGAAATAACCTATATAATATTTCTTCCAAATTTGTATAGAAAGAGCATTTACAGAAAGGACTGGCATAATGAAGATTTAATATTTTATACTAAATAATGCTCTAGCATTGTGCAGTTATGTAAATAGGGGTGATAAACCTTAGTGTTGAAGTTTAAAGGTAGTGTGTTGTTGGTAGCTTGCCATGTATACTTAGTTGCATAGCAAAGCTTATTAGTTGTCTAATTATCTTTAATACAAGGCATAGTTTGCTCCTGTAACTTTGCATAGTGCTTAGCACAACAGAACTGTGTGTTATTTAAAAGCAGTTTGGTATATTTGAAATGTTAAAGCCTTTAAAAATGCACACCAAGCAGATCTTTCCAGTTGCTTTGAGTAAAAAGATGTGGCATGAAATATTTCAAATTGTAGTTCAGAGATTTCTGCAGCAATTCTTCTGTTGCTGCTTCTTAGAAAGCTAAAGGAAAGGTGTGGTTGATGTATGGAGGGAGGTGTGAAATTCGGTCCTTTACATCTGTTATTTCAGGTTAAAGCTTCTTAAAACTGGAAGCACCTTTCATGTAGTTACTGTCTTACAAACCAGAAATGAGTTAAGAGCATAATCATGTTAAATAGATCAATAAATTTTTATCTCATCAAAGTGCTTAAATTGTGTGCTTAAAGGAACCACAGAGCTGCTGAAAAAATAAGAATTCAGTAGTGTGTCCTACCCGTCAAAATTTACAGCCAGGGGAAAATCTGAACAAAGACAAATCTAAAAGCTTGTTCTATGTTTCTTTAGAGGAGTCAAAAAAATAAAATTATCTGTAATGCTTCTGCAGAAGCTTGCAGACTGGAAGCCTGTAGATCCAGGCTGAGGGATCAGTCTGTATTTAGCATCAGGACTGCTTTTGCCCTGGAGACAGTAGGTTGTGTGTGAGACTTCAAATTGCAGTTGTAGCCTTAAGCCAGGTCACTTCAAGTTGTCTGGTATAGAAACAAGCTCACCTAACTTATGGATGATTGAATTAACTTGCTTAATTCCTGTCATGTGCTTCTTAAACTGTTGCAGTGTGTTTGGTTTTGATGGCAGTAAAGCCTGCATAAGTAGGAAGCAAAATTCTGCCTTGAATCTGGGTGAAAGTCACCCAGGCTGGCTGCCTGCCACTAATGCTCAGATCTGTGAGGTGGTCCAGAGGTGTGACTTTTTCTGTCTTCAGCTGATGGAGGTGGTGTGATGCAGTGACTGACTGGTTATATATGGTGTTGATATTTATGACCCATATGCAATGGCTATCTTTGGAATAACTAACCTTTAAAATTTCACGTTGAGGGATGAAGTTCCATTGTGCAACTTCATGCTCTGTTTTAAGTCGTGTGTGTTCCCATTTGCAGGAGGAATGTGGTGCCATTGCAGTTAAAGCTTAGCCTGCCAGAGCTACAGAATTGTCCACTAAGGGACTGACACTCGTTGCTGACATCTCTCAATGTCACCAGGCAGCTTTTTCCTCCCCTCAAAGGAAAATGTACTTTCATGATGATTTAGTGCAAACCAGCAAAGTGTCACAGAGAAACTTGGTCCACTGCTGCCAACTCCATCATGGATTGAGCAGCTGAGATAATGTGGAGAGCAGGATTATTTTGGCTGATAGAGTAAGAAACTATAACCCTACAAGGAAAAACAATTTTTTCCTTGATGAGTTGAATCAGCTGGTTCTGTGGTCAGTCACTAAATCCAATTTGAGTTGGAAGTAGAGAAAAAAACCTCTTTTAAGCTTCTTTTTTTTTCTGTAATCAGCTTAGCTAAGCTCTAAAATCATATCCATGAGCAGAGACAAAAAGAATCCCAGCAGAGGTTAGTCTTTGCATTAGTTTAAATTTAGTTTGGTTTTATTTTTTTGGAAAATAATGAAAACAAATGTCAGTGGCCAGAAACAAGTTCAAAATATACACTTAACAGATATTCATTTGCTCAATTAGTCTTTTGCAGGGGTACAGGGTTTTTAAACTGTAGCAGTCAAAGCACTCTAAAATTCAGCTGCTTGTCCAGCTTAGCATAAGGACACAGACTGGGAAGGTTCAAAAGGGCTTCAAAATAATCTTCAGGCCATCAGTGGACAGACCTCTGCAAAAAGGCTTAAATGCTATTTGGCACTAATTTTATCCAGGCGTTTTTGCTCTGAGGTTTTTTTGGCTTAACTGACCAATGGGATCTTTGCTTTCCAAGTTTTGAATTATTTCCTAATTTTTTTGACTTAACTAACATAATTTTTTTTTTTAAGTGCTGTTTAGTTTTGATAGTACAGGACATGTTTTGCATGCAGAGTCTCTATTCCTGATTATTTCTGCATCAGAGGAGCTCTGGCTCAACTCGACCCCCACTGTTGCCACCATGCCCAACTGTTGAAACTTTTAAGCAGGTGTTTGAAGGCTTCTAGAGGTGCTAATAAAATCAGCTGGTGGTGAAACATTTGAAGACAATTGTGAATTAGTAGATATATTCCTATGAGGGTTAAGAAAAAAAATTGTGTTTTATGAGGTTTAGAGATACTTGACATTTTCAGTGTTCTCTGTGGTTTGTATTGCTCCATTCCATGAGAAAAAAAGAGGAAATTTTAATGTTTTAGATACCAAGATACCAGCTGCTAGTGACAGTAAGGGACACTAATGCAATGCAAAATACTTTCTTTAGAGGAGTTTGTGGGACAATGTGCTATATCCCTTCTACAAGTATGAATGCATCAAGGCAGCTTTCAGAGAAAAATAAGTTTGTTTTTATTGCTTCTATGATCTGTATTGGCAAAATTTACCTTCAGAAAACCCTTTCCTGTTAGTACTAGGTTCTGCTTTCTTTGTCTCTCCCCATACCATTGTGCTTAAAATGATCAGTGTCCTACTGTAAGGATCAAATTGGAAGCAGTTTTCCATTTCTGCAAGATGGAAATACCTTGAGCACCCAAAGCAGGAATTTACTAGCATTAGGCCTTGTTTAATAAGTACTAGTTAGTACTTATTAGAACTTAGTGGCTGTCTCTAGCACTGAGACACTCAAAACGATTTTCTCATCATAAATGTGGAAGTTTGCATCTGAGAAGCTGGATGACTTTTTTTTTTTGGGTCCTCTTCAGATGGTATGATCCAAGAGAAACTTGCCCAAATTGATCCTTACAACATGATTTTTCTGTATTCCAAGAGATGGTTTTGTAGAGTTTCTTCGTCTTCATAATAAAAGATGATGGAAGATATATCTGCATATTTTGAAGTAGCATTTAACAGGTTCTGCTGTGATCTGTCTGTGCCCTTAAATATTTTCCTGCCCTTTGCTGGTGGTGTTTTTAAGCCTTGATGTCTTAGTAACCATAATAAAAAACCCTGTTCTGTTACAGAGATCTGCTCTTGCACAATGTGCAGGAAGAGCAGGGTAACTTCCTCCCTTGTTTAAGGGGGAAGTCCTGCACAGACGTTCTGCTCTGTGCAATTTGAGACTTCTGTCAAGTCAGACTGTTGAGTACAGCTAGATATTCCAGTGTGCTGAAGGGAAAAGAGTTCCATTTCTGTGTCCCAAAGTAAGAGTTACCAACAGAAGACAACATATTGTTCCCCCTAATAAAAATAAGAAATGGTGATTTACTATCGCACTGGGAAGTAGGATTGGGAAAAAAAAAGACTGTCTGATAATTTCTGGTTCTATATAGATTGTACAGACAAAGTTCACTTCAATACTATGCAGAAATATCCTATTGATGTAATATAATATGCTTTACGTACAGAGAAAGGTGGGAAAAATAAAGCATATTATATTACATCATATTCTTTTTCCTAAAGATGGTATTTTTGGGGGTAGGGGGTTGGAATGTAGAAAATCTTATTGTCTATTTCACTTGTTTGTACTAATCTTTACCCATGTAACCTGTCCATTCCATGCCTTGGACTGTAGGATGATGAAGACAATAACACGTCTTCATAAGGCCATGATGTTATTAGAATACTTTACAAGCAATTCTTGGACCTGGAGCACTGAAAACATGACTATGCTAATGAACCAGCTAAGCCCTGAAGACAGAAAGGCAAGTGTTTGTGTGTTGTGGGCCTGGAGGCTGAGAGGGGAGTAGCAGCTCATGAATTCAAGATAGAATAAGGACATGAGCTGTAATGTGGAGCTAACCTAGCAGGAACTCAGCACTGCACAGGCCTGGTAGCTCCTTTCAGTTGTGCCAGGGCTGTGTGAAGAAGGGCAGGGAGAAGTGAAACAAGGATGACTGTTGAGGGAGAAGGAAAAGTTGTTTTTTCCCAGGTTTAACTTTACTCACAATTTTCCCTACCTTCTCCACCAACAATGGCTCAGCTGCCCCAATCGAATTTAAACTTCCCTTCTGCTATCATTTTGTTGGTTCATATTAAGCAGAATAAAAATCACCAGTTCTAAAACTCAGATAGAGTTACAGTTCTAAAACTCAGATTTCCCCCATGCATTTGAACAGTTTTGTCATTCTTCAGATGTCTTTCCTACTCAAGTGTTTCCCAGAATCAGTAGTTACATTCCAGAAAAGCTGCCAAATTTCTAAATAAGATGTCTAAAAGTAGAAAATAAATTAGCTTTTAGTGATTTTTGTGTGGATAGTATTTCAACCCCTTCCTGTCCTCTTGCCTCCTAGCAACTTAAGTTCAGGAAAAATTTGAAAAACAAAATGCCAGACCACCAGAGGCTTGAACTGTTAGTATTTTCAAATTGCTGCATTTTGTTGGCATTTAGACACTGTTACTGTAGAATCTTGAGATGAGATCAATACATCAGTAAAAAACTTGTGTATCAAATTCTTCATAGTAGTTTTCTCTCCTGCAGAAGACACTCAGATGGTTGTATTTAAAATATAACTGTACAACTATAAGCACAGGTAAAAGAACCCTGCACTTACCAGTGAACTTGGCACAGAGGACTGTTTATTTTAGAGCATATTAGAATTATTTAGTTTCTTAAAAATTATTAACATACTAAAAAATAGCTATTTTTAGAATGGAATTCCTTACAGACAGTTGAAATGGGAAAACTGAATAGTGGAGAGAAGAAAATTACTGCTGAGGAGGGAAAATAAATCATAAAGTGATGGAAATTTGGAAGGGATGATGTCAGAAGACAGTGGCTGATTCAGAAATGGGGCCTCAATCTGGACTATTTCTAGGATTAAGGGTAGGATAACTTTCTTGTGGCAAAGACAGATTGGATTTATTTGTAATAAAGACATTTATTTTCATTTAAATTATATAGAGGTGAATTTTTTGGTGACTGACAGTGAAAGCTTTTCTCTTCTGCAGACATTTAATTTTGATGTTCGACAACTACACTGGGCAGAATATATAGAAAATTACTGTCTGGGAATGAAGAAATATGTGCTGAATGAAGAAATGTCAGGCCTCCCTGCAGCTAGGAAACACTTGAATAAGTAAGTATAATATTAATTTTTTTTTACTTTAAGTATAATTTTGTATTTTCTGTGTCCTGCTTTTGTCCAGGTTTGCTTTTCCATGTTATGACTTAATTGTTTTTTATAGCATCTGTTTAGGTTCTCCACAGTTCTTCTGTTGCAGTCCAGTGGTCTGAAGCATTTTCTGAAGAAAATTTGTTGCTTCTGAGTTACTCCTAGTACTAATAGTTATTATCAGTCTGGGATTATGGTTGTAGCTCTGATCACTGGTGTGGACACTGTAGTCCAGGTTTTTGATTTTACCCAAGTATCTTTTGGAAGGTCAAGAGTACATGGTTACACAGGTCAGAATGGCTTGTTTGGGAGGTTTAATACAACAATAGCTTTTTTTCTGGGAATGTGATCTTTTGAGGCAGGTGAATAAACAGTCAGGGACTGCACTTCAGAGCAGGACACTTCAATGCTGGTGCTCTAGGATGACTTCCCTTAGCCTTTTCTCTGTGGCTTAATTCCTGCCATTTGAATGGATTGTTACTGTCCAGAATTTTATTAGTACAGTTGCCCTTGATTTGTTCTTGGCTAATTCATAAAGGCAGCTCTAGATGTTCTGATTTGTCTCTTAAAAGAGTGAAATAAAAGTCATCATGTTCTGTAATGCTATGTCATGTCTGCAATCCTGGTGACACAGAGGAGCAATCCAGGTCCTGGCTTGTGTTGTCATTCTGAAGACAAGGATTTGCATCTGTGAAGTGGTTTAGTGTACATTAAAATCACAAATACACTTCTGAAAGATGGTATCTGTGATCAGGGTGGAAATAGCTAAACCAGTGTCCCCTTCTGGGTTGTTTTGTTTGGATGGTTTTTATTTCTATTTAGATGCCATTAAAAAGTGCATAGAAATTATCATGTAGTTGATCACATAGATCACATGTTCTTTGTACAGAGGATCATAGTGAAAGTAACATGAGAGATAATCTTGTATTGGAGCAGCATCTGGTTTCCCCCAGCTCTCAAGTTTATAAGTGGATTGTTTAGCAAAAGGTTTAGATTCTGACTTATGTTTACTCTGAGGTAATAATTTGGTGTCTTTTGTTATCATCTACTTCTTAACTCTAATCTGAATTTGGAGTCCCCTGCTTTAGTGTTAACCATATTTGGCAGCCCAGGGGACATCTTTCTCTAAGGAACCACTGGGTAGATTTGTTCCTCAAACAGGAAAGTGTTACTTTTGTAACACACACATTTAAACTGTTTTTCTCTGCAAATAAGATTTGTAGGGGAACCCAGCTTTACCTGTAAACAAGACAAAGGCAGTATTTCCCTCAAAAGAGCTGCCTTTAAAATATCATGTCATGATCTGCTGAGCCAAAGAATTGCTCTGTTTCTAAGAAATCTGAGCAAATTCTGCTTGCTGTTTTTCTTGAAGCTTCCATCTCTACAAGCAAAGAGATTGCTAAAAATCACAGTTGCTCTAAAAAGTCACTTAGTGTATCCTGCACTTTAAATATAGTTCCCTCAGAAGGAAGGAGTTTAAAAGTGCAGTGAAGAGGCTGAGCTCCTTGGCTGGAAATGTCTGGAAAATCTGATGAGTTTTGATGATGGTGGTGAGGTGTTTGGTTTTTCTTTTCTTTGTTATTGTCATCAGTGGCAGTTGGAGTTACTTCTACATATTTATGAAGTTTTAGGTACATGGTGGGGAGGAGAAAAGTTCATAGTGTTAAATATTTTTTGGTGTGCTTGACAGCCTTCTATAGGTAAGTTACCATTGTGATGTTGGCTTCAGGAGGTTTCCATCAAGCAGCTCTAAAGCAGAAGTACATGTGAGCAATGGGACTGACTCGGCCCCTTAGTTTTCATTCTGCTTTTCAGCAGTGAAAGGCCTTCTCTGTTTGTTCTTCACTTAGTTTTGTCATTCACTTAATACCACTGATAATGCATCTTGAAATGAATAGATAAACAAATTCAATTCTACACCAGAAGCTAATTTTTAGGGTGTTCTTTTTTCCTCAGAGTCTTTGAACTCTCCTGATGACTCCTTTTGTTTCTCCCCAGGTTAAGGAACATTCGCTATGGCTTCAACACGATTCTTGTGATCCTGATCTGGCGTATCTTTATTGCAAGGTCACAAATGGCAAGAAACATCTGGTACTTTGTGGTTAGTCTGTGTTACAAGTTCCTCTCCTACTTCAGAGCCTCCAGTACAATGAGATACTGAGAAAGAGAATTTAGCATTAGGACATCTATGCATATGGTGGTCTAACTGCACAAACCCTGTAATATGTAGTCATCTCACATTTCGTAAAGCATAATTTCATTTTTAATTGAAGTGCGAAATAAATGGTATTTGTAATGTTAGCTGTGTATCTTCCTGGAGACAGAGCAAATAAAAAGGGCAAGTGCCACACTGAATTGGGGTAGAAAAGCATATAGGTAACTTTGACTCTTTGACCCAGAGAGGACATATTAGACCACAGACCAACGTAACTGTGCAATTTGGGACGTGTTTGATTGGAATCTGCCTTAACATGACTTTTTTTCTTTTAAGTTTTACTCCACATAGAGCAAGATAAATATTGGCATAGTAGATAGTAGTTGCTGTAGACCTATTTATTTGAAATTCTTCTAAATTACACACTGTTTTGCAAGTTGCAAAACTGTATAAATGACTCTGGATCTCCTGAAATAAAATAATTGAGGACTTTTGTAATTTCACTTTAAGTTTTGCCACTTCTTCCCTCCCTCTCAAAGTAGGGATGCAACAATGGTGCCTCCTTTGCTTTAAAAGAAAAAAGAAATTAAAAAAATGAACCAACCTTCCTTATTTACTGAAAGGCCTTTTGTATAACTGGGCTTCAGAATGCACTTTGGGATTTGGTTCTGTCCTTGAACCTGGCTGTGTCCAACTTGCATAGGTGTCGGCACAAACAGTTTGCTACTCTGAAAGCAGAATTGATGCTAGCATTGAGCAGATAAAGGAAAGTGTAACCCAGAGAGGTGCATATAAAGTCATTGACTGTCCTCTTTTTAATGATTTTTTTTTTTAATTGAGAACACAGAGCCAGCACTTGATTGTTACACTTCTGACTTCAAAGGGTAAATGTAATGAAAAGGAATTTGTTATGCATAGTTGCTATTTATATTGCTGGTAATAGTAGCTGGACAAGCTACAGACTTTCATTAAGAGATATACCTGTTTTTAAGTTGTAAGCAATGTTAGCAAATACTTCAAGAATTAATTTTTTAAAAAACTCTGAACTGTTTAATTTGATGCATGGGCAACACCAATGCACAAACACACTTTCCCATCCCTGCCTGAGTAAAACCTCATTTCACTGGGCAAGCAGAGTAAGATGCACCTTGCTCCAAAATGAATAGATGTTAACAGTTCTTCCATCTATCTTTTAACTTAAATTATTAGTTTTAAACCTGAAGAAATCTGGGTTTTTTCTGCATGTTACTTTGTTTCAGTAGGGAAAACATTTGTAAAAATGGCAAGTTGTAAGAAAAGATTGAACCCTTGTTTCTTTAATCCAAGGCAATACATGAAGATCCCTTTAAATTTTGGTTGCATGGATTTGAGAACATTGTAGTGTTCCACTAATTGATGCACTGACCAGCACCCTTGCCCAGTATTTGTTCATTCAAATCAGTTTGTACTGATGAATTTGTTCTTGAATCTGCCTGGAAAGGCAAATAATGACTTAATTACACAAGAACTATGTTATACTTGCCCTTGGTAGTTTTTTGTCCTATTGAATTAAATTTGTAAAGAACTTATTTTGCTATTCTTCTAAAAACTCTTACTTTAAAGAGAACACCTTTCCTGCAGGTGTATATCTCATTTTGAAAAGATAATGGCTTCCTTGTTGAAGCTAAATATTCTGTAGTAAGTAGTTAAGCTGTAATTCCTTTTTAAAATTACTGGTGTATATATAAAGCTAGTGATGAAAAGCCTAAATGGTCTAGGACCACACCTTGTGTGAGAGACCTCTGACTGTGGCTGAAATCAATTAAGGCTTCTGTGCTTGGAGATGTTACACTCTAACAGATACAGTAGGTATTACAATTTTAGCTGCCTCCCCAAGTATCTTACTAGACCTGAGAGTATGCTTAAGCATTCCTGAATTAGAGACTTTTCTCAGAGGGGCCTTCTATCCAGTGACACCCCTTGTCCCATATTGGCACATGGCTGAAGTTTGCAAAAGGTAAATACTCTGTGAAACAATTCACAGAATTCTGTTCATTCTGTGAAACAATTCACTTACAAATTTTGGTTGTTTCTAACTATAAACATAATATATGAACATTATAACATGATACTTCTAATGTTGATTTGTTAGTACTGAGATAAACTATGAAGCCAATGAACCGATTACTTCTGGTCCAAAACACTGCTTAGAAATTTAGTCTTTTGGATAAATAACAAAGAGAGGGATTACTTTAAGCCTAAGCATATTTAACCTCTACACTAAACATTTGCCAATTTAGAAACCCATTTTTTCCCCTCTTTGGAGACTGTTGTTCTGTGCCCTCTTGGTACCTTACACCAATTTATCATCATCATCCTATTGAACTGACAGTAGATTCAGTGTCACATTTATTCTGCTGGTTTTGTCACTTCCTGTGGTCAGTCTGTGAAATTCTGCCTGGAACTATTGCAGTGCTTCACACCAGTGATTGCACACGAAGGATGTTGGTCACAAGTATACTGGAACTATATTTTGGTCCATGAAGGCAGACTCAGTGTTTTGACTAGCAAATTACAGGAGGGGTATCAGCTGGTTAGTAGGAAGAGACTGGAACAACATTATCACTGAACTGTTACTGGTATTTAAATTGGGGACCAGGAAAAAAATTACATTTTCCTGTAATGTTTTTTCTCTGCTGTAGGAACAGATGTTTGGAAACAAATGCTGAATCTGTGAGCTTTTATAAGACATAAACAGAAATATTGGGTGCCTTTGTTTGTAAACCAAAAATAAACAAATCCCTTCAAAGTGTTGTTATGGTGTTCATTCTATCTTTTTATGTTGTTTGGTCTAATTTGTGGAAAACACCTGGATAATTGAAATGCCATCTTAATATACATGAACATGTTCTTTTCCTTTGTGAGAAACTGTGACGATCAAGTTAATGACTAATGCTGCATTAAAAAAAAAAAAAAGAAAAAATTCACACTCAAAAACCAAAACACAAATCCCAGAAAAGCCACCAAACCCCCACAATCTAAACCTTCATGGGGTGATATCAGAACACGTGGTGAGGTATCCCTGGTGGTGGTGATTTTTTGTGTGTTGGCCACTTTTCCGATCGCTGTCCTTGCTTGTTCATTTGTACTGTTAGTTTCACATTTATTTAAATAGTATAAACCCAGCCTATGGCTTAAAAAAGGTCCTGTGGTTTTGCAGAAGCTTTAGGATTAACATTTCAAGTAACTGCAGTTATTTATGGCATCTACGTTTTGTGGTGAGGGGGGGAAAAGTAGCATTAAGTTAGTGCATCACCAAAATGCTTTGGGTTTTTTTTTGTTTTTTAACCTTTATTTCTTGGAATATTCTGTTTTCACAGATTCCTCCTTTTTTATCAAGAACACAATCCTAAAGATGTGCAATCTGTGGTTTGGGGTCTGCCAGCTTTAAACATGACTTTTCCTTTAAGACTAACAGTACCAAACAGAGATGGGTTTTGTTGGTCTCAAATTCAAGCTTAGAAGTAAGGAGCAAAAAAATTTTAAGATGCTGTCAACTGTGTCTTGTGCTGTTGAACATTTTGCCCTTTCTTCATAGTACAGTATTAAATCCTGTGTTGTTCAGAAGCAAAGAACAGGTTTGTACAGGTAACTTAGATTGAGAAGCACCCAGCACTGAGCTGGGAAATAAAATTTCCCATAATATTTGTGTATATTTCCCAGCCTGTTGAGCAGACTTGAGAACAGAAATGAAGAAAAGCCACGAAAGAATTGCTCCTCTGGAGAAATGTAAGTGTATTTTTGTTTGTCAGTCTCTTCGTACTGAAGCATGTGCAGTTTTTGCCTGGAGACATTGTGTGTTTGAGTAAATCTCTAGAAACAGTGACACAGTTCTAGTGGAGCTGATACCAATTGTCAGCTCTTATTTTCAAGCTGTGCTGTACCATCATAAATTTAGAAGCGTGGGTTGACAAGTCTCACTCACCACTTTCAGTTCCAGGTTTCTTTCCTCTCTTGTGGGGTATTGCTCAGCCCCTCAGACAGCCCTGGCCTCCTTTCTGCTGCAGAGCTCTGGGAGTTAAAGGTTGCATAACCAAGCTGCTGCTCTGCCATCTCAAACTAAATTTAACCCCGCTTCCCCTTGCAAGATATTTATAAATGCTTTTCTCCTTAATGTTATCTCCGTGCTTTTCTTCAGTGCAGGAGCTTTGGCTTTCCCTGCTCCACAACTCTTGTAACTCACTGATAGGTAATTAGTAATTATGCAACTGTCTCTTCTGGAATATGGAACAATGACAGCTTTGAGCAGCTTTTATTCATACTATGGGAGGTGGGAGAAGCCATGACTAATTGGTGAAATCAGAAGTTTCAACACATTGATGCACTGGAATGCTCAGAGCATGGACCCTAGGTGGGGTGAATGGGACTTTTTTTATTCCTGATTCTGTTAGAGGCATTAACCTCAAGTGTTGGGATTGTTACCGTAAGCCTTTAATGTCGTTCTAATTGAGCTGTTCTACCTTTGTAGATTGTGATTATGTAGCTGCTCTCACTTTTGGAAAATTCCTGGCCTGACATGGAGAAGCAAGGCCTCTTTGGCTTCTTAACAAGCACATGGAAAAAGAAAAAAGTTGCCATAGATTCTTGGAAATTTAAAAAAGAAAACCACCACTTAGTTACAATGTTTTGGGGTGTAGAATGAACATTAAATCTTAAACTGCCCTTGCTCCATATGATAGGAGTTTCTGCTATGCCCTCTGTGTAGCAGTCCAGTCCACCAGCAGCAGAAAGTAGCTGTGCTATTCTTGTTTGCATCAACAGACATCTGATTTGCCACTTCAGTAGAAGTTATTCACTACTTAGACACTATTAACTTTCATGTATCGTGTCAGCCTTAATCCACATTCAAGATGGCATTGAATTATTTTTATGGAACTCCGTAGCTCATCCTTTCCTTCATTCCTGATGAAATTATCCCAGAACTGCATGTCCAGGGACACAAATAGTTATGCTTGCTGTTTTAGGCACCTACTTGGGTGAAATTCAAGAATCTAAAGCTAGGAGACTTGACTTCCTCTAGTATACAGCTTTCTCAGTATGATTCAGAATCATAAGGCAAATGCTTAAAATAAGCAGAGACTTTCAAAAGCAGTCACATTGTGGGGTGGGAGATAGAGAGACCTGTGAAAACAAAAGGAAATGGTTAAAATAAGGGAGAAGCAGGCTGAATGTGCCTAATATTTGTTCTCATGTATTCTCCAACTGTGTGAAGTCACCTTTACTTTGAGAGAGACTGGTCGAGTTTTGTTTGCCTGAACATTTCAAGCCCATCTTCTCTTTCCTGTTTCATAAAGGCTCTCCCAGTTTAGGTCAGAAGCTTGTTATTTGTTGCATGATGCACACAGCACATAGGTTCAGAATCTTGTGCCTGGTAAGTGGGGGAAGGATTCAAGTCTACTTCAGGCCAGATCTAATGTAGGACTCACAATAATCACCTTTTTCCTCTGTGTCACTTGGCAACAGTGACAATCCAGTAGGCAGCTTCCATGTTTAGGTCTTAGGTTCTGTGTCCCCTTGCTGAAGAGGCTTTTTAAAAAGGAAGACCAGAGCTCTGGATTTAAATATGCTTCAGTAAGTTCTGGTATTGCACTGTTTCATGGAGTGATAGATTGCACTGAGCAAACCAGCTCTTCAAAACTGTTGGCTCCTTTGTTGACCATCCTCACCCCAGATGCTGCCATTGATGCCTCTGCTCTTGCCACCCACTTGGCTTTGAGACACAAATCTGGGTGCTCTTGGTTGGAAACACTTCAATAATGCCAGGCACTGTAGGGAAAATGCCACCTTGGAGTTCTAATAGTATTAAATTCTAATTCTTGGAAACACATGAAAGGCTTCTAATTTGCCTGGGCTAACACATGCACTTTTAAGGTTACTTAGTAAGCAGAGCGTGTCTCACCACTTTTCAATCCAGGTGTGTGGTTTTAAGTCACAGCTAATCTCTCCTTGTCAGTGACACCTGTGGTTTTCCTCTGATAAATATTTGATTTGGAAAGAAAAACATGCAAGGTAGCTTCCACTCTTTGCGACTCTAATTTAAAACCAAGTCTATCCATTTTTAATAGGAATGTGCTGCACTTAGCCCAGTAAGTCACCTTCTGGGTAGATTAGCTGCTGCTTTGCTGGTTTCTGCATTCCATGTGGTTTCTGCATTTCAGAGCCAGTGGGTGCTTAGCACCTATGTAGGAGTTCAAAGGTCATGAAATATGGCTTGAAATTCTATGGGACATTAGGTGGCTGAAGGTATTTTAGGGATTTCTGTTCCAGTAGTGTTCTGTGAAGGCTGTTTTAGCAGTACTCTGGTTAGAGGGACAGAGAAGAGTTCCATGTTTTCAAATGTTGGGTGATCTCTGTGTTTTATCAGTCTGCTATTACTGCAGGGGAAGTACTGATATGAGTTAAACTATTGGTAGCAAGTACTAGTTATGTTTGAATTAATGAGCTAAAATATTTTTAATATGACTTGGTAAAAAGAAAAATGCTCTGAAAACTCAGAGACACAGAATATGGAAGCAGCTGGTGCTTTTCTCTTTAAAGGTTGTCCTAATACCTGTCAAATAACTTTGCTTCTAATTAGAAATGAACTTTTTTTTAACTAAGGGCAAAAACATCCGCCAGTTCTTCTTGGCACTTCTTTGTTACTTTGTTTTAGACTCATGCAGTCTTGACACTTTAGTCATTCTGGTGGAAACTTGAGGGTTTTGCTTCCTGTCTTGTTGAAATGTTATTATCCTGGGAGCCAGCAGTGATCAGTGTTGTGGTCATGGCAGCTGAATAAAAAATTTGGAAAAAGATGCTACTTTCACTTGTGGGAGCTTTCCAGGTGCTTGGCATGCAGGTTTAGCAATGAACCTTTTTAATGTCAGGCATCTTTTGTGGTTAAGATGGGTGTGTGGTGGCATGGTAAGATAACTTGCCTGAAAGAGGCATCTCCTCAGGCACTTCAGATCCAGAAAAAACACACTAAGTGGAAAGCCAGTGTCACCTGCACACTCAAAGTAACACCCTTCACAATGCTGAGAGGTTGTTGTCACCACACTGAAATGTTTTTTGCATTTGCTGTCATAAAGTTATTAAAATGTGACAAGTGAAGATGATGACTTGCATCATGAGGGATGATTATAATCTTTAAGGCATGAAATCTTACAGGTCATCTTTCCCTTAATTCCTCTTCCCACCTGTGACATATTGGCTGGCTCCTATGTCAAGATCACCTTGTTATTTTTAGAAACCCAGGTGGGAGAGTTTAGAGCAGGTAATTATTAGCATGTGGTGCTGCAAAAAGACACAGGTATTGCACAGCAACTGCCTGGGGCTTTAGAGCAGCAGCAGAACGAGCTCAACTGTGCTTCAAGTGATGCTGAAAAATGGGCTGCCACCACTTTAAACTGGAGGTACCTGCTGTCAGTCTTCCTGCCCAGGGTGTCTCCTGTTCCATTCATGGGGTTTGAGAGCTGACTGCTGCTGCATCTGCTCAGTCACCCTTCTAGAAGCTGTTGCTTGTTCTTTCCAGCAGCAGCAGTTTCACAGCATCCCTTAGGAAGTCACAGAGGGAGATGGACACCCACTGCAGGTGAGAGATGGTGGAAGATGAGAGGAAACATTTCAGCCTTGAAATTACTGCTCGTTTAAAGCCTTCTGCATTGCTGCCTCTTCATAGCAAGAAAGACTTATGCTTAAAAGGAATGGGAAAGTGGTAAAAAAGTGTCTGATTTTATACAACTGAATTAAATAAAACAGAGCTTGTTGGTAGTATTTGCACCTGGCTGAAAGAAGAGTTGGTAGTATTTGCACCTGGAAAATTAAATTTAAAAAGGAAGGTAGATGATGAAACACTGCTCTTAAAATCTTTCTGCTATTGTCCCTTCCTTTAGGGTGGGAATTGTAACTGCCTTAGAAAATGTGTTTGGGAAGTAAACACCCTTACTAGATTATTGCAGACACTGATTTTTGGTCCTGCAGGAATTGGGTTTAGTTTACTGTAAAATTGCTGCAGGGTGATGTCTCAGGCTGTTTAATTCTATTCTGCTAAAATGAACTGTCTGAGGGAAGATAAAAATACAAAGGCTGTAAGTGAAATTTGATTGTGTTGCAGGTTTTGAAAAACAGACTCTTGGCCACTGTCTGGGCTGTCTTTGGGCCAAAATAGTTGGAGAACACGTGATGTGAATTGGTAGGCTCTGCTTGGATTTAACTGCACTAACATTTTAAGCTGTGTGTGTTATTAAGCTTACTAGAAAAGCAATATTCAGTGCTCTGAACAGGTGACATGCAATTATCCTTGATACGTACTCAAATTGTAACATTATTAGAGCAGATTTTCTGACACTTTTCTGCTGTTCTTTCACTTCTTTTTCTTTAGAGAGGAATGACTGCAGATTAGTTGTTTGTTGGGAACTTAGAAACAGAGCCCAGATCACTCTAACCTGATAATTAACTTCTTAAACACAATCTTGCCTCAGGGGACTGTTTGTGAGTGGTGCTTGGTACCAATGTTGTGCTTTAAAAGTACTTGAGTAAATAAACTATACAGGCAATACTTTTCAAGTTAATTGAAGTTTAACACTATATTGTGCTATTTAGCTAGGCCAAACTGTATTAAAATCAAACATTTTCTATCTCATTATTAAATAGCAGATTAAAATGCTAGTGCCAGCTTCCAGATAAAAGCCATCCCCTCTGAAATTACATGATTTCTTTTTTTGGGGTGTAAGTTCTGCAAGCATATATGTGTGTATGTGCATATACATGTACAAAGATGTATGAGTGGCTCTTCTGTGTCCATCTTTTTAGTAAAAACTCAAATGCCTGCAGTGCAAGGTGGGCGAGAGGATTTCCACTACTCCAAGGAGCTGGAAGGTTTATCATCTCCATTTCACCCTCACAGGTGTATTGCATGCAGTTTGGAGCCTTACAGCTCTGGGTTTGTTCAGGTGCTGCACAGAGAGCCAGTGTGTGTTGTCAGTAAGTTCTGCTCCAGAACCACTGAGCTGTGAATAGAAAGGATTAATAAGAGTGTGAAAAATTAAAAACTATGCCATAAGAGCAATTTTTGTAGCTACATTAAGAGATGTGGGCTGTACTTTGTTTACTATTGGGGTTGAAAGTACTTGACAATTGGTAAATGAACTTGCTTAGATGAGCTTAACAGTGCTCTTTGCTCGTGCTTGAGCAGGTAGCAATAAATGGAGAGGTGGAGGAGTAGGTCCAGTTGTATTGCAAGAATGGTACTTTCCTCCTGCCAGTTAAAGAAAAGAACCTGGGACCCTGTAACTGCACACATTTGAGGGGATAAAAAAAGCATTTTAGTTTTACATTTCCTACAGCTCTGCAGGAGCTGTGTTCTAGAGTTAATTTTTAAAGCCAGCTTGAATGCAGAGCTAAGCAGTCGTTGAGAGAAAGTGCTGGTACCACATTAATAACAATATTGCAGATGCTGTTGCTCTGGTGTGGATTTTTGGAGTGACAACTCATTTGAACAGGGAGGACGAGCCAAAAGAGGAGGTTTTACCATGGGGCTGGTACAAAGGGCTGCTTTGGGTGAGCAGTGATGAACAGAGAGTGCTGCTGCTGGCCACTGCTGCATGCTCTGCTCCTGAAAACTGAATTGGGCCGTCAGACACAGCAGGGGCTGCCCTTCTGCTCTTGTCTGACTCTCCTGTGTCTCTCTCCCGGTGGCTGGGTGCCCAGCAGAGCTCTAATCCCCTGTCCCACACCTGTTCATCCCTCCTGTGGCACAGCAGGGCTTCAGCCGTCACTGCTGACGCGGCTCCGAATGAGAGGGAATCCGGGAAATCGCGGAGGCAGCCCCAAGGAGCTCACATTCCTGCAGCACCTCACAGAGCCCTGGCTGCTCTGGAGTCTCTCAGGGTTTCCATGAGAGGGTTTCTGCAGCCTAAAGCCAGGCTGGGTGGAACTTGGCACACAGGCCAGGCCTGGTCCTGCTGCCGTTGGTTCCAAAGCCGGGAGCGCAAAGGGAAGGAGCAAAGTGTCTCCTGTGGAAATAGATGATGCAGCAAGGACACTTGGAATGGCAAAACCAGCTCCTGTCCATGATTCAAGGCTGGGCTGGATGGGCCTTGGAGCAAACTGGTGCAGTGGGAGGTGTCCCTGCCCATGGCAGGGGGCTGGAACTGGATCATCCCTAAAGTCCCTCCCAATCCGAACCATTCTGTCATTCTTGTGCACTATTACACTTCAAGTTTTGTTGGGCAGGAGGAGTGTTCTCATTAAAGAGAAGTTTCCTGAAAGGAAAGAAAATGTCTAAACAGGCCCCAGCTCAGATGCTAGTTGAGGTTGGCCAATTAAAGCTGCACAGCAGCAGATGATTTAATTTAAACTTTCATTCTAAAAGCAGCACTTTTTGCTTCAAGAATCATAAGCTCTCTGTAGGAGAGATCTTCACACGAGTGCTGTCTACAGTTCTTGCTGGGACATTTGGATGCCAGTAGCAATCAAATTATGGCAAAATAGAGCTTTTTCTGGTCTCATTTGCTTGACCAAGAAGATCAAGATCATTAAGCCTCAGCTGGACTTCTCATAACTTCTCTGTAACTCCTCTACAACTCCTCAGCTGGAGTTGTACAGACTGAAGTTTTCGAGTGTCCAGATGGTCAAAATTGTGTGTAAAATAATATGCAACAGAAGAGAGTGGCCTCTCAGAGGTTCTGCATTGATTTGTGTTTTTTTGTTTTTCTTGTTTTTTAACTATTTTAGCCATTCTGCTATTCTAACCTTTGCAGCAGCCACTCATGCAACACTAATTGATACGAAATCCTAGTTTTGTTTATTCAATTGTAGCACTTAATAATAGAATCCTGTACTAGGGATTTCAGAGTGAGGAATGAATGAATATAACTAAAAAAATAAAATTTCAATTTTAAGAAGTTTTTAGCCAAAGTGCACCCAAATTCTTCTGTTGAGGTTTTCCCACTTTTATGAAGTCCAGACAGTTGCTTTGTGTGTATTAACTTTATTTTTAACTTAATCTGGTTAGGAGAACCTTGGCTGGACACAGCTCACAAGTGACAAAGGCTGTGAAAGCCCAGAAAATCAGGGTGTAACCAGAAGCTTCTTGTGCTCAGTGGTGACTCCTGGCCCATGGGACAGGCTTTGGGGCACTCAGCCTTCAANAAAGCTCCTGCACAGTCAGCACAGTGCTGCTCACAAAGCTGTGGCCAACCCCTATGGCCATAAAGTCTTAAGCATGCCCAGAATTCATAGGTGGTTTAGTTCTATCTCCTGTTTACATCAAATTAAGAGCAAGGCTTGTCCAGTTTAAATTAACTCTGTGTCTACCCTGGTTGAATTCACATGCCTTTGAGCCAGGAATAAATGTGGTGACCAATCTCCCTGTGGTTCTGTCAGAAATTAATGTCTTCAGGAAAGGCTGGCATTAAAACTTGCCTGCCTGGCTTAGGAGGACTCTATTGCAGTCATTTTGCAAAGAATTCAATAGTTTCAGCTCCTGCTGATGGTGTGAATCTCTCACATCTGCTGACGAAAGGCAAAAGCCTTCCTGCCTCAGAGCATGGTGTGGTTAGTGTGGTGCTCTGTGACCTGTCAGAGGCCTCCAGCTCTTGGCTGAAGTGCTCAGGAGAATCAACCAGTGGCACAGTTCAGCTTTCCACCCACTGCAGTTTCACATCGGCCCTGGAACTCCTTTAAATCCATTTTCTTAAGCTTTTGAGTCTGTGATTGTTTTGTTGCAATGTGCTGCTGGGAGCTGGCTCTGCCCTGTCATGGCAGGCCTGACAGGAGTAACCTAAACCCTTAAGCTCTGTCAACTTTGCCAAATATTGCTGAGACAGATGAAATTTATCCCTCCCAAAGCAGATGTGTGGTGGGGTGGCTGAACATCCACGTCTCTGCTCCACAGCTTGCATGATCATATGACTTACAAACAACAAAGGTTTTTTTAGGAGCTCCACTATTGAGCTTTTTTGCTTTCACTCTTTTTGCCTCTTCCCTTCCCAATTATTTTTTCAAAGGCTTCAGTCGTGTTTGCTCATTCAAAGTACTGAATACTGCTGAGGCAGAGTTCTCATTTCCTCCTCATTTTTTATAGCTACATCAACCATTGCAGAGACAGGGAATCCCCTCAGTTTCAAGACAAAAGTTTTCTACTTCCCCTCTCTCATCCTGCTGTGGTGTTTTCTGTAGCACAGTATCTGGTCCCAAAAGGAAAGAACCAGCCTTTCATTGCTGGTAATACCTGAGCCATGAGTCTCCTGTGGCAGCAGATATTGAAGGTTGCAGTGGTAGGAGCGGCTTGTGAGCAGGAGTCCGGTTTCAAAAGTGAAAAAATAGGAATATGAATCCAGCTGGAGAATTCCAAGCCATCTGCAGCTTAAACCCAGATGACTTTGTGTCAGTGCATCTACTTGTACAAGGGTGAATCCTACTCAGGTTTACTGTGGGGCAGAAAGGGTTTGCAAATTCCTGCCCCTCGTACCCTCGACATTGAGAATGAACACAAGATGGGAAAAGCCAGACAAAAATCCTGCAGCAAGGTCTGTGCTGTGTGTCATTGTTGTTCATCCTGTGGTTCCTTGTTATGGGTAGAGAAATTTGCAGATTTCTCTTTTTTCCTTCAGCTTTCTTTGCAATCACGAAAACAAATTAAAATTAATTTCTACAGAGTCTTAAAAGGATTGTGAACCAAACTTTTTGATATGACTTTAAACTTCTCACTGTATTTGAATGAGTTTTGTCTTGCAGTACAGAGGGAAAACGATTCATTTTGAGTTCTACAGCTGCTGGCATGGCTGACTGTTTACACGCCAAATCATGGGGTGTTGCTTGCCCACCTCCATGGCAGGACTGGTGTTGTTCTGCCATCTGATGGCAGAGCTGGAACAGAACAGCGCTGCTGCCTTGGTTCCAGGGCAGGTCGCTGTGGGTGTATCCGGGCGGGACAGCTAGAAGGATAAATGTCGATGCAGGGGAATCTGCTACTGGCTATATTTTAATTGAAAATGAAGGAAATAGCCCATCATTTCTCAGCAATCCTGTTTGGGCTGGCTTTCCCCATCTCTCTGAAACGACTTGCTCTTTGTGCTTGTTTGCTCGTGCTTCCCACAATCTCACATTGCCCTGGTAGTGTAGGAGCAGAAGACAAAGTTCTAATTTTATCTTTGTTGCAGTTCCCCTCTCTGTCTCTCCTGTTCTGTGTCTCCGTGTTTAAAAGTGGGAACAGTGTATCTTGCAGTCTTTGACAAATCCAAATTCATTCCCTAGATTTCAGCCTGGAAAAACCCACAAAGACTTTTAAATCCACCTTTCTACACTTTTGGCACAACATAAATAGCTTTATGAACATGTTACTTCTTCACTGTTCTCATTTCTGGCTTGATCTCCCAGTAGCTGAGGGCTGTGAGCCTGCTCTTCACTGCATTTGATTGTGGGTCCTGAAAATAAATTATTTAGCCATGGAGACTAAGCCTGGAAGAGAGTAAACAGACCCTGGGCCAGTTTTCTGTGATAGGGGAAGCTGGTCTCACATGGCTGATCAAGAGCAAATACATGGACTTCCAAACACAAATACTCCTGGTCTTCCTTCTCCTGCATTTTTGAGCTCGTTTGACAGGTCATTCATCCCTTCCTGCTACTCGGAGTCAGCTCCATCTCCTGGCGAGGCAGAGGTACCCACTGTGAAACAGGCTGTGCAGTGAGACCTGGAGTCACCTGGAGTTCTCTCCTTTCATCTCCTGTTCTTGATGGGATGTGAAGTGCAGACACGACTGACAGCACAGCCAGGCTGATGTAATATATTTTTATTTTAAGTATGTTTCTGAAAAAATCTGCAAGGGTTCATCTCACTGCTGCCTGCCTGGGATGATGTATTTATGTATTTTGAGCATACTCTGTAAGCTCTGTAATACTGCAAGTCTTTACCCATGTTAAAAGCAGGCACTGAAGTGTATTCACTGTGCTCTCCAAAAATCTGGTGATGGACTGGATTCAATTTGGGCCATGTGTCTGTTAGGCATCAATTTCATCCGAGATGTGCAGTGGATTTGGCATAAAGAAATCAGGTTCTTGTGAAAACCAGTTCAGTCTCCTGACCTCCAAAGCTGGTTTGAGGAATGTTTGTTCAGCCAAATTGTGCCAGATCATGGCAGCACCATTTCACCTGTCCTTGTCAAAGTGTGGTGGGGCACAAAAACCTGCTGGTTAATTGGGGTGCTTCTCTTGCAGCAGCTGCCCGTGTGAGGTTCCCTTAGGGCTCCTCTCTGTGCACACAACGCTGGCAGGGGATGGGGGAGGGATGGACGGACAGACTCTGTGCACGAAGCACTGCAGGACAGCTGCCAGCAGTGCAGGGCCTGTTCCTCCCATGCTTCACATCTCGAGCTCTGTCAGGCTGGTGCTGTGACCTCTTCCCTGGGGAGCCTGTTCCAGTGCCCCACCACCCTCTGGGTGGAAAACCTTTTTCTGATCAGTAGGTGAGCAAGGAGAGCCAGGACCTTGCACCCTTTGTGCTCGTCACAGCTCCTGTGAGGTGAAATGTTCCATGAGCTTGGGCCCATCACACTCCAGCTTTTATCCTTCTGGATGTGACTGAGTGCTAAATACACAGTCTGGATACCAGCAGTACTTGCTAATAAGCATAAAATAAAACAATTTCACAGAATAAATGCTTTAATGTTCCTCTATTTTTAATTACATTTACATTGAGGAGCTGCCACTGTGCTATTAAGACTATGTATTTCACAAAACATTCCTGAGGGGAATGCACTTAAGAGCTAAGTGACCAACTTACTTCTGATTGTTGCTGATTTGTTTAATCCATATGCCAAGTCTTAGCTGAAAAGAATTAGTATTGATCTGTCCTTACAAAGCAGTTTGAGATACTGAGGTCAAACTCTTCAGCTAAGCACAATTTTGTTCCCTTTCTCTTTCTTCGTTTGTCCTTTCTCAATTAATCAGTTCTGCGGTAAGGCTGGACTCTATCCAAGGGAGCCTTTGGCTGATATCTCAATGCACTGTGCTCTTCATAGCCTGCAGTGATTCTGCATTTGTAGACATTGTCCACCTTGTTTGGTTTTGGTCTTGTTTGCTCTGAAAGTAAAATCTGTCTCTGGGAGAAGACTCAGCTGTAAGAGGAAAATGGCTCATCACAGGTGTGAGTAACTGAGCCTGTATCTCATGTATTGGAAAATAAAGAAATGGAGCTGCAGTGAAAGGTGGGAATTCTTGGTACCAGTCACTTTTGGCTCGTACATCAGTTATTGCACATTGCAGGATGAAAAAGATCTCAGTGTATTTTCCATTAAAATTGTGCTCCTTTTTTTGCACAGGAGACTCAAATAGATCTTGATGAGCATCCAAAATCCTGAATTAAAGACCAAGTGTTCTAGGAAACGGAGTCTCGAGTACAGAACTCTGTGGGTTCTTACTGCCCCAAGTACTCCTTTGAACATTCTTGCCATTGTGCACTTTGTTCTGTGCCCTGATGGGCCAGCTGAAAAATTTAGGAGGGAGCAGAGATTTGAAGTGAAAACATTATCAAAAGCCAACCTTTCTGTTTTACTGCTCCCTCTGAGTCCTTGCTTGAGTTAATTGGAGGCAATAAAATATAACTCAGTGTCTCTCTGAGGCAAGAACCCTCAGCCCTTTCATTTTTGGGGCAGGCTGTGATGGGAACACAGTGGGAGCAAGAGAGGGAATGTTCAAAGTCCCTCTGCATCCAAGGGAATCTGATCCATGAGGCTGTCTAACACTTGGGAGGATGTGGAGCAGACCTAAGGTGTGGTAGCAATTTTCCTGGTTAAATTCCAGAATTACTGGGTGACTTTTAACTTCTGCTGTGCTGCTAAAAGTCTGTAAAGATACTTTACCCTTTCAGGGATCTTCACCCCTGAAGAGAAGGGATTTCATAATCCCTGGAGTGGGAGGGAGGATACCTTAACACTTCAGAATATTTAGCTGAGACATGTTTATTAAGCAGAACTAGACAGGAGCTTGTCACACAAGCTTGGAACAGAACTGAAAACTGTGGATCTGCTGTATCTAAAATGGCCTGGCTGAAGTTTCCTGATGGATTTTGATGTTTTAAATTGTAAGTGTGGGCTACATTTGAAAGGAATGGGCTGTTTTGTCTAGGCTGTGTATTCATTTCTTTTCACTGGCACTGGCATTCAGTTTTTGATTAAAAGCTTTGGTCAAGAAACCAATCCAGCTTTGAAAGAAAATCCAGGTACATCAAACAAGCTCAGGTCTCCACAGAGCGTGGCCAGAGCTGAGACTGGCACAAGAGGAATGGCAGCAATGCACGTCCATGGGGGATGGGGCCCAACTGCCTTCTTGGCAGCATCCTAATTTTGTGTTTAAAGCCCCCAGGAGCCTGCAAGCACTGTGAGAACCCACACCAGTTTTTTTGTATCACTTGTGAAGGATTTGCCTCATGGTTTTCGACTGTCAGTTTGTCTTTGGTACAGAAACAAGCACCTGTCAGCACCATTTTTATTAACAGGTTCAAAATGGTACTGGCTTAAAACTTTTGTCTCTGACCTTTTTATATATACTTATTTACTTAATTTTGAGGCAAACAAATTGCTCCCCAAAAGATGCTTAGTTGACTGAAGGGTCATGGAAAGGAATCCTTCTGGAAAATGAATTGATAGCATGGTGAGTATTTTTACTGCAAAATTTTAGTTTGCAGGCCTTTTTTTGCAATTTTTACCCAAACCTAGCTGTAATCCTAAAGTAGAAGACCAGTTTGAGGATTCATGTGGGCATATTGACCTGAAATCACGTAGTTTGTCTTTTGCTGTTGTAAGGTGCTCTGAACCATGCTAGTGTGCCCCAGCCAAACCATCTGTAGTTATTCCTATTGGAGCCCTCAGAGTGAGACCAGGCTGGAATTACCCTCACCAGCTTCACCTGGCCCTCCACCTTCAGGTGTAGCTGATCAGCTCCTGGAGGGTTTTTAACCCCAGCCAGAAGGTTCAGTGAGGAGAAGAAGAAGCAGAGACAAGGTTTGTGTCTGCTCTCTGTCTTGTTTGGATTTCCTGGGCTAACTTGGCTGCTGATCACTGGGTGGGTTTTGCTGCTGCCATCATCTTGACTCTGCTTGCCTGGGTCTGGAGCATCAAGGACTGAAAGGTACTGAAAGATAAACTGTGCTAAATTGGAATTGGGAAAGGAGAAGCTGCAAGGCTAAAATAGTAAGACAGCAAGGAATAGATAAAATGGACTGTGCTGCACTGAATTAGGAACCAATTGTATTATCTGAAAAATGTGTGTGGAGCTCTTGGCAGGCAGTAGATTTACTTTTAACTCTTCATGTGAGTTCTACTTCCATGTGCAGATCTGCCTGGGTAAGTGTTGCTAGCAAAGCATGCCATGGTAGCTTCATTTTGTCATTTTGCCTCAGAAAAAAAATTGTTTCAGAGAGGATTTCATTGGTATTTTACAGTAAAGATTTCAGTGATGGTGTGCAGAAGAATTGTGCTCTATTAAATCTGGAGAACTTCTCAGTGGAGGTAAGTGCTTTGTGGCTGGATTAATGAGTAACTTCTCCTCCAATGGGTTGCTGTTCCCCTGCAGGGTTTGGTCTGAATTTCCCTCTCTGGGTCACAAACTCTCCATGTTTTCACTCAGCCCCAGGATGTGCCTTTCCCCCGAGAGCTGCTGCTGCTGGGGCTGCTCAGTGTCACAGAGCTCTGTGCTGTGCCAGCTGCTCTTCAGAAAGGTAGGAGGGAAATTTCACGTCCAATTTAACAGTTTTGGGTCCTGATGGTTCTGCTCCAAGGCTGTGACAAGCTTGGGAGGCAGTGCTGAAATCAAGAAGCAGTGCTGATTTCACCCTCTGAGTTATCTACAGAAAAGTTTTCTTTCCATGAGTAATTCTTACAAAACCTTTGTTTGATTCCTTGGTGATTCAGAACAAATAAGGTTAACCTTGATTTATAGTTAAATAAATAAAACTAAATACTTTCAAATTTGTGGCAAGGTCATGGTTTATCACGTTACCCATGGGGTACAAACAAAACACAGCAGGTCCTCCCTTCCGTTGTCTTACATCTTAAAATCCATAGAATCCATTTTTTGGAACAATTAATGATAGTAATTGTTCCTGCTTCCTTCGTGAAGATTTTTGAATTTATAGAAAACAAGAATGGAAACCAGCAGCCTACAAAGCAGTCAGGAATCTCTTGGGATTAAAAATTGCTAAGCATAGGGAATTCTAGAGTTTGTCAAAACACAGATAATACAAGTTTGGTATAATATTAATAAAAATATTAACTTATCACTTTAAAATTAACCTTGCATAGGAGGATAGAGTTATTCAATGCTAAAGAAAATAAACTTTTATCTTGTGAATCCATTTTTTTCATTTTTTTACTTACTTGTCCTCATTTGACCAGTATCAAATTCTTTCTAGTAAAACCTAAATAATTTTTTTTTTTTTTAATTTTGTCTGTGTTTCCTCTTTCCCCTGTCCTTGTGTCTTTACACAAAGGGAAAAAGGTGAGTCAAGTGATAATTAGGAAAGAATGGAAAAAAACAGATAAATGAACTGGTATAAACTGTTTTGTTTCTATATAAAGGCTTTTTTATTTAAAAGCTGGTGTAAGTAGCAGTGTGTCAGCATTATTGTGACACTGTAATCACTTGCATCAGCCATGCTAATCCTGAGGTGACAGCAAAACCCTTTTTGGTAGATGTTGGATTAATTTGGTAGGTTGGAGAATTCCACATTTCCCAAACAGTTTGTACAAATATTGGTCCTACATCCTTGGAATACACCCACCTCTCTGCCAAAGCAACAACAAAATGGTCCAAGATTATGGATGCTGTATTTTTCCCAATGGAGAGTTTAACAGAATTTGTAGTAAAATTTGTTGGTAATATGTTTTCAATGAGTTTTTATTGAAGTTTTCATCTTTAAGGAAAAAAAAAAAAAATTCTGGCCACTGCTGGGCTTGGGAAATGCAAAAACAGAGAATTCCTCTTTTACAACTTGCTCCTGGGCAGAACTGGTTGCTTTGCTTCTGTCTTTCTTAAAATAGTACCAAAGGAGTAGTTATCACTGCAGACAATTGTTTCTGTAAATACTCTTCTTTAGAAACACATACAGATTATAAACTTCACTCAGCCACAGGAGATGATAGTAACAGTGAGTTAAGAAGTAAATCTGGTATAGCTATAGATGTTTTGGAGAAATCCAGCCACTCTTGTTGGTCATCAAGGCCTGTGTATTGTGCATTTTGACTCTGTCAAAAATATTTTCAGTACAAATGCTGGGTGTAAAGAGATTTCTGAAACTGATAATGAAACAGTGATTTGGTTCCAAAATAATTCCAAAACTTCCTTGAAAGAGAATATTTGCACTGGTGTTTGTTCCTGGAGGCAAAATTTAAAATATATGATACAGTTTCACCAAAATGTGCTCATTTGGAGAACTTCCACAAAACAAAGAGCATTATTTTTGTCTTAGCACAGTTTAGCCTTCGCCTGGGCAGTTTGTATTAGGAATTATAAGATGTGTTTCCTATCATGGCAGAGAGACTGAATTTTGCATCAAGCCATGCCTTCTAATTCTGTGTTACCAAAAAAGAAGCAAAATTTGAATCCAGACTGAATCCTTCCCCCTTTTCCCCCTCAGACCCTAAGTGTGGGCAGAAAGTTGAAGAGACCAATGGAGTGGAGTTATTTTTCCCTCTTCACTTGGATCGTTGGGGGAAGCCAGGTGAAGCAAGGCTCACATCCATGGCAGGTTTGCACAAGCAAATGTGGTTTTACCTGCAGAACAAAGCCCTGGAGAATGCTTTGGGGTGACCTAATTGCAGCCTTCCAGTACCTGAAGGGAGCCCCTAAGAGAGCTGGAGAGGAACTTCTTAGGAGAGTGTGGAATGCCAGGACAAGGGGAAGTGGCTTCAAGCTCAAAGAGCGTAGGTTTAGACTGGATATTAGGAAAAAATTCTTTACTGTGAGGGTGGTGAGGCACTGGCTGCCCAGAGAAGCTGTGAGTGCTCCATCCCTGGAAGTGTTCACGGCCAGATTGGACTGGGCTCTGAGAAAACTGGTCTGGTGGAAGGGCAGAGGGGATTGGGTCTTTAAGGTCCCCTCCAAGTCAAGCCATTGTAGGATAGTCTATTGTTGAACTCCAGCCTACTTTTATGAAAAGCAGTGAAGCAGGTGGAGAGAACTCAGAGCCTGTTTTGCTTGCTGATAAAGTTTTGTTTATGGTTTTTATTTTATCACTCTTTCTGGAAGAGTATCTGTAGATGAGTCTGTTGTAAATGGGTGAAACCCCTCAAAAATAGGGCACAGGACACCAGCCCAATCCCTGGCTGCTGTCAGGCATCCTCAATTTGCAGTGCTCCCTGTGACCTGCAAAGGAGAATTCTCAGCCAACCACTCACCTTCACAGCCTGACGGGTACCTCAGTGACCTGGCATTTATTACAGGTGCTGCTTTTCCCCAGGGCACTGAGGGGAGAGCAGCAAGGTTTGGGATCCCTGAGGCTCAGGGATTCTGAGAATGCCATGGAAGTGTGTGTGCTGGGAAGGCTTTGGCTGTGTGACTCCTCAGAGAGCACCTGTGTTTGCTCTCTCTGTTCTTCCCCAAAGGCAATTGGAGCAGACACAAAGATTTTTTTCTTTATTGGGAGTGCTGCAGGTTTCCCTGAAGAGAAGGCAAAAGCATTTCTGTGGAAGCACCATTGTTTCTGCTCAGTGGGTGGTCACAGCAGCTCACTGCACCCTGGACAGGTATGGATGCAGTAGAAATTCAGGAGCAGGTGCAGGGAAACGTGGATTGGAAATGTGTGTGCTGTAGCACCTCTTTGTGGTGCTTACTTACAGGTGCTTCCCTTTTATTTCTAATAATTATTTTCCATGTTTTAACTGAAAGGGAGAAAAATCCCTTTGAACATCACAAAATAATAGATAAACTTACAGAGTTTGGCAAAGACTGATTTTGGAAGTCTATGTAAAAAAAAACAATTTAAAGCAGAATAAAATATTTATACTCATTGCTTTTGTGTTCCCTTGCTGCACATGTGGTGTGGTACCAGGAGCCCTAAAGCAGGATTCACTGTGGTTTCATGGCTTTTTTTAATAAACTCAGAATCCTAGAGAGATTATCTTATTTTTTCTGTACTTTCCTATGCCCAAATCTTCCCTCTTCCTTCAAAAAGCAGTGTGTCTAAATACTTTTGAGCACAGTAAGAAGGCCTAGTTCCTCAGTGGACCACCAAACCATGGTCAGGTCTGTAGCAAAATGATTTTTCTTCTTAGTCCTTTTCATCCCCCAATTCCTACTCCAGGGCTCACTCAGCTCCTGCTGGCTCTAGATTTTAAATACTCTAAAATCTGAAGATGAAAGGTATTGGGTGTCAGAAGTAGTAACTTCTCTGTTTACAAACAACTCTATTTTTTCCTTTCACATTGAAGAATGAGCAGCTGAACTCTAATTTTCCCATTCCACAATATTTGCATGTGACTGCAGGAGAGCACGACTTGAGGCTCAAGGAGAACAGTGAGCAGACACTGCCTGTCAAATCTGTCATTCAGCATCCAAAGTTTGACCCCAGAACTCCAATGAACTATGACATTGCCCTTCTGAAGCTGGATGGCACCTTCAACTTCAGTAAGGCCAGAGTTAGCTGTGATCTTCTCCAAGAGGAAAAAGTTATTGTTGTTTGCATGCAGAAGATAAATTGTCAATATGAGATGAATTTTAGAGATTCCACAAAAATAAAAATAATATTTTTTTTTGTTAAAAACCCCCCAACAGTTATAAAGGAAGCTTTTTTCAAATACTTACCAGTAAAATTTGTGACCATGTGTGACAGGTTCCTCAGTTTTGCCAGCATGTCTTCCTCACCCAGGTGAAAAATTTGAAGCAGGATTTATCTGCACTGCTTGTGGCTGAGGCTGTTTAAGGGAAAGTAAGTCACTCACGTTATTATTTTTTTCCTGAAACTAAGAGTTTGATTTCACAGGCCAGAGCCAGACCAAAAGTAAGCACTGAAAGGTCTTAAGAATTGTAATCTCAAAATGAGATCTTTGCTTCCATGCCTACCTGTGGAGTACCTCAAAACTGGTCACCACAAAATCTAGACCTGCATTTCAGTTTTGAAACATTTGGAACTTTTTCAAGTAAAACTGCTTGTATGCAAAAGCCTGGATGTTTGCCAAAACATGCTTGTAACCATAACATGGCTTGGAGCAAGTTTCCAATCAATTTTTGTGGTGTATTGACAGTGACATTAAGTTTACCTTCCAGGTTTTCTTATGAACATTCATTTGTGTTTCAGATGGACTGCTCCCTCAGGTCTTGTATGAAGTCAATCTGCCAATCCTAAACAGCAGGGAGTGTTCAAGAGCACTATCAACTTTAAAGAAACCCATCCAAGGTGACACCATAATGTGTGCTGGATTTCCAGATGGAGGAAGAGATGCCTGCCAGGTCAGCTGAACTGAGGGCCCTGTGTTCTTAGGAGTGTTTCTCAGAAGCTCTGTGTGCCAAAGTAAATAAATACCCTGTAAACTGGGAGGTTTGGATGTAGGAATTCTTTCAAAAGTTCCCTATGGGGCAATGTACTTAATTACATATTATTTACTCTATGGGTTGTAGGACAGGTTCCTGAGAGCAATTTTGCAATGTACCCCAGGGCAATAATGCTTAGGGCTTTCTAACTTTAGAACACTTGGTAATTAATTAATGTTGGACAGATCCTGAGGACAAAAGCAGAAAGAATTGGATTACAGGAAGGAGAGGAAGTGGGCTAAAGGTTAAGTGATTGTTCCTCACTCCTAGTTTACATGCTCAAACATGTCAGAGATGCACCCAAGAGGGAATTAATCTGTCTCTCCCCCTCCTGACAATCCTGACTAAACACCCTAAAATCGTGTGTGTCTTCACAGTTCTTTTCAAAAAGACTGTTCCTTGTGACGTGGGTTTTTAGCAGGGCACAAAAGAGACCTCAGTAAACTCTTTCAGGCCTGCTCAGTTGTACAAGCTCTGGCTCCTGGGATTTTGCATGGCTTTTTTCCAGGGAGACTCTGGAGGCCCCCTTTTGTGTCGAGGCAAGCACGGTGCCTGGACTCTCGCTGGTGTCATCTCCTGGGGGGTGGGATGTGCCTGTGGCTGGATTAGGAATGAGAAGAGGAAATATTACAACAGAGGATCCCTGGGAATATTCACAGACCTCAGCGTGGTGCTTTCCTGGATTCAGGAGAACGTGAGTGCTGGTAATTCAGTCTCCACAGTAATTTGTCCCTCACACGTGACAAATCTCCTGTCTCAGAACATTTTATTTAATTTTATCTTTTTTCAGGATTCAGCACTCTACAGGTTTTCCTGTTTCCTGGCTAAGCACCATAGCACTTAACAGTTCCTTGAGGTGTGTGGTACTGACTGACAGTTGTCAAAACCAAACTGAGAGCAGTGCAGATGTTTGCTTCTCATCCACTTTGGCTCCTGCTTGGACTCTTTTTTTTTGAAGAAGGGTCCTTTTATGCAGTTAGCCAGTTAGCATGGCTTATTTATTTATTTATTTAAAATTTTAGTGGAAATTCACCAGCTGAAAGTGTCAGAGATCCCTTAAGCACTCCTTTGAAGTCACTTGTCATTCATCTTGGACAACATGTTGGATCAGACATTTGACAACATGGGGACACATCACACTCAGAAGTGCTTTTTCTCCCTCTTCCCAAAAGGCCATGAATTCCCTCTGTGTTGGGGAAGAGTGCAACCATCAGCCACCACTTCCAAAGTCATGGAGCTGGAGATAAAAATGGCAGGGATGAACTTCACTGAGAGTATTAAGAAACTGAATTGGTATTTTCTTCTACATCGGGCTATTTTTGTTAAAGGGTTTTGGAGACTGTGATTATAACACAGAGAACTGAAAAACTGAGGGAGGGTTATTTAAGAGGTCAATGAAAAGAAAAAACATTGGGAGGGGAAAACCAAAATTTCCTACTAGAAACTGTTTTTGACTGGTGATGCAAAGAAGGAACCCCCATAATGTGTCAGAGAAAAATGAAAAGGGTTGATCTTCTGAAAAAGTGCTGCTCAGACTGAGCAGTGGCCTGTCAAAGGATGGTTCATTCTGGTAGTGGCTATTCCAGAACTGTTTATTCCAATGTCAGCATTGCCTAAACTTGCAATTTTGTTTTAATTCCAAGCCCTGGTTTATTGTAGGCACTGTGTCCCCCAAAACCATTGGGATTTACCTCAGTGCTGTATAAAATTGTTATTTCACATGGACAAAAGTAAATTGTGAATATGAAGCTACAGTAATTCATTCTTTTTCTCCCCCCTTCCCTATCCCTCCCTTGTCAGATCTGAAAGTGAAAAGCTACACAGGTGAGTACACTACTTTTCCCCCCTGCCTTCTGTGTTAGAGCATAAAAAGTCCCCCCAAACAGTCATTTATATAATTTATAAAGCAAGAAATTTATAAAGGAGCTTGACTCATTGAAACACTTTTAAATGTGTAATTCAAATATATATGTTTTTCCTCCTGTTTTTATAAAAGAAAAAATACTTTTGTAAGGTTTTATTTATGTATTAGTGGCTTAATTAAAAGTAAGAAATTTTCCTTAGGACAGCTACACATAAGGCCATATTTTTATTAAAATATAAATAAAATTAATGTGAAAAATGCAGAACAGAACCTCCAGTAATGCATAAAAGCTAGTTAGTGATGTTAATAGTACTGTATAAAAATTTATGTTCTAAAAAGAAAGTGTGAGGTAGATTATTAATATTTTTGCACAGTTTGGAGTGACTCTATTTACTTGTCTGTCTATTTCTGAGAATAAAATGCCAAAAAAAAAAGTCCCATGAAACCCAACACTAAATATAACATCTTTTAAATTTAGATCTTTCATTGATTCAGCCACGTGAATGTTCATCCTGTTCATCTAGGTACAAGTTCGTGCAAGGATAATGAGAACAATTCTTGAGAACTAGACCTTAAAATGTTAATTTTAGTAACCTAGAGTGAGATTTGTCAGATGATAAATGCTGGGCACACTGCCACATAGTGGAGACTTGCTTTGGCCAGGGAGAACTGGCTATTTAAGTACTGTTTGTGGGTTTTTGAAAGTTTTTACTGGTCTTCCCAGGATGCTGCAGGGGAAATAATATTATAAATAATTGATTCCTTAAATCTGTTTACATATATATAGTTGTTGATAAATGTTGCTTTTACTGGGTCGCCTTGCAAGCAGAAGGAAGGGCAAGAGGAGATTATTTTTGTAAGTTATTGTGTTTCTGCTGACACTTGGCTGGAGAGGAAATCTGCTTCTTCTATTAAAGTGTTTAACAGCACACTGTACAGTTGCAAAAGTCTCCTGCTGTAACATAACTAAGGGCATTATTACAAATGGGCTGCCATGAACACTTTTATTATGCTCTGGGGTATCCATTTTTACTCAGAGAAAATAATTTGTACTGAAATCTTCATGTAGCCAAGAGTTTCTTTAAGGTAAAAAAGAAGCGCTGCCGTTTTTACAAAAAAATTATAGCCTATTGGCAGGGCTTCAGTCTTGCCCCCATATTATGGGGTTTAAAGCTGATTTACCATAATTCCAAATAAAAGAGAGAAGGGAGAAGACACAGCATCAGTCTGCCAGCAGGAACAAAGTACTTTGGCAAGATGTAAACTTACTCCCTATTCCTCTGCACTGCTTGTTCAAGTTAAAGACTTTGCTTCTGTTCCCTACCATACTCCCTCCTTAAAATATATAATATCACAAGTTTTCTAATCCATGAGAGAGTTCCAGGGCAGCAGTAGTTCATCTTACAGTGTTGGACTTGCATTATTGAAAAACAAAAGTATTTCTAGCATAAATTTGCTTCCCCCCCACCTTCAGTCTGACATCACTAATATGTTTGCACTTTGCCAAAGTACAGCTGAGCAATCCTGTCTCACAATATTCTCCAGATGTTTGAGCTTTTTGGGGGGATAACTGACTGCATATTTGTCAAGCCTGATTCCTTGTCTTGTGTTTTAACCCACAGCGTTTTGTAGTGTTCAGGATGGCAAACTCTGCAACAGTGAAGGGGAATTACATTTTCCTGGAAGGCCTGAACAGTTCTATCAAAACCACCAGTAAGTAGAGAAGACTCAGTCTTCCCCCAGAAAATATTCCCTATACAAGTGTAGGTTTTGGGGTGGCTTTTGTTGCATTTTTGTGAATGGGAACCAATTTCTTATTCCAGATTGTGTATATGGACTCTATCTGTGCCAGAAGGGAATTACATATGGCTTCATTTCTCCCACTTTGATGTGGAGCCAGAAACGCTCTGTGACTGATTCTTTGTCAGTCTATTCAAAAGATGACAGACTCGTGGGTGAGTTGTTGCCTCCTTGTTCTTTGAAATAATAATTCAGGTTGGAAAAGACCTTTAAGATCTATAACATGTCAGAGTACTCTTTATTCTAACAGCAAGTGCACCCAGTGAGGATGTGGTGGTTGGTTACGTTTCACTTGCATTTGCTTGGTTGATACATTGAGACATAGGATCTGAAATAAAAGAGTAAGAGTGTGGGAAGAGGTTAGAAAATGCCTGGTAGGGAACTGTATCACACTTCTGGTGTCAATGATTTTCAATTTTTAATACTGTGAATCTATTTGGGCTAATGGATTAATAGAAAAAGCAGAGGGGTGAATAGGAAATTTCCTTTTCATCCTACAATTTTTATAGCTAAGTATTGAAAATGGCACATGCAAGTTTTCTCCAGTAACTAAAGTAATTATTCTCTAATATCATGCTTCAGGGAAATTCTTTGGAGGAGATCTTCCATTACCTATTTTGGTTGGCTCCAATAGCATAAGGCTGAAATTTGTTTCTGACGATAAGGATTATGGAACCGGTTTTTCAATTACCTACAAAGCTCTTACACCAGATATTGTTCCTGGTAAGTCTAAGCCAAGTAATGTGCCTGCCTACACTCTTGGGTGGTGACCTGGAAAAAAAATGTCAGGAGAAAATAAATCAGAGGAAGCTCCTGTGGTATTTCTGTGTGGATGATGCTTTCATGGGGGGCCTTGAGGGAGGCAGCTGAGGCTAAAACACCTCGTGGAGAATTGCTTTTGGTTTTGCTGTGTGTAGCAGTTCCCCATCCCTAGGGATGAGCCCAAGGGCCACCTGCTGAGCCTTAAACAAACTCCTGCTGTTCCTGTTCTGGCAGTGTTTCCAACTCTTTCTTTCCTTTCTGTTTTTGTCTTCCTGGATTTCCAGATGCTGGCTGTGAGTCCCTAGCTGTCCTTTCTGAAGGAGTGTTGGGGAGTATGCACTACCCAGAGCACTACAGCAACAAGGCAGACTGTCAGTGGATTATCTGTGCTCCCAAGGACCACGTAGTCAAGGTATAACATGAACCCTTCTTGTGTCTGTAGGATGGAAGTGGGCACCATTGAGTTAACAAGAAATTATGCAGCTAAGGACAAACAAGAGGAGTGAATAATGCTGCTGGATGCAGTTAAGAGGAATCACTTTCCATCCCAAAGACAGATAGGTTTGGGTTTGTCCTTTAGGTTATGGTAAAATAGGATTTCCTGGGTTAAATTTTATCATGACAGATTCTTCTAGAAAATTTATGTATCACCTGTGAGAGGCCTGAATGTCACAGAAACTAAACCTCGCAGGAATCACTCAGGATACTAAAGACCCTGTAGATCTTTGAATTTTTTCCATATAACTTTCACAACAAGATTCACTCTTCCATTTTTTTTTTGTTTAAATCTTACATACCAGTCTTTTGAAGTAGAAGAGTGAAGATTGCTCCTGTGATGCTGTGACTGTGTATGAGGACGTGGGAAAAGAGGAGGAAATTGGTTTGACTTTTTTTTTTTTTATTTTGAGGATGATCTATTTCTTTATTAGCCCTGCTGTCCAGCCTAAAATCAAGTTCTAGAGTATCAGGTGATGTTATATGTACTAGTTTCGGTACCTTGAAAAATGCTTGCAGGTATTGCTAATTCTTCTCAACCTACAGAGGCAAAGCCACTTTGAAGAGAACCATTTTTGAGTGTTTAAATTCTGTATGAAATGCAGTTCTGAAGTAATGTAAATGAAGGAAAGACATAACACAGTAATTTGAGTTTATAGTAATGATCACACAAAAAGCACCCAAGACCTCTCTTTTTCAGAATCTAGTTTTCTTCACTCAAAAGCATGTAATTTTTACCACTTGGTTTGTAGTTGACAGAGAGGAAGGCCTATCCCAAAAACCTGTTTTCAGCATTTGCTTGAAGCTGGTGCTTAGATTAGGGAAAATCAGGTAGCTGGTGTATTTCATGTGTAATGGTAACTTGTGGGTGCTGCAATGGACTTGTGAAATGATGCCAAAGACTCCTTGTTCTGTGAGGCAACTGCTGAACAAGGACAGGCTATCAGGAATAACAGAGCAGTCCTTCAGCCTCAGTCTGCTCACCTCTTGGTCAGGGTTACTTTTTACCTTCCTGTCCTGAGAGCTGGAATTTACAAAATATTGTGCACCCACTGTTGAAATGGAAAAGGATTAAAAAGTACCTGTTAATTTGTAGTGAGCCTTTGCTTTCTCCTTTTTAGCCAAGTCTTGTGGATTTGCCCTACCAGCACCTGTTCTAAGCTCCTCTGCTGTGATGCTGGTTGTCTTCCCCTCTGATGGAACAGAGACCTTTGGAGGATTCAGAGCTGCAGTCTCCTTTGTTCATGTGACAGGTAATAGAAGAAACTTGGGAAAATGGGGGTAGCACAAAGGGCTTTTCAGTGAATTGACTGCTCAGAATTATTTTGCTCTAGGAGAGTCTCATCTAACAAATTGTTTCAGTAAAAGAAGTGGATTGTGACCCTCTTAAGGCACTAAACAAAGGCCTACAGAATGGTGAAGACAAACAACAAATCTATGCATAACCTGAGAGGTTTTGTTTGTGGTGCATTTTAAACAGCACTTTACTACTGTAACAGCCCAGACCCCTACAACAGAAATCTATTCCCTCTGCAAAAATAAATAAGGTATTAAAAGTGATTTTATAATAAAAATATTACTCAAGACATTCTGCTAACACACACACCACCCTCATTTTCTAGATTTAGATACTTTGAATTCAACTAATGAAAATTTTGAAAATATGGATATTACTGAAGAAGAAATACAGGTTACAACAAGTAAGACTACCTGAGTTATACTTACTTCATGGTAATAAAGAGTACCTTTTAGACTATAAATTCTTCAAATACTTAAAGGTAGCAGTTGGCCCAGATTTTTTTAGTAAGGTATTTTGAGGAAATGAGAATATGCACAGTGATGTTTACATGCTTTGGCTTTAGCAGAACCTAATTTTTCTTATCTCCTTCATCTTACTAAGTCATGTACAGCAATGCAATAACATTTCAGTTTGTATGCCAGTTTACACCTACTTCCTTTGGGGAAAATAATTGCAAAGACTACAGGGTAACTGAAAACAATAACCAGAATTTTAGAGCTGCCCTTTTTTCCCTTAGTACACTATGGAGAATGGGATGAGTCCCTGTTCATTGTAGGTTTGAGGGTAAAACTTCTGAAGGTATGTGGTGGCTTTCATCTTGGTGAAGGTCTGTTTTTGCTAAGATCATCTCCTCATGGTGGCCTAAACATTTGGATCCTATTTAATGAGGGAAGATGGAAGATTTAGCAAAAAAGGGGGAGATGGAGCTTGAGAAACTGTGATGTAGCCCTTAACTGGAACGTTCTTTACCTCTCCAAAGCTTAACCTCTAAATGCTTCTTGGAACATCAGTGCTTTCTGTTTCAGAGGATGTTTGTGGAATGCCTTCAAACCAGCCCAGGTTCCTCTTCAGTAGGATAATTGGAGGTGAAGAAGCTGTGCCATACTCATGGCCTTGGCAGGCCAGTGTACAAATTGCAGATGAGCACATCTGTGGAGGAGCAGTTCTTGCCAAAGAATGGGTTGTCACAGCTGCCCACTGCCTTAATTCCAGGTGAGTACACTGGGATGAGCCCTTCCCTGGGAATGTCTCCTGGTGTGTCCCTGCAGCCTGCTGGTTCCATCCAGCCTGGCTGGCACAGGTTTGGTTACACCTATTTACATCTTACACCGGCTCTGGATTCTTCTGCTCCACACACATGTGCTAGGGACACATTTTAAGATCCACAGGCTTCAAGACTGCTGTTCCATCGTCCTGACAATGGACCCTTTTCCCTTAGGGAAGCATACAGAGACTTATGGATGGTGGTAACAGGACTTCATGATCTTGCAGAGCAAGAGTACAGACAGGTACCATGTGTTCTGCTCAGTAATGGAATACAAATCAATCTTGCAAAACAGTTTTTAATGGAAATGCAACTCCCAAATTGTCCATATGCAGCAATCTAACCGCCTGCATGCTGATCCTGATCTACATTTACACAACAGCTTTTGTGTGACTATCAACACACTGTGCCTTCACTGAGCTCTAAAGCTCAGTATCCCAGAGGATGTGGGAGTCAGAAGTGTATTGTCTCTGTAATCACCGGTGACTGCCACCAAAACAGAAATAACTGGGGCACTTGGCTCACACTGGATAAATGTTTCTCCAAGACTCTCTCCCTACCCTTGCTGGATGGAATTTTCTGCATGTTCCATGTCACAGATGCATAATCTTGACTTGTTAATATCAGAAAGATGGTGGGTTTGGGGGCTGCTTTTAAATGCGTTCTCCTCTTAAAGCATCTTGGAAACTGAAATAAAACCAAAGTTACTTAAAGCCTCACGTTCCCAAGACATTCAGAAAACGCCAATGTCTTTGCTTTCCTAGAAAAGGTCAGTCAAGCAGTGTATTATACACCCAAGTTTTAATGAGACCACTCTGGACTCTGACATTGCCCTGCTGCAACTGGCTGAGCCCTTGGAATTCAGCCCCTCGGTGCTCCCAGTGTGCCTGCCTGACAAGGAGGATGTGTGTGGTCACAGGGTGGGGTGCACCTGAAGCAGGTATGCAGTCTTTGCTGGTTGGGCATGTTGTAGCTGTGTTTTAAATACCACATTCTGTGTTGGAACAGTCCTTCTGTCTATACATTAGTTTCTGGAGAGCAGACGTATTAAAAAGTTTTCACTTGTGTAAGCTCAGCTAGACATGAAGGGACATGGGTGGGAGGAGAGAAATCAGATGATTTCGGTTGAGACCATTTGAGAAGGAGAGAAGTAAATCTTCCTTCTGGAACCACTAACTCATGCCTCTATTGGATGATGTATTTTAATTCAAGACAGGGAAAATGGGAAAAAACTGCAGCAGCTGGAAGTCCCCATCCTGGCACTTGACACATGTCAGAGCTATTACATAAACCTTCCCAATAAAGTGACCCAGAGGATGATCTGTGCTGGATTCCCTCTGCAAGAAGGCAAGGACTCATGCACAGTAAGTTGCATCACCCCTGGGATATGGCCAGATGGGCTCTAGAAAGGGGAGCATAAAACATCCCAAAGCTGTTTTCTTGCAAACAGGCTGTGGTGGCTTACAGAGAGAGACTCCTTAGCAGTCAGATTTTAATTACCCATATTGCAAAAAGAGCTACTTCCCTTGAACAAACGTTGTGTCTTTCAAAAATGGAGACCCCCAAGCACGTGAGCAGCTGGGCCCTCTCCTTGCTGAACTGATATTTTAAAAACAGGACTGATGTTGGCTCATGACAAGGTTCCTTTGTCCTTGTGCAGGGTGATTCTGAAGGCCCATTAGTTTGTCCTTCAGAAGATAACTCGGGATTTTACACCCTTCATGGAATTACTAGCTGGGGCTTGGGATGTGGAAGGAAGAACTACCCAGGAATATACACCAGTGTTGGGTTTTTTGTTGACTGGATCAAGAGCAGTATTAATAGTAGTGGTATGTATTAAAAAAAAAAAAAAACAAACAACAAATTAATCCTTTTGTTATTGGTAGATGTTTAATCCAAATTCTTTTCCAGGGTGCCATTTTCATATTTGGATGTCCTGCACTTCCTGAGATCTTGGCTGTTTAAAATATTCCTAGCTGAATGCCCAGAAGCAGACAAATCTAAATCAATAGTAATTTCTGCAAATATTATTTCTTCCCCCTGTATTATTATTCCACTCTCTACTGCATTTCTTGTGTGGATGAATATTTTCCTTACAATGGCTTTGCAGCTTCATTTCTCAGGGCTGGGAGAAGTAGAGAAGCATGAACTGACAGGTGATGGCAGCTCAGTCGACTTTGGCAAGTTTACAGCCTGTCTTTACTCATGGTCTTTGCAAAGTTTACCCTGTGTCATTTTTTCTTCTTTTTTTCAGATCTCCCCATTTCCATTGTGTGACTGTCAAAAGAACAGTTCTGGTGGATCCCATTGTGAAACACTTCCAAAGCACAAATGTCATTGAGAACAAAATTTGGTGGGAGAATGATTGAGGATCAGATTCCAGAGTAGATGGTACTTACTCTCCTGGTGAATTTGCTGCTGATTTAATTGGACTGAGACTTTGGCTTTACACATATGTTGGAACAGTCACAAGTTCCCTGTAGGCTTCTGACACTCTGTCAATTCATCTAAGAAAGAAAAAGAGGGAAAATAAGCCATGTGAGCCAAGCATGTCCTTGAATGTAGTGCTGGAGAGTATAAAATACTGCTGGATTTTTTAATACAGATTCTGGTTTTACAAGTTGTGTATTATTTAAACAAAAGTGTTTGAAAAGACAGGTGTTACAGGCCAAGGGACCATGTAAGAACTGACAGCTATCCTAATTAATCTATGCACTAACTTGCAAATAGCAGTTTATTTGATGTCCAAAAGGCTGCTTACACAAAAATCTGTGGTGACAGGCTCCAATTAGCTTTGCAGACACTTCTGCTCTCAGCTTTAGTGTTTAAAACTAGATCAATATGATAGTACAACAGGCAGCACAAGAATAATCCTCTTCTGACTCAATGGTCCAGATAATAACTAGAAAGTAAAAGATGTCTTTTAATTTCTGTTGATATTAATGGCAAAAATATTTAGAGAGTTTTTCCCATACAAGCATTTGGTGCCACTAACCCTCTTTTTTTCAATTATATTAGTTTTGAACTTAGATTCTTTGGGTTTTTTCAAACCTTTAATTTTATTCTGTAGCTGCGGAAACAATGATTTTACTGCTTTTATTCTCAAATGAATAAGGTAAACATTTTTCACCACTTCCTTTGCTTCACTGTAAAGTCTGAGGAAAAAGCCCACAGAATATTGGGCATGAGTTTTTTTGTGAAGCTATGAAAATACTTAATAGCGAAGGGGCTATGGGCAAATTTGGATTAAGTGATTAACATCTGTGTTATATTATTGGTAGAGCATGCTTGTTCTAGCTTAGATAAATTCTCTGAAGAGATCTTAGGAGAGAAATGGTGGAAATATATGCTTTGTAAATTTTTATAATAGAAGCCTGTTAATGTTTAGTTGTCGTGGAAGTTGCCATTAGCTGACTGTATCAGCTTTTGCTGGGAGCAGATGTGTGTTATCTCTTGGCTGCTATTCTGTTTTGGTTAACAGGAATAAGATGACTTTTATCTCTTTATTAATTTAAGACAAGGATTTCAAGTGGATGTGTTCAGAAAAGCAAAAAATGTGTGGGGAGAACTACAAGTGGTATCAGCTTGCGGGTATTGATATTTATCAGCAGTGGTTATATGCTGATAAATTGCTATCTCTTATGAAAATTCCTGTCTTGAATTCTGTCTTACAAGGTCTGGTTTTGATTTGATAGTTAGGGTACTAACTTTTTGTTTGGCTGCTTGATGTTGACCTTTTGTGTTTCTCCGAGTATGATTTTACAAGGAGCCTAGTTTTGCTTTTGTTTGTTGCATCTTTTTAGTCTCTTGTGAGGTGCCGGTACCTTTTAGCAATAATGTGAACTGTTTCCTGATGCACATGAAACTTAAAAAAAAAAGGTAAAAAACCTCCAAACGTTTAGTGGGGCTCATGCAATGGGACTCTATTTTAGTATTTTTAGGTGAGGCTCTGTGACTCTAGGTTGTCCTGTTTGCCTCTGGAATGGTGTGCTGATGATGTCCTGCTCTCTCTGTGCTTCTCTGCCTGTGGAGATAACACATGCCATGCTTTTCCTGACTCTCTTCCCACCGTGGGCCTGCTCAAAAGGACACAACAACCCCATTCTCATTGGATCTTCCCGCTTTTCTTTTCACCTAGCTTTGTTTCCCTTGCACTTTTCAAGAAGTGGCACGAGGGCCGGTTTATTTCACATTTAGGAATCCATTTATTGCCATGCATGGGGTGCACAGAAACACCGCTATTTCTGAAGTGACTGGTTCGACTTTGGGGCCCTTCCTTTCTTTTTCCTCACAGAAAGGATTGATGGTAACGCATCGGAACGGGCTGCCCAGGGAGGTGGTGGGGTCCCCATCCCCGGAGGTGTTTAAGGAAAGACTGGATGTGGCACTCATTGCCATGATGTGGTTGACACGGTGCTGTCCGGATGGACTCGGAGATCTAAGAGGTCTTTTCCAAGCCTAATCTACTCTGTGAAATCAGGAATTCGGCTCCCGGGGCAGCCTGACCCGCCCGGGCTAAGGGCGGTCCGGGATGTCCAGCAAGGGCACGGCTCCAGCCCCCGCCCTCCCCAGGCGGGACCGTGAGGAGGAGCCGGGAGGCAGGACNCGTGAGGAGGAGCCAGACCGTGAGGAGGAGCCGGGAGCCGAGGAGGGACCGTGAGGAGGAGCTGGGAGCCGGGACCGTGAGGAGGAGCCGGGACCGTGAGGAGGAGCCGGGAGGCGGCACCCGAGGAGGGACCGTGAGGAGGAGCCGGGAGGCGGGACCCGAAGCGGCCCCTGCGTGGCCGGGCATGAGCACGGCTGGAGCGGCGGGAGCTGCGGGCGAGGGGCCGCCATGGAGGTGCTTGCGGTGAGAGGCCGGGCGGGCGGCTGCGCCGGGGCTGAGGTGGGCTGTGCCCTCACTGCTTGTGCTCTCACCGCCTGCCCTTCTCCTCCTCACACAGGGAGCTCCTGTGGCCATCGCTGTGGCCGTGGTAGCGGCATCCGCCCTGCTGCTGCTGCTGCTCCGAGGGACGGCGCGGAGGCCGAGCGGCCCCGTCACCCTGCAGGACCCGCTCGCCAAGTACCCGCTGCGGCTGCTGGACAAGGAGGTGACCGCGGCTCCGAGGGCTGTGGGGCATCGGGGGTCTGAGGGCAGTAGGTCCGCTGGCCTGAGGGGCTCTTGTCCGAGGGCTGCCCCAGGCATCGAATCCCCAGAGCAGGGCACAGAGCCCCCCAAGCATGGCTGTGACCCCTGCAGCCACCCGCTGATGCAGGATGCGTAAAAGCGTTTGTGCCACGCTGCGGGCTGCTGGTTCCCCGTGCTTTGCATGTTTTAGGTCGTGGCTGTGTTTCTCCCTCGGTTGCTGTCTGGGTGCACCATGAGAAGCAAGCCCGGCAGCCTGCGCTTCTGCACGCCCTGTCTTGCCTGATCTTTGGCCACAGGCAGGGAATGTGCTCACTGGCCTTGGGCGCACAGGGTTTCCTGATTTTATCTGTGTGGAGGCGCTGTAGGGATTGCCCAGGCAGGCAACAGTCACTCCTTGTGGAAGTAAAGAGGAGAAAGCTGCTTCTACACCTTCTCATTTATTTAAACTTTATTTTTCAAAGCCCTTTCTGTATCCTTTTCCAGCATTTGCCTTGCATGCTAAAAAAGAGCAGGCTTACTAAAGCATATTGTGTTGGGTAGAGTTTGAAATTCAAAGTAGTGGTGATGCTGACCTCATTCTAACTTTTTTTTTTTAGGAAATCAGTCACGATACTAAGAAATTCAGATTCGGGCTACCTTCAACAAATCATATATTAGGGTTACCTGTAGGTAAGTATTGGAAACAATTATTTGTGTTTCTGGTTTCTCATAGTTCTTGGACTTCTGACTGTTTGGGAAGTTAAGGCTCAGCAAAGGAAGGAACTGAAAGCTGCATCTGAATGCTGCTGTCTCAGAGAAATGTCAGGTTTCCCAGAGGGTTTGATCTTTTGTGTGTGCTTTGTCCAGGTGTGTGGTGTAGATTAGAAATGGAGCAGTGAAACTGAACTGAGCCTGATGGAATCCATCACCAGTCAGGATGTAAGCAAGAGTGGTATCTGTCAAAGCTTTTTCATATTTCTTATTTGCATTCAACTTCCATCTGGTCCCCTCAGTCTGTTGGCAGTTGCCCTCATGGTTTTGGCAAATACAGTCATGCTTGTAAATGAGAAACTCTGCTGCCTGGGAAGATGTTGAAATATCAGAGCCTTTTCTGTCCATGCACTTACCTTTGAACTACACACACTTCCATGCATCTGGAGTTCTGTGGCATAAATTTCAGCCTAGGATTGGCCTTCTTTCCTGAACCCTGGAACAGTGATAGCACTGAACCTTGGACCTTGAATCAATGATAATTTCTGCAGGGGAAGGTCTCTCTCCCTGATCTGCAGAAGTGGGTCTGTTTGTTCTGCCCTGTTTGGCAGTTCCCTGTGCTGTATGACAAGTCTCAGGGTCATCCCATTCCATGCTGTGTGTCCTTGCATGGTGGCTGTCTTTCTCCACATTCTCTTCTGGCTTGTATGGGAAGGAGTAATAGAACTGTCTGAATTAACTAGACAAATGATAAACCAACTGAGATGTGCTTGTGTTTATCCAGATTCATTCTTAAGAATTTTAGGAATAAAACCCTGAAACTGCATGGCCATATTACTTCCTGTGAGATCCCTGCTCTGTGCTGAAAAACAAGAAGAAACTGCACATTTCATACAGTATTTATATGGCAAAGATTTTCTCTGTCATTTCATGCATAGCAGGTTACAATACTTGCCTTTCTCTCTTGTCCTCCAGGGGATGACAACCGTAATCAGATTGCAATTCTCTCTCCCCAGGCCAACATGTTTACCTTTCTGCAAAAATCGATGGTAATCTGGTGATTCGAGCCTATACCCCAGTTTCCAGTGATGAGACAAAAGGTTATGTTGATTTAATTATAAAGGTAAATTTTGTTTTTCTTTAATACAGATAAGTTGCTAACTGGAAGGAGGGCAAGTACTTCATTTTAGTGAAATGGTTTGTTTTGATTTAGTCATCAAATTTCACCTTCTTTCACTGAAATTTCATTAAATTGCACATTCATCAGGCCTCATCTTTTTCAAATAGGGTGACTGCATGGCAAACAACTCATTTCACATTGCCCTTGAGTAGTAAGTTGTATCTGCTGTGTGGCACTGAGGGGTGGCAGAAGTAGAGTAGATGGAAAAGGGAATCACTTCCCTGGCCATACTTTAGGAACTTCCCTAATATCTTTTATTTGGCAGTGCATGAATACTGATCTCTCTCCCTCAAGATTCCTGTGCTGCTGCCAATGCTTACTGCTAACAGCTCTAAGCAGAAAACAAGTCAAATCCTTTAAGCTAGGGTATGCAGGATTATCTGATCCCAGGACTTCTGGATTTCCTAATCCTTTTCTGTGATAGATTTTGTCCTTAGGCAAAACTCCAGGTTTTTTTTTGCATGCTCTGTTCTTCATGTTAAGAGTGTGGTGAATTGTTATGAACAGCTTAATGCTTCTTATGTGCCTTGCAAGCTGAAAAAGCTGTTGTGAGGCTGGGTGTCTGGCAAACTCTTAGAAGGAAAAGATGCAGCAATGCTATTTTTAGAAGGAGCAGCTACAAAAAAGGGGTGACATAAGGCAATAGTGAAATGAGGGCACCAGCACATAATCTGCCAGCCACCCATTCCTGTTTTCCTGGCTGTTTGTAGGGAGCAGAGGGACATGTGCCCAACAGCACATTTCATTTATTTTGGCTGCTTCCTCTTGCAAGGCTCAAGAGACAACTGAGAGCAAAGAATTGCCTCATTTTCTTCCTCAGATGCTGAATTTCAGGCCTGCAATATTATGTTCTACAGTCTGTAATACTGTCTGCAGGAAAGTTAGTGGTTGATAAAATGCAAGTAATTTGTTTTTGCAGGTCTACCACAAAAATGTGAACCCCAAGTTTCCAGAAGGTGGGAAGATGTCCCAGTATCTAGATAACATGAGGATTGGAGATACCATTGATTTCAGAGGGCCAAATGGACTCCTTGTCTACAAGGGGGCAGGTACTGTGACACAAAGATGGGAGAGAAAAAGGGAGTTATTGGTTATTTTCAGTGGTGTTTTATAAAACTTGACAACTGTAGAGAATCTTTTTTTTTTTTTTTTTTTTTAAAGTGGAAAGGAGAGAAAACACTTTTTCTGGACATGACCACGAGCCTGTCAGAGTTGATATGATAGGAAGAGTATTTTGTGCTTACTTTGTGTACAGAATAACTAATACTTTTTTCAGATTTATAGTCCCAGGAGTGAGACAACTGCTATTGCATTAAATAACTGAGAAGTCTGCACTGGAAATAATGCCTCAGCTATACATATGGAGGGAGGTGCTCTAGATGTTTTTTAAGGTTGTGACCTAAAATACCCACTGAGAATCTCAGTGCTCTTACTGACTAACCTGCTGACTGAGAGCCAGCTCTGTTTCATAATTAAACCAGGTCTGAGTTGACTGTGGGGAAACAAGCTCAGAGAAGTAATCCTCTTGTAGGATACAGGTAAAAGATTTTGCACTGATCTCAGCTGAGAGGAGTTGTGCACTTAAGTCTCACCCCAGAGGGCTGAGTGCTCAGCACTTCTTTGCATCCTGACCTCCTGTGATCAGCAGTCTCCCAATGAATCTGGTGTATCTCAGAGCAAGTGAGGGATTTCCAAGAGATTTGCCTTAATTATTTGGTCAGCTCTAGTAATTTATTCCCATGGAATTTGTATCCATGTTTGTTTGGAAGCTAATGTACCTATAGGTTATGAATATTTCTTCTAGGTACCTTTCTTATCAAGCCTAATAAGAAGTCTGAAGCAGAGAAAAAGTTTGCAAAGCATCTTGGGATGATAGCTGGAGGAACAGGTAAAATTAATCCCATCATATGGAGTGTCTAGACACTGAAAATGTCTTTATGAGTATATGTGAGGACTATCACTGTACCTTAGTAGCAGAGCACTTACACCTGCATTTCTATTCATTAATTTCTTTTCGTGGTGGCAACACTGAGGCACTGCATGGCTTGAGTTTAGTCCTGGGGAACAGCAACATGAGGGTTTGAATATTGATTTACCTTGTGACCTCAGAAAACTCACTTTATCAGTGACAAAAAATATTTTAGGACAATGTCTTGAGGGTAAAATGATGTGATAGAGAATGCTGAAGAGAAAAGCCCTGCATACTAGAATGGTGAGTTTGTTTTGAAACTATTTGTTATAATAGAAACCCCCAGCCTCTGTTTTGGTGTGGTTTAGAAATCCAGAGATGTGTGTAGCCCTGTGAAAACCAGGCTCCCATTGAAGACTGAGGGAAGGCAGCATTAATATTGAAACTGTAGCCATAGAAAGAAACACCAATTTTATAACAATTTTGGTTTTTAACAGGAATAACTCCTATGTTGCAGCTGATCCGTCAGATCACAAATGATCCTAAGGACTCCACAAAATGTTACCTCCTTTTTGCTAATCAGGTGAGTATTCTCACCCATCTGTTTGTTCTTCTTTAATGGCCCACTTGTTTTTGCTGGGCCTCTGAGCTTTTGAAACTGATGGCACATGTTTCATACTCTTTCACACTTAGGTGTCTCCTCATAGTTTCACTGAATTCCTGGATTAGGGAATAAATACTGTGATCAGATCCTGATCCTCTGCTCATCTTACTCCTTCACTGATTTCAAGGAAACAGGATTTATTTCCACTAATCTGTTTGTACAGTTAACCTTCACCATGCTGGTCCAGGGACATGTTTTCCAGGCCCAGGGATAAAGTTGCCAGGGTCAGGGACAAATCCAGCTCATTGTGATTTTAGCCTGGATTAAAAAGTTGTTCTAGTTGCCATCTTTAGGACTGTGTTTAGGTGGCTGCTATGAAGCCTCACAGTTGTTCTTAATCTCAATTTACAGAAGCCTGTAAAGATAATAGCTATCATGGAAGGGGGAAATACCAAATTACTTTCTTGGTTTGCATAATTTTCATCACTGCATTTGTTGTGAATGGCAGATGAGTTCCTATCAGAGGGCTCCTGGGATGGTTTGGAGCTAAACAGACTCTCATTTTGCAGACAGAAAATGATATATTGCTGAGAGCTGAACTAGAAGACATTGCCAAGAGGCATCCTGAGCAGTTTGTGCTGTGGTACACACTGGACAGACCTCCAAAAGGTAGGGACACATGGAAATGCCTTTGCTCATCCCTGTGCTGCAGAGGTTCACTCTTGCTCAAGGGGACAGCAGAGTAGTATCAAGTGTTCTTGTCTTACACTTTGAGACTCCTCAGAAACAAACCTTGCCTCACACCCTGTTTTAAAAAGTGACCTAAACCAGCTGGGCCTTACAAAGTGTGAACTCACAGTTAACCTCAGTTGGGTCAGGTGTGTTACTCCATGCATCTTTTCATGGATTTCAGTTTTTGGGAATTTTCATCAAAAGTTCAGCTCAGTTTTGGGTTATCTCCCAAATCAGGTTCTGTGTTAGCATTTTTTTTTTTTTTGCATTAAATTGTTTAATAACTGTAAATATCATGTACACATCTTTGTTTTGGAGCAACTCCAGATTAGATTCTGGTGAAACAGACCTGCCATGTGTTTAGATAAAGGCATAATTTTCCTGCCTGGCTCACTTCAAATGGCTGATGCATTCAATAATACTACTGCTTGAAATAGTTTAGGATTCCTTTCCTCTTTTAATTTGTTTTCTCTTATCACTAAGCTACATGGCAGAACTTTTGTTATCACTGAACTTTGTCACCTTACCACTCTACCTCAAAAAAAAAAAAAAGCCAACACAACAGTGGAAAAATGTGGTACAAGTCTCAATACCTCTCTCTGCCACTGGATGGCCTCTCCTCACTGGGAAAGCTGATTCACTCTTCCTTTTTATTCCTACTTGCTCATTTCTTTTATATTTTAGAATTTATTATTTTAAGACTTCCATGTCTTATCAACCAGATCGTTGTTATCTACAGGCTTATTGCCCCTGTGGAAAGGGATCACTAGGTCTGAGCTGAGTGAGAAATTTAACCCTCCCCTGGCTTGATTCTTCAGCTACTTGGTGAAGTTTAAAGAGGCTTCAAACTAATTGAATTAATTTCTTTATTCCAGAGTGGAAGTACAGCTCTGGCTTTGTCACTGCAGACATGATGAAAGCCCACCTGCCTCCCCCTGGCAGTGAGACCCTCATTCTCATGTGTGGGCCACCACCAATGATTCAGTTAGCCTGTCAGCCCAACCTGGACAAACTTGGCTACCCCAAGAGCAGTACCTTTGCTTATTAACATTGATGTCACCCGATACCTTTTTTGTAAGTACTGCATATTTTTCTGCAGGAACACTTGATGTGTAACTGTGCAGCATTTTTGTGTCTGTGTGGTTTTTTAACCCCTGGATGTAATTTCTGTGGTTTAGAACTTCAGAATTACCTTGTGTATTTTAGTACTAAGAAGTTGAGAATTCATCTTGAGTTGTGTGGAAGTTACTTAGTCTGACCTCTGAAGTTAGTATAAATCATTCCACGGTCAGCAAGAGAGAGGGGAACAGAATTTATTCACAACAGTCAAAAAAATAAGCATTTATACCAATGTTATGCTAATTAGGGTTTCTTACTACATATATTTAAAAAAAGAATCAATTGTTTTGTAGATTGACTATTCACAGCCAAGTTAGCACAACAACACACTGAGTTGTAAAAAGAGCACTGAAAGAAATAGGAAATACTATGTTTGGAATATCCCAGGGCTGCTGGAGCAGCCAGTCCCATTTACAGTGCTGTAATGAGGCTGTTGGCTAATTAACCTGACAAAGTATTTTACATGCCCCTGGGACCTGAGCTGGTCACTAGCACTGACTTTATTGCCAGACTGTTATGTTTAATACCTTTTATTAAACATTAAACATTTGTAGTTTGCTGATGTGTAGACTTGTTTCTCATTCTTCTGTATTTTCCTTTTTTTTTTTTTTCAGTTTTCAGTGATTAAAAAGAATTTGCCTTGATTTTACCATTTTGCACAATAAAATCATGTGTTTAGCTTCTTATACCTGACCATACAGTGCAGTTATGAGAGATTCATGAAGAGAGAACCAGGATAGATCACCTTTAAAAAAATGCCCCAGGTGCCTTTCGAAACGCCCTTGCTGCATCCTCTGGAGAGCCCTGGAGGTTCCCTCTTTAGTTGGGAGGGTTGTGGCTAGCAGTGGCCTGCCCTCAGGCTATATTAGAGCCTCAAGCAATACCTGCAGCCAGCAAGGAGAGAGTAATGCAAACCAGCCCTATACAAAGTCCTTTTCCTTACAATTAAGGAGATTTTTTTTCCTGGCATTTGTCTATTTACTAAGAGAGCTTGTTAGTAGCTCATTAATACAGGAGATACCCATATAAACAGATGCCACAAGTAATTGCTGCTGTAAAGGTACCAGCTTCAACCTCACCCCCTCAAAAAGTAAGAGGCCATATTTCCCTCTGATGGAGTCCTGTCTAGCCCAGTACAATAACAGCAGATTTATTTTGTCAGGTGTTTTAAAGAAATAAATCATTATTTTATTCTGGTACTTTCCTGGTAGTCTTAGAGTTACAATTTCCTGCTGCAGTTGTTTTTGCCTTGGGTAAAGATTTATGAACATGGCAGCTTGTCATCCTAATAAAAGCAGGGGCTTGATGGACAGTATTAGATTCCATTCTTCCCATCCCACAGTGCCCTGACTTAGGTAAAAAGAGGGAGGACAGATTGAAATCCTTTCTGGGGCCCTGTCTGGCACGACCGCAGGAGCAGGGAGTGAGCCATTACTGCTGCTCTCACCAGCATCCAGCTGAGTTTCCAGGTAGCTCTGCTTAGCCCCCATGGTACAATAATGTGTTAATAATTCCTTCACTCCAAGTTAATTATAAAAATAAAAAATTACAAAAGATCTCTCAGATAACAGTACAGCAACATACCATGTAAAAGACAACAGAATAAAAGGGGAAAACACTGCCAGTCTTGGCTTTCCAGACTCTGGATATGAGTCCACTCCTCTCCCAACACCTGTTTCCTATTACATGATGTGGAAAAACAGCACTAGAGGAGAGTTACCTGTAATGTGTGGCTACACTGACAATAGGAAATGCTACGTGGGAGGTGGCAGTGGCAGAAAAGAGGGAAAGCTTTCCTGCTCCACAGTATCCAGCTGCTCCTGGCCACTCCTGACAGCCATGAGGTCTGAGTTGTGTTCTTGGTCACGCTGAAGCATCATCTCCAGTCTTCAGAGGTCGGTGTTAAAAACCTGCTGTCATTCAGCATTTCATCCTGGCTTAGCAGGGTCTGAAAGAACAAGATGGGAAGGAAGGAGTGAGGGTGTTTAGTGAGAGGCCTGTGCTCCAAGAGCCACAGCTGCAGTGAGATCAGGCTCACAAGAGAGGGGGGTGAGAGCTACACACAGTCCAAGGGAATGTCTTCAATGTAGCTTTAAATAAACTTTGCTTGAGGAAATTCTTAGGGATTTTGTGTATGGCATGCAACTCAACTATTTTACATAATTCTTCATTATGTCTTTCAGTCACTTATTTTTATGTTTTAATAAATTAACTTCTATGGAATGAAGAAGCACAAGTAGGGTGTTTTGTTTTGTTTTCCACAGAGTTTTAGCTCATGTAAATTTTCAAAAGTCTGTACCTCATTCCTGACCTTTGCTGTGACTGAGGTGGTGGTTACCTGCAACATCTTGGAAGAATTGTTTTCATTTAAGGGGATGAATATCTGTCATTGGCTCAAAGAGACAGCAGAGTTCAGGAAACCTTAAAGAGGCCTAAATGAAGCCTAATTTCTATAGCCATTTAAAAGCAAGTTTTTTTTTTTACTGAAGGTTCCACCATGTTCTAGAACAGTGACCCACATACTCTTAATTACCACCAGCAATGACCAGCTTTCAGTGAGTTCTAGCAGAACACATGTGTGGCTTTAAACCAAGAGAGGAATGAGTACGTACCGTAAGGTGGGTTATGCCTTGGGAAAGAGCCCCTATTTGCATTACTGTGCCTTCTGAGTGTTCCATCTGTAAAAGCAGTCAGCAACTAGTTCAAATCAGACAGTATGTGCAATTTTATTCACTCTACATTGCAGCTTTGGGAAGAATCTGTGCCTGGACAAATGAAGTTGGGATAAGTTTAAAAGCTCCTTAACAAAAACGCCTCTGTGCTACAAGGTATGTGAAAATGCATTTAAGAATAGGAAGAGTGGCTCTTGATTAAGAAAAATTGATTCCATGAAACTTGGCCTCTAATTCACAAGCAAAAAGAAACAGCTTAACTGATACTGTCAATACAAAGTAATATTTTCCAACTAGTCTGACATTATTTATAGTTCTGGTAGGCTTCTTTCACAGGCAAGAAGTCCTTGATACAGTCCTACCTCTTTTTACACAGAGATGTTATCAGTTCTAGGGCATTGTGATTTCCTGCATGGATGACATGCTCAGAAGTCATGCTTAATAGACAGACCATGCTCCTAGAGAAGAATCCAGTCTTTCTGTCATGCTTGAACAACTGCACAGTGCAAGTTCTTGGCTCAAAGTTAATGCATTCCCTCACAACTCTTATCTGAGCAAGTGGACTTCCATACTTAATCACAGTCAGGGTTTGGTATTCTCCCTATTTAGGAGCAGTACATTGAGAAAGACCACGGTTAGCTACTGAACATAAATGAGATGTTAGCTGCACTAAACCATGCAAATGAAAAAATTACCTTCACAGTTAGTCTTTTCAATGTTGTAACCATTCTCTTATCAGGCTTAAACTGTTTTTATGGCACTGGAGAAAGAGCAGTTTACTCCAGCTGCCTCTGTGTGGCTCTTGTGTGTTGCCAAAGTTCACACAAGGCTCCAGGAACGCTCCGTTTTTCAGGGTTTACATCCCTTTACACAACAGCAAGGTTGAAATAAAATTTGATATCTTTTAGTCTTCATTTGTCTGTATGCTGTCTAGACTGTTTCATTCACAAGTTCACTGCTACATAACAAAAGTGAAGTAACTATTGGTTTATTAATAATTTGTTCATTACTGATGCATTGTCTTCACATAGATTGTCTAAGCAGAACTACTCCCCCCTGTACACAATGAAAGAAAAATTCAGTTTGATTCTCTGATTACTGTAAAAAATACAATCCAGTTGTACTTTAATATAACTTGATAGCTTTGTACAAATTTGTTCAAATGAATTCAGTACATTAAAAACCACCCATAAAGATAATGAAAAAAATAGTGTGCCATACTAGGATTATGAAAGCTAGAAGTACAAAAATCTTGTGTTTACTGCAGCCACCCCTTTGCCTGACAAAATACCTCGATCTTCGCAGTGTAAAGGTGTCACAGTCCTGAAAAAGGGCTTGAGGATGGATGAGTTTATGATGTCATTAAAAAAACCCCACCAACATTCTTAGTTTGGAACTCTTTCCAGTGTCCACAGCCAATACTTTCTCAGTGAGTTCATGCAGATGTAGCAAAGAGTTTGTTATAGGGGAACATTTGGTTATTGGCAAGCTTTGGAATGCATGGAGAGGATGAGATGAGCATGGCATCAGTCTGTCTGTCCCACCTGATCCAGTTCCCTGTCAGTGAAAGGACTAAGTCCTTTGTAGCCACCATAGTTTTTTGAAGTACCATTCGTAGCAGCTGGGCTTGTATCCATAGGGCAAATGTAGTCTGTTGATTCATCAAACTTCTTTTTTCTTAAGTTTCCAAAATGCGAAAATCCAAGTTTCTTTGGCTAAAATAAGGAGTCAACACAAGTAGTTTTGAGTAAGTAAGACAAGTAAGGTTGTTCTTTAAGCACTCAAAATCCTCTCTTTCTCATTTACTACTGTATCCTGGTCATTCAAGTACCTAGATTGTGAATTAACTATGTTTGTTTTTAAATGAGGAGTTGATGTTAGATGCATTTATATGGTGTTCCTTCTAAGAAAAGACAGAATGGATTGTGTGCTTGTTACAGGAGCTGATTTAAACAGATACACAGTAAAAGCTTTGGTATTTAGAATTAAGGGAAATGTAGCACTCTTTCTAGAATCCATCTCTCCCTGCCCATATTTGTCCCTTATTTTCTTTATAATTCTGAGAAGTCTGATGCTGATGTTTCTCCTTTTTGACAGCAGTACCTACCCGAACTTTGGCAGTGGTGGTCAGAGGTGTGTATGCTGCTGACTCCATAATTTCTCTTTTTTCCTGTTGTGCCTCCGGCCCAATTAACACGTTAAAATTAGTGGTGAGGTGGCGGCGCAGGAGGGTCTTTTGAGGTGGGATGTTTAGGAGCATGGCCAGAGTGTCACCATTGAAGCGAGGTTCAAGAATCTGGGAAAAGGGCAGGATATTTACTTTTTATAGAAATATTTGCAATAGGGAACTGCCACAGTGCTTAGCAGAGGATTTCTCACTAAGTATCTGTCCACATTGGACCTCTTATAGCTCACTCATGATACTCACTAGGGTTTGAATGGGAAATAACTGAAAGGAGACAAGAAAAAATGCTGAGCATGATCAGGCAAATATATATTTATATTTATCATCAAACCATACATTTGTTTGGGTTGAACAAGTTTGCTTTCAGATTTTTCTGCTCTACTCAGAGTATAAACTCAATACGATTTCTACTATTTCATTTTTGCAAAAATTCAACAGCAGTGGAATCATGGTATTTCAGAACTCTGACTTTTAGGGAGCTGCAAGTAGTTCTGAATGTTTTGAATTAAAAAAAAGTAATTCCTGACTGCTGTGATTTCAGGGTGTCTGTTTAGCATGGCTCAGAGTTCTGCTAAAGCACTCAAAGAAACACTCTGTGATGCTTTATCAATAAGCAACTTTTGCACAGCACAGTTCAGGTTTCTTTTTATGTGCTATTGTCAAATACTTATGCCCAGCTCAGCTTTGATTATAAAAAGTGTTTTAGCTGTTCCTTTTTTATTTTAGTTTTCCTTTGTAAGGTCAAATGCATGGATCAGACAAAGAGCCTCCTTAGAAAGCCCTGATCATGCTGTCATATTGCAGATGTGTTCGTTTCCTTCTGCTTGATGAACACCAGATAAAATACAGTTTATATTACAGCCTTCAATTTTTAGTAGAGATGTAATAAAATGGTAAATTCTTACGATCAGGCCCCCGTGCACTCCGCTGCCTCGTAGGTTGGGTGCATATTCTGCCAGATCCACTGATCTGAGCCATTCCATCACCCTGTGGTTGGACCACTGCACCACGTCGGAAGGTGAGATGTTGTTCTGTTGGAGAGACCACAAAAGGTGATGGCACCACAGCCTGCACTGAGTGTGTGAGCATGCATCCTCAGTGCAGATAAAAACCGCCTCCCTCCTCTTCCTCCAAGGGCGGCTGCTCTTCCCTGACTAAGGGTCTGTTTCTGTTCAAGGCCCCTTCAAACAGCCTCTGATGAGATCCAGACCTAGCCTAGTTCTGATGAAACCCCATGTGTTGCATCTAAGTAGTGGAACAGTGGAGATTACAGATTACAGGTGTTACAAGGGAACATTTTGACAACGGTGTCATTGAGAGTAGGTAATACTAAGACAAAGCTATGCTAATCAAGTAAGGCAAAAACCTCACAGATTTTAAAAATGAGTTCAGGCAAAGACAAATAATTCCAAATTATTCTCTTGGAAGCAGAATTAACTTCTTTCCCACTATGCAAATAACTTCTAAAGAGAAATTAATGAGATTCAACTAATAAGTGGCATAACTGCTGCTTTAGGTGCAAGTCCCTAGCAGCAATGATTCTATTATATCAGTGTACACTGCTGCCTTTCTGTCCCCTTTGGCTGGCACCAGGTCATTTGTGCTTGCTTCAATTAATTTATTTAAACATTTTTTTTTACCTCCTCCACTGGCCTCCTGCGTAGACAATGGGGGTTAAAGCCATTGACATGCAGCACATGAATGGCACATTTAATACTCAGGTGGTGCAGCTGACTGGTGACTTTCAGGAAGAGAAGGTCATTCTGTGAAGGAGAGAGACTTTTAAGTGGCAGAGAGCACATAAAACAGGTACTGTCCCCAAGAAGAAAGAGTTTAAATTTGCTGTGTAGATTTTTATAACGCTACAGTAACTGTGGTTTAGGTAAGATGAAGGTTTATACTTTAAAGAGGGTTTGGTTTTTGTTAGGGTGGAGGTTTGGGGGGTTCTGTTGTTGGTTTTCTGGAGTTTGATTAACACTGCACTGTAGCAAGACCTGGCTGAAAAATGAAGGCAGGACCATAACCTTTTTAAGGCAAATCCAGGCCTTAATTATCCAGGCTCAGGCAGGAGAATGGGAAGAAACCATGGTGGCTGTGTGTGGTTCATGGTGTGCAGTGAATGTGGTCAGGGCTGTACAAACCACTGCATTTTCTGCTTTTGCTTTACTGAATGTCATTGCTAACTTGCTGTGGAGAACAACATGCTCCAGAAGTTACATGTTAATTTTACTTTCAGTCATGGTGTGCTACATGATATTGAAAGAAGGACTTTGCAGAAGTCAGCCCTGACATATGACTTGTTTTGTGGACCTTAGGAACAGATTCCATGCACTGGGCAGCACAAAGGAGTTATTACTGGCACTACTTCTGTCTTGCAAAAATTCTTTAACTGCTCACATTCAAAGGAAAACTGTAAAATATTTTGCTTATTCTGAGGTCAGATTTGGTTAAACTGTGGAAAAAGGATTGTACTTACCACAGTTAAGTACTGCAACATTCTCCCATCTACTCTGGATTCATGAAACTGGTCTTTGTACTGAGGTAAGCCAATATCATCAAGCCATCCTGCAGATGTGAGGACAGTGGGGAACCAACTCCAGATCAGTGAGAATGAAGCCCTTCTCCCTTCTCATCTGGCCTGGCTTCTGAGGCATTCAGGTACCTCATTCTACATATTCCCCTTTCCTGAGGACAGCCAAAAGCAATTCCAACCAAAGAGCTTTGTCCACACCGCCCCCATGATATTTGAGAGTACAGGAGCACATCTTCTGCAGCACAGTGTAGCTCTTCCTAGACTGAGCCCACCCATTTAATACCCTGCAGTCTGACAAGAGTTCCCCATGGAAGAGCTGTATGTTTGGATGTCAAGAACACAAAAATCCCCAGTTCCATTATGGTGAAACTTAGTGCATTTTAAAAGATGTTTGGTAACTGCTTAAACATGTATCAGGCAGCCCTTTCACAGAGGGGGAGAAATTCCTTCCCAAACAATTCCATGAGAGCTCAAACACTTACGTGTCACCCAGATATGATCAAGTTGTGCAGACTTCTCATCTTGTTTTGCATTTATTGCTTTAATGGCCAAAACTAATTTCTTCCTGTGCAGTGGATGCTTTATTCCCATTTCCTGCAACAGAAACCATTCACAAAGAGTTTGCCTTGCCTCTGGCTCCTTTCCTCTCATTTGGTAGCCGTGAAAATTGGTACTGTGGGTTTCAGAAAGGTAGAGCCAATGGTTTGGAGAGGCCTGGCTGGACAGAATCACCAGGCAGAGAGAAGCAGTGATTACCTTTTCCATATCCTGAGGTGTGGCAGTTAAGAGCGTGTGGCCTGACGTCACCCACTGCCGGGCAAAAATCACGTACTGGCCCAGGCCAAAGTCCTCAAGCCAGTTACAAACCCTTTCTGTGCTCCACTGAGCAAAGGGAGCATTGTGGTCACTGAAAAGCACAAGAAACATTGGAAAGATGTTAAAGGAAAGAATGAATGTCCATAGTGGAAAGCTCATCTGTTGGTGTGCTCTGTTCTTGGGTGTCCTGGGAATTTGGCAGCCCAGCCACAACCTGTGAACAGTTGCAGGGCAGATAAGAATTTCCCATTTTCTGTTTGAAAAGAGGGAAAAAGGAATTGCTGAATGCTCATCATTATGCAGATACTCCCACAGGAGATGATAATTCTCCTTGTCCTTTAACAAGGTAAAATTTTTGACACTCCACCAAGCAGCGAGTGCTGTGACTTGCAGCTGGAGGAGCAGCGTAGGCAGGGAAGATTCTCAGGATGATTTTGCTACCAGAGAAATTCTTTCCAGCTGTTGTGGAATTCCACATGGACAGAAGTGCTTGGGCAATCTGCGTTTCCCAAGAGGAGGGTTTGGCTGTTCAGCACTTTTACCACCACCACACGTGACAGGCTGTGCCAGGGAGAGCAGGAGCCATTACCTCTTCTGGCCTTTGGTGTCCTTGGATCGGGATAAGCGAGGTCCAGCTGTTGCCCGGAGACCACCCCTCCGAAACTCTGCCAGGCCCAGGTCGTCTGCAGGGAAGTTACCTGACTGAGTTCTTCGTATTCTTGCAAGACAAGAGTGCCACGACAGGACTATTAGCTGGTGACAGAGGATGTTTGTTCTGCATGGAAACTACAGTGACAACTAACAGCTCTGGTAATCTCCCTGGAAACCACAAATGCCAAATCCCAGAGGTCACTCAAGGAATTCTAGGAAATTCAGTTTGGACCTAACTCTGGAGGGGAAAAAAAAAAAAAAAGAGCTCCACAGAGCAGCCAACTTTGATCCAATTAATAATCCAGACTTGGAAATGGCTGCTGTTCCTGAAGCAGACCCAGTGGACACAGTGCAAATGTGCCCTGCTTTTTGTTCCTTCTGTTTTCTCTAATTTTTTTACCCAGTGTCTTTTGTAATGGACAACTTGCTAGAATTTAATTTTTCATGGCTAATAAAACTGCTGGAATGCTGAATTAATAGCAGTGAGATGACAGCAGTGCCTTATTTCTTTCAGCAGCATGACGCTGTGAACACTCCCAGCCATTTTTCCACACCTTGTGTGTGTGCTTAAGGACATGCCCATGCAATCCCAGAACTGCTTTCTCTCCCCACATTTTAGGTTATTCTTGCTATAGATAATTGTAGATTTTGCTGGGAATTGGATTAATTCTCAGCTAAAATGCTTTGACAGTGAATAAAAAAAATAACCTTACTTTCCCCAGATTTTCTTGATCCCTTTTGGACTCTTTCTGTTTTCTGGAGACCATGGAGATTGTGAGCCTGAATCTGTTCCCGAAGAAAGAGGTGAAAGGTCATCCGAGACCACCGTAGCATCCATGTTCTCTGTTTCTCCTGGGTTAAGAACAGCGTTATAGTCACATTTTACACTAATTATGGATCAAGTTGTTGTCTGGGAGGCTGATGTTTAAACGCAGAACATGATAAAAAAGTACAGATACCTATAAAATTGTTCTTGTATTTAAAATACAAGTTGAACTTGAAAAAGCAGCTGTACATTTGATACAAAAAAAAAATAGAAAAAAAGCATTGGGGAAGATAATTTTGCTATTTCAATCTTTCCTATTTAACTGCATTATTTGAATTCATTTAAAGTCTTCTTGCCTGCTCTTAATACCTCAACTCTTCCATCAAAATCAGTGAGAATTTTTCTAACTTCAGTGAAACAGCACGAAACCAGGAATAAGTGTTATAAAGAGAAATCCCACGTGAATGCCATACAGCAGGAGCTATTACTTCATTTCAGTACTGCACGTAAGAAGTTCAATCTAGAGGGCCCAGTTGGGATTAGTATTTCATAGGGAAAAGGAGGGGGGAAGGAAAGAAACAAAGTGAGCAGCAAAATGGTGTTAAAGTTGCATCTTGTTCGGATACAGTACCTAGCACTGGTGCACTGACACTCCTGACGCGATCTTCAGTCATCCCAAGAAGCAGAAAGCCAGATGGAGAAGCAAAGAAGATACAAAACACCAGCAAAATAAAGTTACAGGAGGGCAAAGTAGTTAAGCTAAGCATTAAAAGCAGAAACAAAAAGAAAAGAAGCAGTTATGCTTGACATGAAAGTGAATGTGCATTGGTGTGCACAAGCCCCAAGAACTCAGTTCAGATCATCTTAAGCAGACAGAGATGATAATGGATCTGTTTGGGGCTTTTCTGACTATTCTTGGACAGTTTTAGCACTTTAAGCAAATACTACAGAGCTCTACGAAGCCTGCAGAGTATCTGAAATGAAGCAACAGCTAAGATTGCATCAGATTGCTCTGACAGAGACAGAATACAGAGACAGAATACAGTCTGACAGTTCTGATACAGAACTGGAGGTGTAATGAGTTTGCTGCACATGCAAGAAACAAACCAACCTGCAGAAAAAAATTCTCTCAACTCAGTGTATTTAAGAAGCCATTGCTTGTTTCTAGAAAAAGAACATTTTCCTTTACAAGCTCACCCATCCTTGGATAACCCTGCAGTTAAAGACATAACAGCATGGCTCATGCATTGCCCACAAAGTTGCAATCACAGAAAAGCTCTTTCAAAACCCCTAAACAACCACAACCTATTGCAATCTTGAACTGCAGTATGCTAGCAGCTTTCAGGACCACAAGGCCTTAAAATAAACCAACCCCCACCAAAGAAAAAACAGCAGCCAAACAAAAGAAATTCCACTGTGACTTTTAAAGTGTGGGAAGACTTCAGAATCTCACGGAATACTCTTGTGCCTGAACTCCCAAGCTCTTCAGTCCTAGAAAAATGCCTGGTCCTGTGCCTCACTCTTAACATCTTTTTGTCAGTAAATCTGTGCTGCTGAAAGGAAATTAATACAGGCTTCCACAGAGCTGTGGTTGTGGAATGACAATATACCTGTAGTTCCAAAACCCATGGATGTTTCTGTGCATGGTAGCAAGTTAAATTTTCACTTGTAGTTCCCCATGAACTACAGCAACCAACAGTGTGGATATGAGCATTTTTACCCAAAATGTTCATGGTTTTGAGAATTGTAAAGTTTCAAATGGTATTGTCAAATGCAACAGAAAAAAACCCCTCTAACTTAAACTGATCCTTCAGTCTGCTGTGAGCTATGGGGATATTTTTGGTATTTGTTAAAAAATAAAAGCAGTACAGCATTCCCTAACTGAACCATGTGAACATCATGCTGCATTGTTCTGGCCTGGCAGATTCTATCCCATGCTGTGTCCCAACCCCTCCAACAGTCTGGATTTTCCCTCTGGGAAAGGCACAGGTACATACTCAGGCCTGGGATGCCGTTGTCATCGTTGTCACTCATGCCACACCCGTCTGGGGAGTTATACATTCCCTGCTCTCCGTTCTGCAGGGGTCGGGGCAGCTTTCCTGGCAACGTTTGGTACTTGCTGCCTTTCACAACTGGCTTGCTCTGTTGTTTTTAAAGGAGGGAAAGATAAAATAAATACAAAATCAAATTGCTCGCAGCACTAGCGATCCAGTACACAATGTTCTTAAAGCTGAGAAAAAGTATGGTTCAAAATGACTCCTGTCCCTGCACGTTCCTGCTTACAGATACCTCAATTTAAACCCATCAATCAGCAGACAGTTTTCTAGCTGAGACACAGCCTTGCCTTCCCTCATCTGCTCCTCCCACTTCAGCCACTGTGCATTACTTTAAAATATATGTTAAATGTTACCTGGTTTTGCCATAAGAATTTTTCTAGCTGTCTCCCTTTCCTATAGGATCCTGGCACTGTTTAATCATTTGATCCTTTCAAGGTCTACTTTGATAGTGCCAAAAGCATGTTTAGTTACTTCTCAGATCATTTTTTCCCCTGTTTTTCACCACACTGTCTATTTCTGCTTCACAATTGTATCTCCCTGGAATTTAACCCAAAAGCATTTGTATGCCTCAAATTTTCTCAAACATATTTCCCACCACCATTAGTAACAGTGAAAACATCAATACCAAAGTTAGGGTACAGAAATTTAACTTTTGTAAGGATGAAAATCACTTAGTATAGACAGAATTGTAAATGTGAAGCTTTAAAAAAAAATAATTACAGCTAAATATAATTGCCAGTTCTATTACAGAACCTAATTTTCCTTGCATTCAAGTGATCATCTACTTGGGCATTGTGCTCCTTGTACAAGGGTAGATGAAATATATCTGACATATATAATATATCTGACATAAATCTGACAGTTTTGAGCCTAATAAGTTACTTTTCCAGGCAAAGTGTGTGGTTTCACAGAGGTACTTTTGCCTCCAGTTTTGGAAATGGCTTAGTTGGGATTTTTTCAACACTGAATCCAGATGAAAAGATGGATGAGGCATCACTCTGGGTGAAAACTATAGGACAGAGATGCTTTTTGAGACAAGCAATGAACCTGCAGCTCCAATTGATATTATTAGTGGTAATGGTGTACATCCAATATGTGTTTTGGAATAAATTCACACTGGTAAATGTCTCAGTATCTGAATGGAGGTGTCACAGGAAAACTTTGCACTGGAAATATGGAAACCATATTTAGTATAGAGCACATACAGCATGCTCCTTTTTAGTAGCCCCATTCCAACAAAATTGTTTCAAAACTTTGTGACAGGATGATACATTAAAAATTTAATGAGATAACCACTGCTTTATCTATTCTTATTCCAAGGCCTCGAGGATTCTTTGGATACTACAACTGCAGGCCAGATTGCACAGTTCCTGAACTCCTGCTGCTTTTTGGCAACTGCAGGAGTGCATCCCACATTGTACCAAATATTGTACGAGTAGAGAAATTGTGTCTTAACGTTAGCAGTGTCTATTCTGAGACTAACTGACCTCAACTTCATGTGACAAACTTTTAGATAAAAAGTAAAAACCAAAAGATTTCCCTCTCAAATCCTAACCCATTTTTTGTTTGTCAGCACTGGAGCTTTGCTAACATTTTAAAGACAAAATGAGTATAAAATGCAAACCCAGCCATACCATCACAGCACATCACATCACACCACAACAGAGAATTGTTAGGGAAGGTTGCAGTTAATATACCTCTTGTTCTACAACAGGCTGTGCTGGTTTTCCATCTACATACTACGGAGTTTCAGGGAGGGCAATTTCAAAGTTTTATGGAAAAAAGCAACAGACAAATGTTAGTATTAACATACATACACAGAACATCAAATGTAGTCTTATTGCTATAGAGATGCTGCTTTATGTACAGACAATATATTACAAGGACTGTTACCTCTTCATTTCATTTCAAGCCAATATTTAATACTAATTGTGTTTGTTCATTCCTTGCTCTACAAAATTCCTGTTTAAGTTCTGTTGCCATCACAGGAATTTTGCTATTTTCAGGTTTCTGGGTGGTCCCTTTGGACTTACTTTGAGCTGGGAACATAACAGCCATTTAACAGATAGACCAATATGAAAACAACTGACATACAATAACACACACAGTCCTGTAGGGATCCAGCTGAAATCATAAAGAGCTCTAATAGGAACCAAGTGATAAAAATTCCACCATGGTTAGGTCAGGGACACCAATGTGGTTTATTATTTTATTATTATTATTGCTGGAAGCAAAGGGAATTTGAGCTTTGAGCAAGGCAGAATAACTCCAGCAAACAGCGCTGCTTGCACAGGTTCTCTTGGACTTAATGCAAAAGGCTGTCTTGTCATGCTGTGTCAGCAAAACAAGCTTTCTGGGCCTTAGTTTTGATTGTAATATTCACATTTACCCACTCACTGATCCCCACAGTGAGGCCTCAGCCATTGCATTAAGAGGCCTTGTGCTTAAATTAGGGCACACAATTTAAATGCCTTGCTGAACATGGGAAGGGCTTGCTACAATTCTCTCATATCCTTAGTAAGTTCTTCCTCTATGGACTCTGATTTTATGGGTAGAGCACTTTTACAGCCATAAATGTGTAGGTACAGCCTTATCACAGCATATCAGAGACAAATTCAGATTTTTGATTTAAGACAAGAAAATAACTAAGAGTTGTAACAAGAAGACCTTAATCAATTCTCCATGGAATGAAATGTTAGTTCTGATTTGTCACGTGTGTGTGACCACAATCAAATGAATGCAGCACAAATTTCACACATTCTAATTGGCCACTGTCATCTCCAGCAATTCAAGAAAAATACTGGAATATTTAAGAAAAATATTTTAAAAGTCAAGAACTGGAGCAATCATATTACTGCCATCTGGTTTAAATGGCATTACTGGGTCTAAGTGCCCTGGTATTAGGCCTAATTTGAGTACAGAAAGCAACAAGAGTCTCAAAAAGCAGAACTACAAAAGTGTAGCAAAATAACAGTGTACATAATGAGAGAACAAGACTCTGGACCACAATGTAACAAGACTATGCAAATTGGGAAGTTTTATTCCAGAGTGGAATTAAAGCCTTTGAAGTATCAACAGTGCTCCTGCTGCTTTAACTAAGGCAGCATCTCTGCCATCTCCAGGAATGTCATTTGTTATAGAAAGCTAAGGGAACTGCACCCATAGTTACCTGCACACGCTCAAAAAGGAATCCTGGGTGGAAATACCCAGTCCCAACATTTAGCTACTTTCAGGATTAGCTGCCCTAATATTTTTAGTGATTTGGAAGTAAAAAAATATTTTAAAAACACCTGTAAACAAAATAATAGTACATTTTAACAAAATGACTTTTCATTATTTCTTGTATTTCTTTTAAATATTTTTTTTTCCTCTCAGGGGAAAAAATGAATTTGAAGATGTGTCCTTATGGGTGTGTCAACCAGCTTGGCAATGGGGTGGAAAAAGAACCTGAGCTGTTTTATCACTAGGGCTCTTTCCCCACATAGAGAGTTAGTGGCAGTTAAAGTTATTACATGTGAAACAGAAAGAATATTTATACTTGATCTTTGTCTGTTAGTTGTGACATTAAACACCAGAAGCTGTGATAACAAATAAACCAACCTTTTCCAAGGACTCACTCTGCAAGTCTTCTAAACTACTTGACTTTTTTTTCTGTGAAACCCTGAAAAAAGCGACAGGCAAAAAATCAGCAGTTAACACAACATGGGTTTTTTTTGCACATCACCAGCATCTGATGCAACAGCTGTACAGATCATGTAATGTCTGCATAAAACATAGCTCAGAATTAAGAGATGCATTTATTTTATTGTATTTTTAGTCTGAAAATCACGGCACTGAAAACTGCAGTAGATGAAGTCAGAGACAGCAACAAGACATCCTCTGATGAGCAGAGAGAGGCAGCCAGGCCCATGGGCAGCTTTAGCCTTGGATCTGTAGATGACTTTACAGCTCTTAACAAGCACAGCAGTAACTCTCTGTGAGCAATGTGCAGCATTTGGGGGTTTTAAAAAGGAAAAATGTTTTACATTTCAATGACAGTTACTCGTTCTTACCTATTCATGATTTCCAAAGACTCTTCTTGTGGAGAGGTTAAATTACTTGAAGATACTGGGATGCTTCCACTTAAAATAGAAATAAATTTTAGAGTTTTAAGTTTACAGCACATATATCTTCTGATATATTAAAATGCTGATTTATTCCAATAATTTAAAACTTAAACAGCTAAGCATTGCAAACTCCATGAAAAGCACAGCTTTCACAGGTGCCCAAAACTACAGCAAACCAAGAACAGTCAAGACAAGATGCCAACAGTTAAACAGTCTAAAAAATACAATTTAGGACAACCCACATGAAACACGAGAAAGAAAAGTCTTGCCTGATTTCCATGGCTTTGTGTGGCACTGGAGGGAGCAGAGCTGGTGACAATTCTCCTGTAGAGGCCTGGGTAAAATACAAGAGTTTCAAGGTTGTAACTCTGGTGCCTGATGCTGAATCTGCTGTGCCCATATCAAGAAGTACAAAAATTTGGCCAGGGCTGAACCCTTATCTACATTACTACAGAGAAACCAACAGCAAAAAATCGTCTATACAGCACAACCTGCTTCTAAAACATCTTTACCTCTGTTTTCAGTAATTCTCCTTGAGAGTTATTCAAAAGATTCCACTTCCTTAAAGTTGCCTCGAGTTCCTCTTCGCTGCCACCAGAGACAGAAGAGCCTGAAAGCGTTAGAGAGTAGAAATAGAAAGGGAGAGAAACTGGTAAAGAAAAAGCTTATAGGGTCATCTCAGACAGCCTAAATCCTCTGGCCTCTGAGTTCTCCTCCAGTCTTTCCCTGATGCCTGTAGTTTCCCACCCTTCCTTTGGGGCTCTGACTTCCCACCATGTTGATTTATATTAGAACAACACATTTACCACCTCCAGCTGCACGCTGTGCTCTTCTGGGAGCCCCTGAGGGGCTGATCAGGCAGCTTCTGAACCTCCTGCAGTTCACAGTTTGCTGTTCTGGGGCAAGCTGAGGTTGATTCTCCGTTCTTACTCTCAGTCTTTCACACTGCACTCCCCAGTGTGGGTGATCTCAGTGCATGCTCCAGGTCCCACACAGGTTTGTATTTGGGGTGTTTATTTGTTTTACTGTGCTGAGCATCACTGTGTTTTATTTACACTCCAGGGAGGATCCATGCCAGGGTACATTAACACCATCATGCTCTCTGCACAATCAGCTCAATAATCCCGAGCATCATGGCTTGCTCCTTGCTCCTTTTTAGTTATTTATTTAATGAACATTCAGAGAGAGATTTACTCTCCTCCCCTATTCTTGTGTGTTTAACAAAAGTTTCCATTCTACTCTACAAGGCCTAAAAGTATTGCTGTTGCTTTTTAATGTGATGATGTGCATGGAACAAAACCGTCCTTTTAGAAGGTCAAGTTTCCCAGGTTAAATTCAGTGCTCAAAAATATGGTGGCAACTTAAAATGAGATTGTCCTAAACCCCACACTACTTCCTACAGCATAAATGAGAAATGGGACAAAGATGTTTCCCCCTCATCCCCCTCAGATTTTGCAGCTAAATACACAGAATTGTGTGCAGCAAAGTAAAGTGGGTTTTCAATTTTCCTTCCAAACAAACTTGTCTAGTCAGCTGTCAGGATTTTCCTTAGTGGAAGGGAAATGAGTTCTCCTAATATCATTTCATGCTGTAAAACCTGGCTAATAGTCACAGGTCACAGTGGTCACAGGAAACACCACACGAACTTGAAATAAAATCAGGAAATAATTCACAGGACATTTTACCATGAGCTGCAATCATTATGTCCTTGACCCTCCTGTACTGGCTTAGCAGTAGTGTCAGCTCCTCTATTCGACGGTCCTGTGGAAAATATGAAATAAATAAAATCATATTTAAAATCCTTCATTTTTATTTGCAGAAGCACTGGACTACATCTCTGTGATTTTCATCAAAATGAGCCCAAGTCTCTCACATGCCTTGTAAGGAATGTTATTTGCCTTTGTACACAATATTTGCTGGACAATGTGAAATTACAGATGTAAGGAAACCTAAGAGGTTTGACATTACGGATTTTTTGAGAAATAAATGTTTTGAGCCACATTAATGTTTTCCAGAGTTAATGTTGCCTGTCTGGATTTCCCATTTACTAAAGGAAGTTTTTAGGGATGTGTATTATTGTCTATTTGATCATATATGAGTGTGCCACCATGCAAGAAAATCCCATGGCTTGATTTATGATCATAAAAACTACAGTTCTCATTTAGTCCTTATAAAAAGTGTGTTATTTGGAACATTTCAGAGATTCAAACCCATAATTTCATTCTTAATATGTAGAACAAGGATTATTTTCTCACCTTTTCCTCATTTGCAGCCAATAAAGTCTCCATTCCTATCTTCAACCGTTGAACTTCTTGGTCTAAAAATGTTTAAAAATGTTGTAAGAGAAATCAACTTGCTATATTTACTGTAAATAGATGTTTTGGGATACTCTCCCTATGCTCTTACTAATAACCAAAGCCATTTCAGTGGTATGGTCAGTGCACTACTAAACTACATTTATTGAAGATTTTTTTAGAAGCTGTGCTATTAAAAGCATTGCACAACACAAACATCCTGGTTTTGCTTACAAAAGACTACACAATACTATTTTAAACTATGAAAGTCAAGCAGTGGAAAAGAAAAGAAACATTGAATCTTATTTTGCAAAAGATGAGAGTGTGTTTGCTGTTATATACTGAAGGAAATTATTTTAAGTGGGGTTAAAAATTAATTATATTCCATCTGAGAAAAAATATTTGGCAGCTTATGAGAGGCAATTAAAGGGCATTCATGAACTTGGGAATGAAAAATAACAAAAAACTGGTTTGATACAAGGAAATTCTGTAAAAGGTTATTTACTTAAGTGTTTCAGTAGGAATAACTATGTTAAAATCTACATTACGAGCTAATGGAGAATTTCCTCACACACAATTTAGTGACAGAGGTTATCCAGGAATGTTACAGTCAATTAAAACACACTCTCTGAAAATGTATGAGGTTGTTAATCATGTCCTAACTTTGCTGAACCAAACCTCTCATTTTTGTCTATGCAATAGTCCCAGTTCTTGACTGAACCAAGCGTGGTGGAGACAGAACCTGAAATAGTTCATCTGTTGTAACTACCACTTGCAGAATTCATAGTTTGACATTAAACCAGACCCACTTGTTCACAAAAAACCATGAAAACAGATATGGCAGCAAGCATGAAGGGAGAGAGGGGAAAGAAAATCAATATTGCCAGAGAGCATCTGTGAAAAAAGGTTTTACAACTGGATGTTGAACATACAATGTCATGGCTAAACTACTTGAAAAAGCTGTAATTAGTTTTTATTGCAGGGATTCTGGAAAGTGCACACCTTGCAGTTTTAAAACATGTAAATGAACCTTGCAGGCATTTTCTCACAGAAGAGACACAGGACATGCACAGGCACAGCCAAATCAAAAACTAAAGCCAGCAGACACTTTGCAAGCAACTGGAAGACTTTTTGAAAAAATCACAGTCCTGCTAATTTCTCTTTATAAATATTAGACTTCAAAAAGGACTGGTGGTGTCAAGGTAGATTTAAACACACTAAAGCAAATTTTACTTACTGTATTCATTAACATCATCAAGCATGGGAACATTTATTCAGATTTTTAAAAAAAAAATTAATGCAGTGATTAAAAAATAAAAATAAAAGCCCGAATTCCCTCCTTCCAAAGAGAAAGGCTTTCAATTAAAGCCATCATTCCAGATATTAAATGGAGTTTACATATGTGCAAATAAAATGTTAAGTTTTGGCTCTGTTAACCTTGACAATGTCCCTTTGAAGTCCAACCATTTGATTTGTGAACCTCTGACCTTCATTTCTGAGGTGAAATCTTACTGAACAGGGCAAGGAGCTGTCTGCTTGCTGCAAGCAGTGAAAGCAGTGTCTCGTGTGTATTACAATTAGACAGCCAAATCTAAACAAACATGGGATTATTGCTGCAGAATGCATCTGAGTTACAATTGGTGTGAAAGGAACAGTGAGAGAAAGCAAAAGGGAATTGCAGGGCTTACGTTTTTCTTTTATCCTTCTCCTATAAACTTCCTCTACGATGGTAAGTGGTGAGAGTCAAATAAAGTATGTAGAAAAAGCACATATTAGATCAATTTTGCAATTTAATTAGGATATGCATTCTAGCATGCTACAAAGTACACTGACATTATTTTTCAACTTTATTTGAGAAGATGGCCTAAAATTCTGATAAATCAGTAACTTTTTTTGCAGAAAGATTGTTACTGTTTCCATTCAAATACAGTCTTAAGTACTTTCCTTGAATGTAGCCCACAGATTCTGTACAGGGTTTGATTCTTCTGCCACTGGAATCAAGGACAGTTTCACCCACTTTCAACGTGGACAGGACACACTTCTAGAAGCTGAACAGTGCTGACCTCTAGATTTGCTGTCATACCACTACCTTTCCTTTGAAATACCATAAATTATTTGGGAACCTCATGGAAAATACAAAGTTCTAGTAGTAGAAGGGTTCCTCTACCAAGCACAACTGTTAGGCAAACGAATTTTCTGGTTAGACATGCAGTTCTCTACATGCACAAGCTCTGCAGCTGAGTGAAATCAGCACAAGGAGATGTTAAGCCACTTTGTTGGAATGAACCACAGAAGGTTCCTGGGAAGCCCTGGGAAGGAGGAAGCACAGCACGTGGACATTCACATCTCAGCCAGGGCAGTCTTTGGAAGTGAGCACTCAGATAACACCCACTGAAGTTGTTAGTGCAGCAAAGCTGATGCACTGTGGTGAATGACACACAAATATTCCTGCGTGGATGAGTGTCTGTGCTGCAAAGGAAGGTCACTGATCCCATATTCTCATGGCCCAGCAACTGGCAGGAGCCCCAGAGGGTCAATATTTCAGAGAACTGTGGCACCACTGGTTGAGACCAAAGGCTAAACAAACTGGTTTGTTTGCCAATGACCTGTGTCAACAGTGCAGGCTTAAACCAGAAACCTGCAATGTCAGAGAATCCTGGAACAGCCCAGGCTGGAAGGGACATGGATCTGGTCCAACATTGCATGGGACAGGCAGCCTAAACTGCACGTAGTAATGAAGAAGGGAAATGGTGGCTCTCTTTTAGAATGTTTGGGCATTGAAAGATTAGGCTTAGCTACTACTGGGACTTTTTTCCCTCAAGAAACCAGGAATCTTAAAAAATTTTTATAAGAAATTTTCAAGGTATACCCAAAAAATAAATTCCCATTGAACTACAATGACTCTTTACATTTTTAAATAAAATACCAACAGAAAAACTTCCAGGGCCTTGAGGATACCTCTCAATTTGTGCTGCCTCTAGATGGGAACAGAATTTCACATATTAAAGGCCTCTACTCTACCAGGACATAGAATTAATTTACAGAACTTTTCCTCCAAAAGTAAATTGTTTAATTCATCATTGTTCCTCCTTGTATTCCTTTGAAATCCTGTGCCAAGCTGCTACCAAAGCAAAGTTAAAGTAGGGGTTTGGATTTCTAGCTTTGATTCCCCTCCTCTTACCTTTTTCTGCCACTTCAGTGTACGAGGAGGTCCTGGAGAGCTGACTTTGCAAGCGTTCTATCTCTGCATCTTTGAGAGCCAATTGCTCCTGGAGCTGGGCTATCTCAGCCTGAAAGAGAGCACAACAAACCCAGAATAACTTCCCCACCCATTGTCTGTGATTCTTTCCCAGGAACTAGAAGATGTCTGAGTGTAACACCGTGATTGAGGTCAGTCACCAGCTCAGGATATTTCATGAACACTACAACAACTACTCATATTTATGCTGTGTTATCCTATTCCTATTAGAGAAACTCACTTTTCCCAATGCAATTAACTCTTGGAGAAGACAGACACAGAGAAAGATAACATTTTCAAGGATTTATGTAGGTAAAGGAAACTCCAGAAAGCTCTCAAAGCTACAAAGTTGTTCATACAACAATAATGACTGTGATAGGGAACTCAGACTTTGTGTGAAAACCACCAAAAGATATCAGAGGATTTTTAAACAGATACTAGTTATTTTTAATCCTAGTTACTACTTAGTAGTATGACTGAGAATCTATTAATGCTGAGCCTTCTCAGTGGGGTAACAAAACTGTTCATCCTCAAAACAGCAAGTAGGAGAGAAGGAAAGCACGGCCTAGAGAACAACCACAGACATGCAACAAAATACCAGTGTTCATTTCCATTTACTGCAATTTTGGGTTGCCACTAGATTTGGATCGAAAATCCCACATAAAAGACCTCAACAAGACAGAGGGAGGAGAATTCTGTGATTGTTCAGCTTGAAACCAGATTTTAATCTGGTTTTTGTATTTATGAGAAAAACTGTGTATTTTACTAAGCAGTTTGATAAGATTTTCTTCTGAGGTCTCAAAACCTCTGTGTGTCAACATTCTGCATTTGCTCTGCAAAAGCACACCAAGCCTCCTTGCAGATAAAGGACCACAGAAAGGGGTGAGGGGATGGGGGATGGGGAGGGAAGAAAGAAAAAAAGAAACAACAAGGACAAAAAGAGTCACTCATGTGACCAGTTTCTCAAAATAAAAAAATTAAGCAGGAAAAATGCAAAAAACCAAACAACATTATCCAAATAGGGAGAAATAGCTTAATTAACACACACACTTATTTTCACCAGGAAGCAAATGTTTGGATTTCAGGATAATGTCACCACTCTGCCTGAAATCCCATGTGGAATAGAAGCATCTGCCTTGTTGCATCTCTGAAATGCTCCTGTACTTCCCACTGACTAATGTGCTTTTTATATCCAGACGTAGAGATATTCCAATTTCTCATCTAAGAAGCTAGAACAACAGGAAGACAAAAGCTTGCAGACCTCCTAACACAGGATCTGGATTTGTCTCTCCTGGTCTGCTTGATCTCAGAGCTCTTTCAAATGCCCTCTTTTCCCTTAATGTCTAATTCCTGTCATCTCTATTTTTCTGCTTCTTCTCTCTTTCCTTGTATTTTTCTTCCTTTCCAGTCCTGCATCTTCTCTCCCTCAGTGGGTTTTATGATTCTTCTTTTCTGTTTTCATTCTGCTCCTACATTTTCCATAATTTCTGTCTGTTTTGGCAGCTGGCCACACACTGCTTGAGAAAATATTTTCCCAAAGACTGTTCATCTCCACCATGTCAGAGAAAACATTTTCATGGACTGAAGAACTATTATCTTAATATTAAAGAAGACATGACAGCAACATTCTGTTATGCATCCAAGAATTCTCAAAAGACAGAAATGCTAATACAAATAATAGCTGTTTGTCATGTCTGGATCAAGCTATCAAACATTAAATAGAAACTTTAGTTTAATAATTTGAAATATTTCTCCAGGATTGAACCACAACTCAAGAGTCAGTCATTCATATGAACAGGGATTATTACACAAATGAAGGGAGATGTGATTGTGGCACAACAAGGAAAAATCGTATGGTGCTTTTTAATCTAGTGGAAAAGAGTTAAAAATTCAAACTAGAAATAACACTGAGAATGTTCCACTAGAAAAATTAATTACTGGGGAAAATGATTAAATGTTTCACATGTCAACTTTCTCCAGATCATGATCCAATGGCTTTGCAGGATTTAAGGTCAACAGAAGTGTAAGGCAGCCGTGCACTTTGATATACACAAAGTCAAAGCAGATGAGCTAATGGTGTATTTTGGGCTTAATGTCAATGAAAACAAATGCCATAGTAAGCAAACACCCAACAAACTTTGCATGTCTCCTCAGGCTGGAAAGTATATGTCACAGAGGCTTGTCACCATTACACAAATCAAAGCCAGATGGCCTTCAAGGAGGCCTTTGCTCTGAGCAGATCTTTGCAAGTCAAAATGCCTTTTGTGGTTCCTTAAAATAAGAATTGCAAAAATTGAGAAATACACGGAGGGGGCAAAAGGCACAAAAAAGGCTGCACCACCTTCAAACTGAAATATGCATTCCAAAGATGGTTAAAGAAAACTTGACTTCAAAGTTACCCTGCCACAAGGTGAACGTAAGAAAGGTAAATATTGATGAGAAGTGGAGCATCTCCCTTCCCAGCTGACAGAAGCCTGGCATTAGAAAATGCCAAGTATTCTGCTTACTTTAGTTGCTTTCAATTTCCACTCGTACTGATTTCTTTCATTTTCCAGTTCTTCCACTTTAATTTTGAGGTGTCGAAGTTCCTGTAGCAAACCCTGCAGAGGAAGAATGGAAGTTAAAGGTAAGGTTTTTATAGCAGATATTAATTTTTCCTAGTCCTGAATTACAGATCATGCATGAACCACACAGTATTGAACACTGAACTGCCACACTAAAAACTAGTGACCTAGTCTAAGAAGCTGTCCCTTAAATGTCCCTTCTCCCATTCCTTGATAGAATTGTATCTTGCTCATTCTAAAGGACAATATTATTAAATCCTTGATGGAGCTCTGACAAGACAAAATGTCTTAAAATGAACTGAGGAGAGGAAAAGTTTGGAGGAGTAACCCAATTTTGGACTCCTGTGCAGTACATAGATTAAGCACCTCACTAACATCTTGGATTTATTTTGAATGACTCCTAGATATGACTGTCAGATTATTTCTCCAATCCACACCTTGTAGTTCTAATAGTACATTAAGCAGTTCTGCACAAACACAAGCCCAGAAACAACAGCACTACTGACAAAATAGGTGTAACACAAAAAATAGTTATTTTTATAATATAAAACCTATGAGAGAAATTACTGAAAACTCCCTCACAATATAATCAGATTACTTATGAGTTCTGGGGATCCAAATTTTAACCTAAGAGATGTGGCAACTAAAGCAATCTGAATTAAAAGCAAATATTAAAATGGTCTTTTCTAGGCATACCAGTATCAGTCCACCCTCAGTGAAATTAAGCCATTTATGCAAAGTAGCTTTTGTTTTGCCATGTGACATATTTTTGATCAAATACAACCAAGATCTGTTATGTAAATTCTGGTACCTGTTAATATAAGGGAATAAACAAAACTGTGTTGGATTTGCTACTTTAAAAGGACAAGCAGATTATTTTTATTACAGCTCTTTTCATTCACTTTGATATTATCATTAGAAAAAGAAAGGTTACATGTCAGGGAGCCTTAGCTGAAATTATTTCATACCTGTGTTAAGCTCTTAAGAGATCCAGGAATCAAGAATTCAGAGGACTGGTTAGGCCACATCATCAAGCACAGCTGGGGTGGCATCAGAGTGAGGAAAAGCACCAAGCTACCAAACCATGCCAGCATGCTGCACATCAGGCAAATCTCAACCCCAAAAACCCCACACTGCCCCAGCACTACAGACTTACAAGTGAAATGGAAACTGAAAAAGCTGAAAGGGGTAATTGGGTTTTTTTGTGCTTCAGTAGACAGCCATCAATGGTGACCAAATTGGTCCCAGCAACTGGGGCAGAGTGTCTGGGGTGGGATTTTTTTTTTTTTCTGGTCATTTTTATGGCACTCTCACTCTTTGTTAATGAAAGCCACAAAGATTAATTGTGGCTTTCATCAGCAAAGACATTCCCAAAGTAGCTCTGGTTAGTGGAATTTAGTTTCTGCAAGAGAGAGAAGAGGCAATACAGAGGCTTCTGCCCAGGGATACTTCTCGTACATCACACTGAGAACAATTCTTCTGGCCCAGAGTCTCTACTGATCTTGCACCAGATTGAGGACCATTAGGGGTCAAGTCTGGTTTCCTATCTTGACACTTTCTTTCTTGGATTCTACTATTAATTTCCAGCTGCAGTCTACACATCTGCTCCTGTAGATCACTGATCAGGTTCACTACTGACTGAAAACATGGGAGGAAAGGGAGAAAAAAGACAAAAAAATAGACAGGTGAGAAAAAAAAATGATGCAAAGAATATATTTCTACAGTTGCAGCACAAAGAACTACGTGAAGCACATCAAAGGCAAACTAAAAGAAGACAGATTATGTTTTTCCTTTCTGATAGATGTAAATGAGCATAAAACTGGAATATTGCACAAAGCCACAGTTTACATGGAACAGAATCTACATTCCAGACTAAGTCATGATTCTGACTCTGAAGTTAAGATCAGAAACATTTTTGGGCAAGTTTTACAGTCAAGTGAAGGAAAATTTGAATCATATTTTAATATGCTGGCTCAGAGATACACTTTTGCTGAAATGGGACTTGATTACATTCATTTGCACTTCCAGATCATCCAGGAGGAAGAAACTGCAAAGTGCTCAGCTGGGGCCATAGCCTAATCTTTCAAAATTTATACACAGAATTTACTAGCAAAGTAATTCTGCTTGCAGGTCTAGCACAGGGCAGAAAAATAACTCCATTACCTCTCTTGCTATCTGGGCAGGATCTTGACATGGAGGAGGAGTTAAGCAACAGATGCAGGAGAAATCAGGAGGATAACACAGAAGAAAAAGTAATTATTTCAAAGACTACCAGTTTGCTGGCCAGCTTCTTGGATTTGTGTATCAGTGATATACACACAAAAAAATGCAGCTTTGAAAGAAAACCAAAGTCAAATATGAAAATGTATATAATATTTCACCTAATTTCCCTGACTTTTAGCAAATAGCACTGGGTATTTTTTCAGGTATCACAGGTTTGGAGTGCCTTTCTCTTAGCTTTCATGTACATTAACAACCTAAGTTTTCTGGTTTCTCATTCTTCTCAAGTGGAATAAATTTGTTGAGCTTAATCCATCTTCCAGAGGAGTGAAAAAGATTGCAGGGGACAGAACAACAAATGACATGGCAAAACTTTTTAAAATTATTTTCTTCAACTCTGCATTAAATCAAGAGTCTTGGAGCTAGGGAACAGCTACTGCAAGGACAGGACAGTAACAGCATCCAGAATCAACTTTAAACATTCACAAAGATTCACCTAAATCATACAAAAGAATTTCACACATTTGAGTACTTTTTAGCTCACTGTTCTTAAGATGAAATCAGAAAAGCCATTACATATATTTTACTTTATATATATTATGCTCAATCAGGATCACAATGTCTGATGCTCATCCTCTTTCATCCAACAAACCTTTAAGGAACATAAATGAGAATTAGGGTTCTCTTTCTACCATCCTGTCCACAATCAGGCACCTCCCAGAGCAGTCCTAGCTGGGGATTGGAACTGTCAGGACACACATCCACCTCCCTCTCCTGCTTTTAAGGCTTGCTCTGTGCTCCTCTTTGGCAAGAGCCCACAGGGTTCACCCACACAGGGTTCTGGAGAAGGGCTGCCCCAACAGGATGCACAGATTTCTGAGCACAAACTGGCAGCTGCTCCAGTTGGGGTGGTGTGTGGGAGTCCAGAAACACTTCTGCTGCCACCCTGCAGTTCTCTCTTTTGCCTTATCATTAAAAAAGGGGAAAGGGAAGCACTCTGCATCCTCACACTCCCCACAGGGCCAACTTGACAGCACAGAAATGGCAGAAATCCTTATCCCAGTGGAACTCCAGCTTGTGCCTTCACAATTGTTTCCCATTTCAAGGTAGAAAAGGCATTTTTGAGGTTCTTTCACAGCATGAACATTTATTAACACCAACTACAACATCTGGATTTAGATGACACAATGCACCAGACTCCCCAGTGGGAGTCAGTGGCTCACTGACTCAGGTTTCTTTGGAATTGCAAGTAGCTTTCTTTGCACAAGATATTTAATTCAGAAGTTACAGAAGCCACAAAATACTTGCCAAAAGCCTATAGCTAAACCCACAGACTTATCCCATGCTACAAAAGGGAGACATAGGACAGAAGAAGAGCTGTTAGACAAGCTGGAGTGCACAATTACTGCTGCAGTCTCCTGAGAGGGACAGAAAGTCTCTTTTGTCCATGTTCAGGTAGGGCAGACATTGGGGCAGCCAAAAATCCTTTGATAATGCTGCTTGCTTGTACCTTGCTACATTAAGAAAAACACATTTTCAAAATTTCTGAGGCTTCTCAGGTAAGAGAAAAGCTACACAACCCCCTCAGGTGAGACCCCAGAAACCTTCATAGCATTTCTGTGTCAAAAGTAGTACATTATTCCACAGAAAAGGAATTAAAATTACAAAGCCAGGAGTGAGATAGTCCATTTGAAGGCAGCTATTCTCCTGGCCCCTGTGAAACATATATAAATAAATGGCACTTTATATTTAGAATATGCCTTTGAAGAGCCAGAGACAAGTGGCATTCAGTGTGAAATCAATACCTTTGAGAGGTTAGAGATGCTTGATAAACTCTTTGCAGCTAACTAAAACCAAACCTAAATGACAGCTGCACAAGATAAAGTGAAACCAATCTCATGCATTAAAACTTGCTCATATTTACAAGGATATCTTAATTTGCTTTCTTTCCTCCCAGCCTAACCAGAAAAGTTATTCTATAGATAAATTCAAAGTGACTGGAAACAGCTGCTGTGAAAGAAGCTGACACAGAATAGAGAGAAAACATGGTTGAGCTGAATGATCTTGCAATGCCAAATTTAATTTTAAACTTTTCAGACCTCATTATTATATTTAAAAATAGCAGGGTCAGCCGTGGAGTATCATTAACAAGCTGTTTAAAATGGTTTAACTACTGGCTGCCAAAACCAAGAGCAAACTACAGGTAGGCTGTGTTTGTCAAAGTAGTTTCTTCATTAGAAAGATGTAGTTGGGCAGTGGAGGCAAAGAGCTCAGGAAAACACTCAAAATATTACCAAATTTAAGCAGCTGTAATCTAATAGTGTAAAGAAAATTAATAATAAATTTCATTCTGATGTTTGAAGTGGTGTCTGTATTGAAAAACTAGTATAATTTACAGGAAAAAGAACAGAAATAGGGTTAAAGCATTAGAATTCAGTTAAACATCCAATTTGATTGAAAGCAACTCCAGTTTGCCCTGATAAATTAGATTAATACTTATTCAGGACAATCTGAAATAATCACACAAATAGTTCAACAAGCAAACCAAAAATGCTGTTTATTTCCCACAGCTTTCCTTACAACACCCATTCTCCTTGCTTTGTACACACAGGTTTTCGACTTTAGATGTGCCAGAAACCTAATCACATCTCGGGGGAGTTAATAATTCAGCACATACTTAACACAGCGATTCTCAACTTTTCCATCAGATTAGAATCCTTTTCCATCTCAGCAGGAACGTGTCCTATCACTGAGCAATATCACAGAGGCACCCAGGCCATTAAAACTCAACTTTTCCATCCGAGGGGGCACACATCTCACTGCAGCAGCAGCAGCAGAATTTCACAGCCCACAGGACCAGGCCTCCCAGGGACTCAAAAGTGCTGTCAATAAAAATACACCCCACACCTTTGCTGCTTTCCAGGAGCCAGGCTGGCTGTGCATGCCCTGCAATAATTTGGGAATCCTCATCCCCATATTCCACACATCATGGGAAGCACTGGGAGCAGGCTGTAGCCATGAGGTGCTGCTCACATTTTCAGGTAGTTTGAGAGTGCTCAGGCCTTCTGTACACAAGGCAAACTGACAATTATGCCTGAAAAAGCACCAGAAGGGCCACGGGTGGTAAAAGCAGCAGCTGGTGCCTCTCTGGCTTGCAAGCTCTGCCAGAAATTGCTCTCTTTACGTTATCTTTGAATCTCTAAAGAAAACTTCAGAGAATAAACGAGTTGAAAGCAAACACACCCCAAATGAGCCACATCACTGCAGGCAAAGTACTGATGCATAGTTATCACCTATTCCACTAGCTGATTTATGAAGAGCAAATAGTTCCTAATGCTGCCTGGATTTCAAATTCTCCTAAATCAATATGAAACAAAGTTTGGTTTTCTTTGTTTCAGTCAGCAATGTATAAATCTCAGACTCAGTAATCCTTCCTTTTCAGGCAATCCCCCCCTTACAGGACCACTGAGTAAGGCCACACATGGCAATCTGTGAGGATATTTCTCTCTTCCAGGACTGCTTTCCTTCCCAGCTCTCACCTGCTGCTCAGCACCATGATATGGATGTTGCTCAGATGACCTCCCTGTTTCATACTCTCTTTCTTAACCAATACAGCAAAAACCAAAGCTCCTTTGATGCCCAGAACTCTCCACATTTGAAGGGGAGTACGGGTTGGAATTGCCTCCTGCCCATGGCATTTTTTTGCACTATTTATTATGTAGCCACAAGAGGAAAGACTCATCCGAGGCAAATGCCCTCCCAGGTGCCACAAATACATTAAAATCCCCGACCTCAGAGCTTGTGGCACCCCTGATCCTACTGAGCTGACAGTCTTTTCTGCCACATAAATGAGGGAAGAACTCTGGTGAGCCTGGCACAGCAATGTCAGTCCAGCTCATGGGGAAAGGAAAGGGTTAAGTGAACACCCACTGTAAAAAATGCTTCTGGGAGGGACTCTGCCTTGATTAAAGCCAAACAGCAACCTCTGAAGTATAATGAGAGAGAGGAAAAGAAACCACATCCCAAAAATGATAATCATACTCCTCACTGAATTCATAGGATCAGTGATACAGGCTCACTGTAAGCACAGAAAATCCTATTCTGTGCTGATTTCAGCCCAAAAGCTCAGGTGTGTGACAATATACCATAGACATGTGATGGAAATAAAATTAAAACAAGCTAACAAAATAAAACCTCACCTCAGCTTTGTTCTGTTTCTCTTCGTATTCACTCTGCTCCTTTTCCATACCAACCAGTTTAATCTTCAGGTCTGAAACTTCAGCCATCAGATCTAATTTCTGAGTCTCAAGCGATGTGCGACTTAGCAGCTCCTGAAAGCAAAGCAGCATATTTTCCCTGGTTATTTACATGAGCTCTGACATACTGCTATGTGTTTTATTGGCAGGCCCAGGTTAAACCCTCACTTTGAACCACGTGTTTCTCAAGTGCTGCAGTTATTTTCATCTAAATGTTCTGTCTTAATCACCAAACCACCCAGTCCCACTCCTTATTTCAAGCAAATGTGTGGCAAGGTTAATCCCTGGGCCAGACATGAAATGGAAAACAATACTGAAGCTGAACAACCCCAAACCTACACAATGGCTCATTACAAAATAGTTGGCATCTTCCTAAATACTCATCAGACAAAGACATGTTTTAGGATTACATTGCAGCCCTTCTTGTCACGTGTTGTTCAATAAAGGATGTATTACAGAATGAGCACCTTAACCAAAATTGAGTACCAGAGGAAAGCAACACCCCTCCAGTGGCACTAATAGCTTACACCATGTAGTACCTGAGAGCTTTTGAAGGCTGCACAGTGTGGAGGGAGCTGCAGTGAAAGAAATGTCCTAACTGGAGCCTAAAAGGCAATGTCTAAACTAAGAAACACTTTAAAGGTGAAACAGCTGGTCATGATTTTTGCTTGTGCACCCCAATTTTGTCTTCCAGATTGCAGAGAAGACATTGCACACTTTGGATGGAGTCATATCACTGTGTTTGGAGAGCTGCCAATATTCACACCTTCACTGAATCTTTCATTCTGCAGGCAAGCCAAGGCAAGAAATCATCCAAAACTTAACATAGCATATTACATACATCAAATGCCTTTGTCACCTCTGTTTTCAAAAAGAAAAAGTCCAGTCAGGAGTTAAGGCCTTACTAAAAGATTGATACTTAGCTTTCCAAGCACAGAATCGATTTTTGACAAAAGAATTGGTTAAGGATTTCCAATTGGTTAAAAGGTTTTGTGGTAATTCATAAATCCCATTAGTGTATTGTTCATATGAAACACACTGAGGAATCACAGCAGGTCGTGCTTTGAGTTATATGGCAGTGATTTAACTGAAGTAGTTAATCTGGGTCTAAGCTGATGTTATTGAGGGATCAGAAATACCCACATCCATCACCCTTTTCTCATCTCTTCCTCTACCCCAAACTCTACAGTACATTGTAGGCCATGGCTTGGAGCCACAGAAGCCACAAAGGTTATTTCAAAGATTACAGAGTTAAAGTTTATTTCAAAATCTGCTCTACATGCAAGTTATTTTAGTCTGGTGGGGAATATTGCACAAATTAAAAATAGTACTAAACTTGCATCTGTATTGCAGCACCAATTATCTAAGCCACCCACTATTCCCAATGCCATGCCCATTCCTGATGACATTGGCAATGATATTTGTGTATGGATGGGAAAATAAACAGAAATGTAGCTTCATGGTTTTGGCTTTTTTCTTCGCTGAATGAAGTAAATCAAGCACTAATCAGGAAAAGATATTGCGCTGACTTTTTTATTGAGAAACTCTAACAGGCAGTCACCTAATGAAATCCCAGGAGGAGCTGCTTTCTACACAGGTGATTACAAATTACACTTATAATTACAAATAACTCCTCTTCTTCCAGAAAAACACTAATTTGCATGAGTTTCAGGGGCACATTGCAGTCCAGACTGGAACAGGCTTTGTACAGCTGTTAAGATAGCAGACTGCTGCAGGTTAAGACACAGTTAAAATTGAGAACTTTGATATGAAATAAGGCCACTGAACATCACAAAGACGACCAGGATGAAGCAACTCTGGCCCCATGGACAGACTCTATTCAGTCTTGAACTAAAACAACATTTTGAATTTTTTTTGGACACTGACATGGTGTTCCATGATATGGGAGGAAGATTTCTTAATAAGGCAAGGAGCCACAGCATCCCCCTAGGGATTTTAAACAAAAGATCTATCCTCTGAGTGCTCCATCTGGCATTACTCCTTATTTTTCCTATAGACCCCTAAGTTACCCTTAGTTATGCAGTGCAGAGCAATCCACACTCGCTCCTCTCATTCCAAGTTCAGGAGCTCTGTGTGAACACAGAGGCACTACCTGGTCTAAGTGAGCATGAAGGCAGCTGTTTGGGTTTGTTTTGGTTTTAATCAACTCAAACAAGATTTTACCATTTGCTCTGAAGCTGGGGAATCAGATTCTCAGCTAGAGTAAACTGGCATAAACCTCGTGACTCAAAACAGACAAAACAGCTAACTAACTATTCCTAGTTTGCTTTCAGTGGAGCTCCACTGATTTAAAACAGCTGACAATTCCTCTTGCATCCAGGGAACCTAACTTTTGCTTTGAAAGCAAGTGCCCTTTAAAGTAAATGTCTCCTCTTGAAATGGGAACATCTGGAAGCAATTATTTTCATCTTCAAGCAGATGCTCACAGTGAACAGCTCATTAAGAATGTGAACCATTTTGTTACAGAGAAATTATAGTGTATCTCAGTGGTATGATGCAACCTGAATTCAGCCAGAATAAATATGCAATTGTAAGAAAAGAAAATATGAATTTATGTTATTGGTTTGAAAGCAAAAAAAAGATAATATAACTCAGGCAAAATGGCAATTTAGGCTGCAGTAGCTTTAGGAGAATCTTAGCTGAAAAACAGAACAGATATAGAACATATCCTATGGAATCTTCTTTAGAAACAAGATACTTGGTTTTAGCTTTAAAATGTACTGTACATTATACTATGTAAGTGCAATTTAACTTCTTAAAGTTCTTTTTTTAAGCTCAGCTTTTAACTTTGAAAATTAAGGAGGCATGCAGAAGCTATGATACACATGTACCAGATAGATCAAAGAGCAGCAAACTATTTCCAAACACAACACACTTTTTAAAACTCAAACTGTGTATTTCTAAAATACTTAATCAACTTTTCCAATATTCCCAATGAAACTGCAGCACATACAGTATATGTCACCTTCTCATTTAATTGTCTTGGAAATACATAATTCTCATAAAAGAGTTTATAAAACATAACGTGACAAAAAATAGCTTGAAAAGAGGTCACTACAATTTTTTAGGCTCTCAGCTGCAAGCACAGAAAATTCCAGGATATTTAGCTCTCCACAAAACAGAAGAAACAATCATGCCATACAGTGATTGAGAAACCATAAGTAAGATTTTAGTCAAGGGGGGAAGGGGAAAAAAAAAGATCCCATTTTGCACTTGTGCACCATACAAAATACAACATCCAAAAAATTCCTTACTTTGCACCCTTATTAAAAGCCTTGGGAGACACAAACAGACCGAGCCACCTACCTGGGAAGAAAATGCAGCCAGAACCAGCCCCTAATGAGGACTGCACTTCTCAAGTGCTGTGTGCCAGCTGTGGCAGAAATAAGGTATTTGCTTAGCTGAAAACACAGCTGAGAGCAATGTATGTGTGTAATCACCATGAAATGGTGCAGGGCAACAGCAGGCAGGGAATTGCAGCCCTCCAATTCATCATTTGCCCATTATATGGTTAAGGCAGGGAAAGGACAGAGCTTCCCACAGCACTGCCAGCTTGGACAGCCCTTGGATCCGCCTGAGGAGCAGATTCCTGCCCACATTAGCTGCAAAATAGCAAAACAGTGCAATGCTCACCTGGAGAGATAAAGCTGCACAGCTTGAGAGCACACTCTCAAAACCCCTCAGCTCAACCAGAGCTGCACAGAGCACACTTCAAAATCTGAAACACTAAGCCAGCTGCTGGCAAGGATCTCCTGCATGCTATAAACAAGTGCTGAAATTCATCTACGATCAGATAACTCAGGCAACTGAAAGTTGAAGGAATGGTCTTTGCCAGCCAGCAAAGTTCCTGAGAAGCAAACAGATACACACCAGATATAGACCCTGCAACCAAGACAGGATTCTGGCTCCCCTGAGCATGAGACAGCTGCAAAACCAGAGCAGGTACACCCTGAACACCGTTGGATTCAAGTTCCTACTCTGATACAGCTCCTCCCTGTACTCTTTTAATCCAGTTTCTTAAAAGGTTCTCCACTGTGCTACACACAGAGCTCTGTCTGGCACACCTTCCTCTGGCCCCTGCACCCAGGCAGCAGTGGGCCATAAACTGACATGAGAACAGAAATCCACTCCTGTTTACACCCAAACATTTCAGTTTTCACGTGTAATTTTTTAAGACACAAAGAATCCTAAAGCCAAGTCCTTTGTAATTTGCAAGACAATTTACTTCATTGGAAACACAATCATGTTCACACAACCATCCAACAAGAGTCCCCAGGATTGTGTCAGAAATTATTTGGAAGGCACAAAGACATGTTTAGACCACGTCTAGGATTTGGTTCAGGTCAGGTACAGAAAGACACTCATACCCAGACCAGCATTTTCTTTGGCAAAACAAACTGCTGTCCATCATGCCAGAGACCTTCAGTGGCATTTACTATCAGTTAAATAAATTAAATGCAGCTCTGGAATAGCAAAGCGAGAACAGACTAGAATTACTTGTGAAAACTACCAAAAACTGCATGAAAAAAAACCTGTGGAGGTGAAATCTGTATATGCAGAATGTTCACTTTTCAGATGGATGTGACACAGCTGTCAAGCCTGACAGCACAGATTGCATAGCCCTGGTGTGTTTGTGTTAGGCATGGCTAGTACTCCCTATTATGGGACAGTTTAGGCAGCTTTATAGAGCAAAAACTCTGCTTTCCAATTCTACATCACAATGATAGGAGGTTCTGCCAAGGCTGTCTCTCCTCTCAAAAAAAAAAAAAAAAATTTTCTTTCTTAAAATTGACTGGAAGAAAGTACTTAGTAATGCCACAAACTTAGAGCAAGACACAGACACATCATTGCTCTCTAAAATTGGCTGTAACTTCACACTTTAAAGCACTCAATATACTAGAAATGGACTGTCACAGCATAAATTGTTTTCCTAGGATAATTCTAGGAAGTTTTTTAACTTTTACTTCCAGACATATCCCTTGCAATGTGGTAAGGGGAAAGGCAAGATAGCTGTTCACACAGACCAGCTTTTCCATACCCTTTACACATTTAATAGCCAAACAGACACCCCACTGGAAGGTAATCTCATGAGATCAAGCTTATGTTTTACTCCCAGTCATGTTCTAGAAAATTCTCTGTTACCATTTACTGTGAAGGATGACCTTGTTTCTTGGCCCAAACCTGAATAATACTTCAGGACTGATTTAAAGTTTTGCCATTGACTTTCATGAGTTTTGAAAAGACCTGGTTGGTTTTTTTGAAGGAAGAAAACGCAGACACCTTCAAGGTGGAAAAATGCTTTCCTTCATTACAGTCTGTGGTGGAAAAAGTGTCCTTACAAAAGTAAAGTGTTGGGTTTGACACCATAAGCATCACATTATCTGTAACTGTGCACACCAGGGCATCTCTGAGCCTCTCACGCTGGATCCTCTCATCCCTCAAATGCTGCTGAGCTCTATTTTCTTTGGCTGGGGTTCAGTGAGGTCAAAGCACATCTCCCCACTGCCCTTCTGCCACACCTTCACCTTTCCTGTGAGCTGTTTGACTCAGCCATCACAAAAACAGCCCCTTCCTTCCAAACCCCAGGTTAGTTTTCTCCCAGTCCTTGAAAAGAAGGTTTGCTGAGCATGACAATCTCAAATCAGTTTCAGAAGCAACACGGTCAGGAAGAAGGAGAAGGATGAAAGGCAAATGAGGCCTTCCCCCTGCTGCTGCTACCCCACATTTAAGATGCCCACCCAAAATGCTGAACAGCCACTTTACATTATTTGTATAAATTTTATTTCAGTTGCTGTTTCAGAAGTGGTTCCATGATCACTTTGTAGCAGGGTTCAAAACAACTGTGCATAAATTATAAGCCAGAAGGATTTTTTGCCAGTAACTCCATCCTGCCAAAGAGGACAAGTCTCTGCTAGCAAAGATTCAGCAAAAACTACTTTGCAGGGTAGCATTAGATACCCTTTCTGCTGTGGAAATACCAGATAACATCATTAAGTTATCTTAAATTTTATGATTTTTTTTTTATTGAAGCATTTTTTGCTTAGAATTAATTATGAATCAATCTTCTTATAGTTCTTGAAATTAAAAAGACAGGGCTTTATCTTTATTGTTCCATTTTCCACTTAGAGGAAGCATTTGGCTTAAGTTCACAAAGGCAAAAATCAGCGGAGTTCAATATATCGTAAATAAGAAAGCAGAACCTTTAAACAAACCTGAATTTAGACTACACTCCCCCCAACCAAGAGGGTAACAGAAGTCATTCTGAAAAGCAGGACACCAGCAGCTGCTGGCTGAGGAGATCTGAACCAAAGTCTCCCCCAAGCCTGACTGATCCATCTGTTGAAGCCCTTGAGGCCACACACTCTCTCTACTTTTGACAAATTATCTGCAGAAAAGTCCCCTGGCCACATATCTCACATGAAAGTCATAAACACCTCATGATCAGGTCATTCTCTTCTCCCCAAATCTCAACTCATCCCCCATAGAGGATAATCTTTTCAACAAGCTGAATTGAGAAGAGAACCTTCAAAATAAATTATATTAAAGAGGATCCTCTGCTGCTACAGACAATAAATGTCCAACTACTCTGACTGCTGAGAGATCTACCTTGGGTTTCCCATACCCCACTGTCTACTGGGACAAACAACAACTACAGCTGCTCAAAATTATCTCAACATTTAGATTTAAGGTTTATATTAGAGATATCTGACCTGTTTAGCTTTGGTATAGCCTTTTGTAGCTTATCACTTTAGGATCAGCTTTGTAAGCAGTTTGTGCATTTGCCTAATGCCAGATGAGCAGACACAAACATTTTCACTGAAATAGCAATGTTCATGCAACATTATATTCTATTTTAGATGCCTCAGTGTTCTGGTAAACAAGGCTTTAAGTCCACAGTTTCCTCAGAAGACTATCTGGGCAAAAAAATTTAAGTCAGAGAAAGAATAAATGGTTTTAGCAGAAGTCACAGAACAACTATCTAGCTTTAGATTGGAACAGGAAGCTTCTGCACTCTGTTGTGAATGCTTTCCTGGAGTCTGAAAACAGATTTTCGTAACTTAAATAATCACTGTTCTTTGATTCACTTCAGATCTCACTGGGAAACTACATGCACTCACTGTTTGTATTTTCAAAAACGTCCCCTCAGAATAAAAGCTTTCCCAGCTGGAAGCATTTTGGGCTGTGTGGGATGGAAGGTCTTTTTCAAGAATGTTTGAGAATTGTAATTTAAAATATTTAGGATAAAATTTTATCTTAAAGAAACTGCTGCTGTTTACACACTAGTGTACAAGGATCCTTATAATTTAAAGCTACAATCAGTTCATAGAAAGGCTTGTATCTATCACATGGACTAAACCAGCAAATTTATAACACAAAATTTTGTGTGTGGGGAGAAGAACTAAGCTCATTGAGAACCGTATTTGTACTACAAATTCCTGGCATAGATTTTTGAGGCTTATTTACACTTTCAAATCTATTTTTTTGTATCTATGTACTGCATTAACAGTGGATGATCTGCATCTGTAACAACAGAAAGTTGCACAGGAAAAGACCTTTGGCATCAACAGGTCTGCAAGTTCTGCAGTACCATATGAAATGTAAGGTATTTAATGTATCATTTGCACTGCTCCCTCAACATGTAACATCAAAGAGCAAAAATTAAATCACATAGCCTGAAACTGTTGATTGAAATAAAGAAAAAATGTCTTTATATACTAATTTTCTCTCATAAAAATAAAGGGAAAGGGCCCAAGTTAAGCGAAAATGGTTACAGAACAGAACTTGATACAGTAATTCTTTTCAACTTGCTACTTGTTCAACTTCAAAGCTATAGGAAAACAGAAGGCACTGAAATAAAACTTCTTAATTCTGTAACTCCTCCATATATTAGATACATTTAACCTGTCTAACCAGTTACTCTGCCATGTCCAAATAAGCACAGCTCAAATAAGACACAATAGTTTCATTTTGCACGCTGCCACGTACAGCATTATGCAACCAGCCAGTAAAACTTTTCTGCAACAGGAAAACAAAGAAACATTTATTGGGGAAAAAAAGAAGAAAAAAAGTGCAAAGCAGGAGGAGAACAATAAAAGAGGCATTTTTTTTCCTCCCTGATTTATCCTCTTGCCAAAGGCAGTCACACATGCTGACAAGCTGACCATGTGTGCTCCCCCCTGCGCTGGAGGAGGCTGTGCAGGAAGCTCTGCACTCCAGGATTTTACCTGTTGGAGCATTTCCTCTGTAGCGTTCAGCTTCAGCTGGTGCCCCTCAAGACAGATTTCTAAGTCCCGGATTTTCTCTCCTTGAGCTTCCACCTGGTCTGTGAGAACACTCACCTGCAATTTGAGAGGAGAGGCACGATGCTACTGAACTGACTGTAAACAAGTTTCAATTACCTTATACATATAACATCCAAATGCACGTTTTAACAAGAAGTTCCCTTTTAAAGCCCTCAGTGCTTTAATATTCTCATGCACAGCAGCAACCTGCTCCACCAAGACAGACAGTTTTGCAGTCTTACCTCTATTTTGCTCCAACCCCGCCCTCAAATCTCCCCTCCCCTGCAACTGTTTTGTTTTGATCTAAAAAAGAAAGGACATTTCAAGAAGAGATGGAATGCTGCCTATAGGTAGCCTGGGTCCCTTCATGCAGAAGTCTGGAAAATTGGAAAGGAGCTGACAAGAACAGGGGATACTGGAAATATTTTATGTGGTTTTGGAGCAGGCTTTGCCCTTTCGGGTTCTGTTGGCATTTTGCTCCCTAAAACAGATAAGTAGGAAAACTGTTCATTCCAAACCCAACCAGTTAATTTACTTCTTACAAGAAAAAAAAACCCTGCTTACCTATCAATAAAGAGTTCTGAAGTTTTAAAGAATGTAATGAGTAAAAGGAGTAAAAGGCAAGTTTTAGCAGTGGCAAAGTTCTATTCCAACAAAAATTCCCAAGCTTTGGCAAGCCAAAACATGACAGCAAAAGCAGAGAGATACAGACAACGAATACCAAGAAAAGAAAATAAGCAATCCTGGTAAGGATCTGTGGGAATGCTGGTACAGAGCAGTGAGTGTGCAATAAAAACAGCCCAGCAGCTGAACACAAAGCTTGCAAAGCAGAAAAAACTGCACCCAGGATATCATTGGAAAGACACGGAAAAAACCACCGTGATAATTCTTATGTTAAGAAGCACATACACTCTGTATAGTCATTTTGACTATTTATTTCTATAAAAGCCTTCATTATTCTAGAAAAATATTATCTCACACAAATAAAGGAGCCTAAGGTGCTTAAACTCCTTTTTGAAGGAAAAGCATTTACAAAAACCTATACATACTCTCAGATCCTACCCTGCAACACCTTTATTAATAAAAAAAAAGAAAAAAATGTACAAATGCGGAAGAGAAACTTTTAAGATATATCCACTATGCAGCATGTCTAAAACCCAAAGAAGATTTGAGTTCAAGGAAGCTGCAGAGGAGAGACTCAGTGATCTGTATTTGTTTACCTGCAAACATAATGACAAGCTTGCCTGGGAAAGAATCACATAAAAAAGAAAGAAAAAGAAAAATAAAAGGCTATTTAATGTTTTTCCCATTAAAGTAGCTGGCTGTAGCTTAGAGTACAGCTGAACTCAGGATGAGAGGTGAGAGGAGGGAGTGGGTGGAGGCAGATGGCAGAGGGACACATCAAAACCGGGGCAGGAGGAGAACTCCCTGCGAGGAAATCTGTTGCTTGCCTACTTTGTTTTGTTTCCATTAAATGAGAGATGATACACAAAAAACCCCATGTGAGGTCAGAAAGCAAGAAGGAACAAACTGAATTCTCCTTTAGTGTGATGCAGGTTCCAGAGAAAGAAAACGAGTTTTATTTAGAGTATCAGGTTAGGTTTAAACACCATTGCAACCTGAAAGGAAAACTCTCTATGTTACATGTGACCTGCAAAGGAATTCAGTAAAAGCTTAGCAGCTTTAGAAGCATGTGTTGGGTGTTCTAGCAGCTGGGCTGAGAGGCACATTAACCACTTTGAGCTCATATTTTCCCTTCTGTCCAGGATCACATCTGCCAGACTCTTCAAGGAATCCACAGGCTGCACCCAGAACATAATCCCAGTTTATGCTATGCTGGCAGTTCTGTCTTGCTTTAGGAGTGACACACCTGCAAGGCTCAGCCTGTAGGTAATATATTTTCTGTAAAAGTGGGGTATATGGAACACTTAGCTAAAAATCAAGTGTTAGAAAAGTTTAAAAGTCAGAGTCAAGACTGGAGTGCTCCCAGCCTCCTATTTCCTCCAGATCACAGCTATGGGCCAGTCACTGGCACAATTCAGCATGAGCCATGGACTAGAGGTGCTCTGTTCCTATTCCCTTCTCCTCCTTCCTGCCAAAGCAGCCAGTTTGTACCAGCAGAGTCCCTCAGGCCATGTAACCTCAGCATGGAGCTTGCCTGTGCTCCTCTCATTCAACTGCCTGGACAGGACTGGTGTAAACCAGGTCCTAAACCCAGCTCCACCTTGGCACCTTTGTTGTTGTTGTTGTTGATGTTCATCTTCCAGACAGAGGTTTTTGTCTATCTTATTTGCCTGGGGTTTTTGCAGTTCTACAGCAATGCTGTGCAGTGGGAAAGGAAAATGCACAAATATTGACTAAGCCTTTGGGTTTGATGGGGGGTGGAAGTGATGGGAAAAAAATGCAGGAGACATTTTCTAGTTCTGATTTTACTCTATTCCTTCTAAAAAAAGCTCTAGGCAGGTCACCAAAATATGTCATAAACCCCTTTTTTTGTGCATTTGTCTGGCTGCATTCCTGGGTACCTGTTCGTGTGGATGAAGGAACAGTTACTAAAAATCTGCAGGACAAAGGCAGGAAAAACACATCCTGAGCAGCACCCTGAGATGGTCTGCAGGACTTGGCACAGGTCCTGTTAGATCCACAAAACACAGACACAGATCTCAGGAGTGCAAAGACATGTGAGGAACAAAGGAGACCCTCACACCCAAAGCCACAGGAGCACCAGTTCCACCCTCAGCTCTGAGGGAACAGCTGGATTTGGCCTCCTGATTGTCTCTCCACTCATGAGTTGCTCATGTGTGCAAGACATGAATGTACAGTGTGAAAAGTTGTTTGGTATTACTAACAGAACCAAGATTTTAGTGTTAAGAGCCACTTGATTAATAAAAGACATTCTAACAAATATCAGTTGTAAAGGGAATTTGTAGTGCACGCTTAAATTCCAACCAGAATTTTGTTTTTCTGTAAGGTGAGGTTTTTTTTCCTAAATTTGGTAATATTAGTTTATGAACAGTAATGAAAAAAAAAAAAAATCCAAGCCAAAACTTGTGTCTCAAAACATTTATTGTTTATTAAACAACAGCAGTGAGTGTTGTAAATGAACACAAGTGTGAGCAGAACGTGCAGGATAAGACATGTTTACAGAAACTTGCAACTGAAAGCAGGGAGAGCACCTACCCAACACACGTCAGTTTTGTTTGATATAAATATATGTGCTTATAAAATGCATTTGGAGGGAAAGGATATGCAAAGACCATTTAAATACTCTCCAGCTACAGTTTTTTAAAAGCATGGGATGTACAGTTTAGTACTAGCAAAAATACACAGAAAAAATTTCTTTTTTTTTTTTAAGTTGTGCAACGTGTTTTCTCCACGAAAAGAACTTACTCAGGATCTGTTTGAAAAAGGCTTGGTAAAGTGAGAAACAGGAAACCTGGAAGAGCTTAGGCATGCATTTTACAGTCAAATTTTCTCTATCCCTGTTTCCCTCCCCTTTTTAATGATTCAAACAATTTTGGTATGGCATAAAACCAGGAAAAATACCTGTTCTATCTATCTGCCAGTCTTCTGGGTCATTAAAAAGGGTGGGACACAGAACCTAGAAAATTGGCACCACCCAGCAAACCTAGAGAACCACTGTCACTGCAGTGTCCTAGGACAGAAATATTTTTAATCCCTTTGTCCACTATTTTCTACAATCCTCTCCTTTTACTGCTCTTACATCCCTTTCCTCTACCAGGTTACCCCACCATGAAATCATTTAGAGGGATTATACAGATTATAAATTCCTAGTTAAATATCAGTTACATTTGGCAACCTGCTAACATTTGTTTAACAGAAGGTACTCTGCCACTTCAGCTTTTATGCACTGAGTATCAACTATATAGGCAATTTTCTTCTCTATTTTAGACATACCTGCAGGATGAGCGACTCTTTATCACCTTCTAGTCGTGCCAGCCTTTCTTGATAAGTTTCATTATTAGATGAATGATGGGTCACCTGTGACTGGGAGGAAAAAAAAGTGCTGTGAGAATTTTTATACCTAAAGTTTCAATCAATAGTTAATATAAATTGTATACACTAAACCATTTTTACAATACAAAAAAATATGAAAAAATGTGTGTATAGACCAGAACTGTTTATTTTATATTCATTAAGCCTTTGGAATGTACCTTTTTTTAGCTGTATTTTGAATGCTCTCTCATTTCCAGCAATCAACAATGGTACAGCAATAGACTGATACTTTCTAGAAAATTATAATTTCAATGAAAAACACCATCTTACCAAAACAAAACCCATTTAACTTGAAATATCTAGTCTCTACAGCCTTTTGCCAAAGTCAATGAATCTTGTGTTTACTTTCAAGTGGTAAAAATTCCTATAGATATAGTATTCCTAGAAATCACTGAAAGAAAATTAGAAGTTTTTTGTTAACAATAAAAATTAATTTATATGATCAAATTCTTATCAGGAACTGCTCTAGCCACCCAATCACTTATGGATTCCTAAATGGCTCTAGGGAGCAAAACCTTCTAAAACATGGCCTGTCCTTAACTCTTATGTCCCATTTCCTATGAATTTTCATATAGACACACCACAATTTAAAAATATCTGCAGATTTATTCAAGTTTAGAAGAGTCTCCTAGGTTCATCCTCCCCACTGAAACACTGTGGGAATGGAGCTGTTTGCTCAGATCATCAAAAGTAACCTGACCCCCAGAGGCTGATTTCCCAGCCCCACTGCAGGCACTGCATTTCAGGGAACACAACACTCAGCCTGGCTTTTCAGCCAACACAGGAATCCAAGGAGTTCCCTTCAACTGCAGCTGACTGCTCATTTATAGTCACTCACACAATGGCACCTATATAGTTATAATCCTCCTCCACAACTGCCCTTTCATTTTCTGCTAAACATTTGTGAATAGAATTTTTTTAAAAAATTATTAAACATATTTATGGCTTCTTGGTCTATGCTGAGGCCTACAGGCTCAAACATAAAACAGATGGTGAAGATAAACATGGTGCTAATTAACTCAAATCAAGAAATCAAATTATTATCCAAAAAAAACCACTTTTCAAATCATAAAGTGTTGAGCTAGATGTAAGTGTGGCGCCTTTATAAGCTGAGAGAAACCAAGGACCCTTGTCTCTGATTATTTAGAAAGAAATTGAATGAATCACAGCAGCCCCAACAAGCAGAGCTGAAAGATGTCTGAAGAGATTATCTGGTTCACTGTTTCATCCTAGGGCCAATGATTGCTTGCAATATTCTTGTTCTGTCTTCTCCTAAAGGCCTCCAGAAATGGAATTCACAGCTCCTCCATCTACTTCTTACCTACCCATCATAAGAGCATTTTTCTTAATGCCTAATCTGAATCATCTCTTCAACTTCAGGGTTCTTATCATACCATCATAAATTAAAAAATAGGTCCTTCTGTTCACTTCAGAGATTTTTTTATATGTTTAAATGTTATCTCTACATCTCTAATTAGCAGGTCTCTCTTCATGTTGTGAAAGACAATATGACTTTTTCTGTCCTTTCCTCATAGGTTAATTCTTAAAAATTTGTTTTGTTACTTTCTTTTGGTTCCTCTTCATCAACTATTTCCCAACTTCTGTTAAAATTAAGAGCCTAAGAGGAGGTACAGGACTCCAGTTGAAACTGGCTTGAGTGGTAAAACCCTTTCACAGACTCTCAGGCCATATTTCTTTCCATATTAACAATATAGTAAAATTCATAAATGTTGAGCCTAGGACCCATAACTTCCAGATCCTTTCAAATTGCTTTTATTCATCTGCCTTCCTGTTCTTCATTCTGCTTTTACCCTTTATTTCTGCTTAAATGTGTAACTTTAAACAAGTCTGCATGGACTGGCATTCTGTTATTTATACTCTTTTCCTGTGCATCTGGCTCTTAGATTTTAATTGTGCCCTTTAGCATAGCTGCAAGGCCCTTAACTAGAATCACCTATAAATTCAATAATCTTGGTCTTTTGTCCCTGTTTAAGGGATGAACAGGAACATTAAAAACACAATGTGCAGAACCTCAGTCCACACCTCACTCACCAACATTCATCATCAAAAGAAGAACATGTTAACTCTACTCAGAATAAACTTTTGTCTCAAGTTTTTGACCAGTTCATAATAAGTACAACTAAGGTTCAAGACCTCATAGAAATGGCTCTAAACATGCAGGTGTGAGGTCAGCCAGAAAGGCCTCAGATAAGCACAGGAAGGTACAGTAGACAGAAAAATGACCTGCTAAATAAGTGTCTGACTGACGTACAGCAGTTGTTTAAGACTTGGTAATTCTTTGTGGCGTGCATAAACACAAGATAAAACAATGAAATGTGAACCGAGGCCACCTGTGGATGGTTGGAGTGCATTCTGCAGTTGGGAGAGTCAGGACTGAGAGGAAGCTGAGCAAGATGTCACAAGTATCAGCAGCAACTGAACACAGGACACACAGCACCACAGACATGAGATCACAGATTATTCCAGTTGGTGTAAGAGCTTGCAAACAGTCAACAAATACTGGTCATGTGCTTACACAGGTCTGAAATGCTCGATCTACATGATTTCCTATAAAGCTGTTATTTCAGAAGATCCAGCATTAAAGAGCAAAAATTGTTACCTGGGCTCAACAAGTTATAAGCCAAACATGCTAACTATGTTTCTTATAATGAGAGAAGGAGAGGGATTGCATAAAACATGTAAAAAAGTTTGTGATAACACATGGTAACAAAGTAGAAGGAAAGATATGCTAGAAGGCAAGGCAGCTAGAAATATGTTGATGGCAGTACCACTGCAGATAAAAAATCAAAAGCATGCCATAAATACTTTGCCTACAGGAATCACAGAATCCTCAATGCTGGAAAAGAGTTTTAAAATTATCAAGTCCAACCAGCACCACCACCATTTTTACCATTAAACCATGCCCTTAAGTACCATATCTACACATTTTTTGAACTCTTCCAAGGATGATGCCTCCACCATTTCCCCAGGCAGTCTGTTCCCAAGTTTTACAATCCTTTCTGTGAAGAATTTTTTCCTAATATCCAATCTAAACCCCTCATGTGCAACTTGGGATAATTTCTCTTGTCCTGTCACTGGGTGCCTGCAAGAAGAGGCCGATCCCCACCTGGCTACACCCTCCTTTCAAGCAGTTGTGGAGAGGGATAAAGTGACCCCTGATCCTCCTTTTCTCCAGGCTAAACACCCCCAGCCCCCTCAGCTGCTCCTCACAGGATGTACCCTCTAGACCCTCCCAGATCCACTGCCCTTCTCTGGACACACTCCAGCCCCTCAATGTCCTTCCTGAACTGAGGGGGACAGAACTGGACACAGCACTTCATGTGTGGCCTCACCAGTGCCCAGTACAGGGGGACAATCACTGCCCTGTTCCTGCTGGCCACACTATTCCTGATCCAGACCAGGTGCCATTGGCCTTCCTGGCCACCTGGGCACACCCTGGCTCATGTTCAGTCGATGTCACCAGCACCCCCAGGTCCTTTTCCCCTGGGCCACTTTCCAGCCTCTCCTGTCCCAGCCGGTAGCACTGCCTGGGGCTGTTGTGACCCAAGGGCAGGACCCAGCACTTGGCCTTGTTAAACCTCACCCCACTGCACTCAGCCCATCCACCCAGCCTGTCCAGATCCCTCTGCAGGGACCTCCCAGCCTTCAGCAGATCAACACTCCCACCCAGCTTAGGGTTTTCATTGCACTTGTTGAGTGTGCACTCAATCCCCTCCTCCAGATCATCAATACAGATACTGCACAGGGTTGGGTCCAGCCAGCCCTGAGGCCTGGGGACACCACTGGTGACACCACTGGTGACAGTCTCCAGCTGGATGTAACTCCATCCACCACCACTCTCTGGGCCAGGACATCCAGCCAGGTTTTACACAGTGAAAAGTGCACCTGTCCAAGCCATGGGAAGCCAGGAGCTGCAAAGCAATTTCTTGGAGCACTGGTGTTACAGTCTCTAGTGATTTTGGATATAGTTAACTGTCCATCAGATTGCAAAATATATTAACATAAAAAGTTTCCTGGAACAATTCCATCAGTTTTTTCTCCCAGTTCCACAGAAAGAAAAGAAAAAGAAAGCTTTCCATAATATTTTTTTCATCAAAAAGCATTCCATCACCTGCTTTAGCTTCTTCATTTTTATTTTCCATATCTCTCTTTGGAATATGCTCATTAATTTAATATGAGCACAATATTGGTAGCTGCTGGAAAGTTCCAAGTATCTAAGTATCCCTTGCATGATCCTGTCATTACTGAGGCCTTTTCCAAGAAAAGGGCTTAAATTTTCCTTCTTACGTGACACAAAAAAAAAAAAAAAAATCAGACTTTGGAGAACAATTCAATAGCTCTGATTTAAAATGGGGACAATCAGCAAAAGTATAAAGGGACACTGCAAGAAATGTTGGTCAGTTGATGTTTTCCTTGTGTGTGCCTTTTCAGCACCAAGAGTCTCCAACACAGTTAATTTTAATCCAAACCCCACCAGCTTCTGGAGTTGGTCAGCAAGCTGTTACTCAGAAATTTGTCAGAAACAGCATGGATCTCATCCTGGGTTGGGGAGCTGGGAGGAGCTGGGAAAAGAAACCTGGCAGTCAGTTAATTTGTAAGATTTGTAAGCTTTTCCAACAAGTCACCCGCCTCTTTGAGGAGACAGATCATGTCATAATCCTCTCTTCTTCAGCCACATGAATCACCTTCAGCTCCACTGATAATTGAATAGGATGCCTGTGGCAACAACAATACTTGTATTAACGGGGAAGATTAGGGACATGCTCGATGTATTGCCTTTTGTTGTAGTTTAGAAGCTGAAAATGAGGAGTAGGGCCAGCAGAGCGCAGCCACTCAGCTTCACCACAAACCACCACACAGACCACGGTGTTACATTTCAACACAAGAAAACGTGGATAGTAGATTCTTCCCAGCCTATTTGTAGCTGGTAACATTTAGAAGTGTATGGTCTTTCCACCTCTGTAGTACTCTTGGTCAGTAGAATTGTGTTCTGAGTCACAAGGAGTTGTATTATGAAGTGATGAGTGAGCAGCTTACACAGCAAACATTTTTATTTGCATCTGACTATGGATGCAATACGAATTTAATCTCTTGGCATGTTAGTGCTTCCTCAGATACACACCCATCTCAACATATGTGCATTCTCTCAGTTACCTGAGAGGAGGAGGAGAAGGCTGGAACAGGATTTCTGGATCTATAATTCTTGCCTTTCATCTGAAGGCAATTAGTAAATCAAGAGCAGGATTTTTTATTTGCCATTGTTACTGGTTGGTTAAATGAAAGTGGCAGCCCCTTGGATAAAGCTGACAGTGCATAGTCTGAAACCAGCAAAGACAGAGCTACGTTAATTTTGGTAGTCCTTAAAACAAATGAATTTTTAACAAATATTTTTATTTTATCTGGATAATTTTTCTGAAAACTAATACTTTTTTTTCCCCCCTCCAGATAGTTAAATGTCTTAAAAGAAAATATCCTTGTTGAAGTCATAAGATTCACCTTCAACAGCTTGAATTTAATGGCTATATCATGGGGTTTCATCACTCCACCTCTTGCTAGGACAGGTTAAGAATATCCTCCAGAAAAAAAGGAAGGTATAAAACCAAAGTACATCAATTTCAGGCCAGCGTCAGCTGTGAATACTAGCATTTATATTAATTATTTTTTGCTATAACTACATGTCTATGTACCAAAATGTGAGTTGTGCCATTTTTATTTGTCTTCCAACTAAGGGTGGGTGGAAAGATAAGAATAAAGCAATAGGATGACACAAAATTTTACATGAATCTTCTAACCCAAATCTCGTGGGAGAACAAAAGAATGCTTGCTAAAAATGAGACTCCTTCAGGTAGTGGGGATATCTCAGGTCCCTTAGTTTGCAACAGAAGCTTTTAACATTGACAGATCCACACTCAGGCCCTGAGAGAGAACCCAATATTAATCACCTGCAAAACACTTCCCTCAAACTGCCCACACTACTTTATGAGGGCTGTGCTGCTGGCCAAGCTGTGAAGTTAAAAGCACACTGTGCATACACCAGGAATTTCCCCTATCCTCCTTCCTTGGCTCTATCCAGATGCTCTCAGGTTTTGCTGCCCACTTTGGCCATCCCTCTGGCCATTCTTGGCCCAGCATTTTTACAGGTCATGTTAACACCAATAAAGTCCAATGGAAAGAACTGAAGTGTGGTGACACATTATTTCAATTTGATTTAAATATTGTTTTTTCCCTTGCTGCTATTGCAAGATGCACATTATGTTACAAGACTTCTTCTTAAAACCAGACTCTCAATTCTAAGCATCTGAAAATAGAAGTTGTATCTGTTGTTTTGCCTGCTTGGATCTCAGGATTTTTGTTTTTGTTTGCTGCCCTATCCCAGTCCAAGCCACAGATACCACACAAATCTAGCCTAGCCAAACCCTGCAATATCAAACCCATCTGAGTCTCTGAAGAGATTTCTGCTAATGATGAAATTTGAGCCAGCTCTGGCATACTTCACCAAGGCTTTATGGAAGTCTCTTGCATTTATTTGCTGTTAAATGCCATGTGTTACTCTGAAAGCAACTCATAATTTTATTATCAGCCAAAGAGCAACAGTTTATGATTGCAGGAACTGAAATCTTTTTTATGCTGTAACAATCAGTGCCAGACTTGAGACACTGGGATTCTTGGACAGGAAAACTGAACAAGCAACTTAGATTGTTTCAACTTTTTTGTTTTCTAAATCACTTGTCAAAGGAATTTGGGAGCAGACTGCTTAAGTTCTCCTGGGAACAATGCAAGATCATTTTCAGTCCTCCTCCCTTCCCCCACATGTGCTCACCCCTTTAGAGAGCTTGCAAGGAAAAGCAGCAGTATTGATATTCTCCTGCATGTACCTGACATAAAGGGAATTATATGCAACTACAGCAGGAGCACTATTAACTCCTGTAAAATCTTGTGCTACACTTGAGCACGGTGTCCTTTCTGAGCACAGTCTGATAGCAGCACACCTTATTAACCTTTTCTGTCAGCAAACCTGTCTTTAAAGAAGTGAGATTTGCACCAGGAAGCGGGAGAGGCAGACACGCTGTATCCATAACCTCATTTAAATAGCAAATTAATATGTGAGCTCAAAATACACTTTTTAAAGAGGTAATTAGCTTTAACTGCACAGAGCACAGGTTAAAATAATGGTATGTTACCAGCACCTACTTCCTGTTGCCTCTTCACTATCCTCTCACTTCCCATTTAATCCCTGCCACAGACACACTCCAGAAATGTGAAATCTTCTAGAATCTGATCCAAATATTTGGTAGATTAACTTCAGTAGTCTCAAGCTCTTATTAAAGACTGGCATATCATTAATATTTTACACTTATTCAAGAAACTACACAAAATAATCACATTTCACATTAGTATTGTCAGATATTTTATATTTATACAGCTAGTAAAAAAACAGGAGTGCATGTGCATATATATTCATGTATGTATACATATAAACAGGCAAGAATTTGCAGGAAAAGCACACACAGGTTAAAATGGACTTTAAAAGAATAAGGAGAGGATGTGCTTCTTTCGTGACACACAATTAAATCCATATTCTAATTTAAAAACCAGCCTACTCTGAGAGATCTATTCACATCCCATTCATGGATTTTTCTAACACTGAAAAAGAAATTCTTAGAACACAAAAAAATCCAAACACTGACAAAAACAAAGTGATTTTTTTCAAGGCGATGAGAGAACTGCACAAACCTACTTTTTTTTTTTTTTTTTAAAAAGGAAGGCAAAAACAACCTCAGGCAGTTAATTTATGTTTGGGCAGTTTATGACAGAATTAATAACCTGCTGTTTAAAAAACTTAATCTGTTTAACAGTTTAACATGCACAGAGGAAAATCACCACCATTTTTACCCGAGACAAAGGCATCCCGAAAGGTCTCATACAGTTACCCCGATGAAGAATCACTTAAGTGAAGAGTTAGTGCAGAAAACTTTTCCCTTTAAAGCACAACATGGTGAACACCACCCTCTCCTTTCTTTAGCCATACATTACCATGCAGGATTTGTTTTGTTGCACTGCAGCCCCCGGAAAGCACAAGCACTTGCCAGAATCTATTGCCATTTGCTCAAAGTTTGATCCTAGAGTTTCATTTTTAAAGACAAAGACAGCTGATTTTCTCCCCCCTCCCTAAGCCTCCTCCTCCTACACCAAGACACGTCTTTAATTCACTTCTCATGAAGAAACTCACACCATTTAAAGTCTGAGGCACTGAATGAATTTCCTTTCGCAAAGCTGAGAATTCTGACTAAGATTTTACTAAATGTGCATTTAGAAAGAGAAAACAAAGCCCAGCAAATCACTTACCCTCTTTAGCCACGTGAAGTGCTTGTAAATATCAATCTCACCATCCATGCTTTGGGCCCATCTCAGCAGTCACATTTCCCGGGTTAAAAGAAACTCTTGGAAGCAAGCGCTCTGCTTTGTTTTACAGGATATAGGTGTGATTTCTTCCCCATTCAACCTTCAACTTCTAAAATCTTCAATGCCTGGTCATATTTTAAGCTGAATCCCCTGCCCCTGTCCCACAGTCTTATCCCAAAGTCTTCTCACAGATGTATATATAACATGCAACTGTATAAACTTCAGGCTCCCCCTCGACATCTGGTTTTTTTAAACAGCAGATCGGTTAGCAGGAAGAACAATGCAACTCTAAAAACATTAAAAATATAACTTGCTAAATGATTTTTAAAAAAGGATCTTTCGATAACAGCATAAATCTGCAGGATCTGTTCCCCTTTAATGCTGAATAACAAGCTAAAAATTATTAAGCTGTCACTGAGAAACTATTCTCAAGTAATGCTTTCTCTGGCTTTCTGTTTCAAGAGTGGCTGGAACTCATTACCAAAGACCCCCTATTTCCTGTCTCTGTTCTACTCCCTGTTTATCGTAACACTACTCAGCCTTCTCAATTTATTTCAGGCTCAGACTAAACCTAAAAATAAGTTCTGCTCTTTGAATTACTTGCCTGTCCTCTCAAAAGACATTCTAAAAAGGGGAGGAATTTAAGGACGAGCTTGTGAACAAGATAATGATCCCATAAATACTGCTATTGCCAAAGAGGTGATTTTCCTTCCTAACAGATGATGATGATACCCTTCGAAGATATTTGCCTGCTGAAGCTGAAATCTCACAGTATGGCAACTTTTCAAACTTGCAACACCAAGATAAACGCAAGTGCAACGCAATGCTCTGGCAAGAAGGAAAGTTTAAATTGTTGCCTGTTATTGCGGTGTCCTCTAGTGCCTCCACACAGTAGTCATCCAGGACTTTTAAATTCTCCCAAAAAACTCCAGTTTCCAGGGTTATTTCTCCCCCTAGTTCAAAGTGGCTTTGGCCTTAAACCAGGCAGCTGATGGGCACACACACCAGGACAACTGCATGGGCAATGCCTCTTCAGACCCAAATGCAGCTGTCCCATGGAATTTCTGTGGTGATCTCAGAACATTTACTTATCTCCTCAATGCCTTCAGGTCCTACAGCCAAACAGACCTCTGGGGTTAAGGAGCAGTAAACAGCAGCTTGGAAAAGCTAGTGTCAAAGCTGCCCATGGTAGTAATGATATCACACAAAGGACTCAAAGTCTGAAGCTGCACAAAGTCCTGAAAAGCCTTTCTTACTGGGACCTGCCTCACTTAGGCATCTACCCACATTCCAGACTGGGGAAGTCACAGATATGTGACAAAATTTCTTTAAGGAGATGTGGGTTTCTAATATTTCAGCTGTTCTTGGCCCTTTTGATAAAGAGCTGATAGAGCTCTTCTCAGAATCTCACATAAGACAAAATAAGAGGGAAGGATATAAACCCAGACTTTCAGTTCCTGTCATGTATTTATTATCTCTGTTTGCTTAGTCACATGATGAGAAAAACATGACAATTTTTAGCAAGTCAGTGCTACAAGTCTTCTAAAGGTGCTGGGTTACCTAAAATCATCAGTAAATGTGATGAGAAAAGAATTGTCCATGTCCAAAAACAATGCCACAAGACAGAGCTGAAGGGGACTTGGGTTTCCTTGTGCACAGAATCTACTGATTTTATGCTGTCTGAAGGTGGAGGAAAGCAGTTATTTCTTGAATAGCTCACACTATCTGGGAAAAATCTTAATACATCATCAATGGTCCATTAAATTAAAAAAAAAAAAATTAATCCTTAATAGAATACACTTCCCTGCTCATTACAGTCCCTGTCAAGGCTGACAAGCTAGAGACTGAATAGAGGTTTTCTTGACATTAAACGTGAATTGTCCAACAGTTTAAAGCAACTTTTTACCCAAAAATCTTGTTATCTAATTATGGAGATTAGCAAATACATCAAACTTGATCTCACAGCATTGCATATCCCATAGTACCACCACTATGGTGCCTTAAGTTCCACATTTCATCCATTTCAAAACACAGGCTCTAAGACTCCCATTTCAGTCTTACTCAGATATAAAGGAAATACCTATCTTAAAGCACTCCACCATATTTTATCAGCTAATGATTGTGGTTTTAATTTTAAATTCCACAGAAAAACTGTTACTAAACTTCCTAGTGCCCCAGTGCAGCATCTGCATTTAGGGTAGTTATTCATTTCTCCCTTTAAAAGTATTAAAAGTGACAACGTACCTTACTTCTGCCTTGTCATTTGTGCTGGATTTCATGCAAAGGCCTCTTGATTCCTGTTAGTCATTCTTCCTGATTAAAAGGTGAGTGTCTGAATTTTCTGCATCTTATCAGCCAGAATGTTGACAGCATACATTCCAGACAGTCACATGCTCACCGGGAGCCTGTCACCTGCACACTGAACTTTACATCCTGCTTGAGCTTTGGCCTGGAACCTTCAGAAGCCAACTGAATGCAAATCAAGTGCCCCACATTTGCTTAGAATGCTTCTGCATTTCACTGGGAAAGCAGGTTAGCTTCTCTGGGCAGTGTGAAAATAAGGAAAATATGCTGCAGTCTCAGGATTACCACTGTATGTTTTTCTTATTTTCAGGAAATCCATGTCTGTGTGTAGCTCTTCACTGAGTACCAGTTTCTGGTCCAGTGGAGAACTGAAAAAGAAGAAAAAGCCCCCCACTGCCACTGCAGAACCAACACCCTCAAGTGTTACCCCACAGAGACTGATCCAGCTGTTTCTCTCTTGCCCCATCAAATTGTTTATTTTCTCCAGTGCCATCCCCAAAATTAAAAGGACACACAAGTTGTGGCAATACAAATACAATGCAGGGCACTAAAGTATTTCAAGTTAGCAATGTTTATATACTCCCTAAGGTGTATGATAACCCATCAGGCTTTCTTTGCCAATTCCACACTCCCATAGAACACTGCTGACCACTGCCAGCCTTATTGCACTAAAATCTCCATTTGCAGAACACCAAAGTTGCCAGCCCAAGAACTCTGTGCTGATACCCAACCCACAAAAACCACTCAGCTAAGTGAGCCATTACTTTTAGTCAGCATGTCAAGTACTTCAAACAAGCCTTGAAAGCTCTTTTAAACAGTAAACAAACATGCTGCAAGAGGTTTGAATCTGAAAGCAACAATGCTTTAAACGATCAGGTACACTTCTCATGTCCCTCCACTCCAGACTATGAAGAGGCAAGAAAACCTCCAGAAATCTCCTCACAACAGCAGAGGGAAAGGCACTGTCTGGTGTTTTCCCTTTTCTACCAACACTGATTTGAGCAAGCAGAGAGTTTGCTTTTCCACCTCTTCCTTGCACCCAGCTGAGGCTCTATGAACGCTATAAAATTATATTTACTAGCACTGTTTTAGCAATTTTACTTTTTATTTGTGATAAAATATAGGTTTTGGTGCAGCACAAGTGCAAACATTGTCATGTTCTTCTATTGCCTCTGAATCTCCTGGGAAATCAAAGAGCAAAGGAGCAGGGATCAGAGCACTTCTTCAGGGCCTGGAGCATGGCACCTGTCTGCCTTTTTATCAATAACTTATAGATTGTTCTGGTTTCCAATCCCATCAGCCTCTGAAAACATGAAAAGAACTTACACTTGCTCTTTTAGGCCAAGGAATGAAGTCACCAGGTTTGCATCCTCCCAGCCTCATCAGGGGAGCCCGGTGAGGACGGACATGCCACAAAAATTTACTCATTCCCAAAAATTAGTAACAACTTTTCCTACATCTATTCCTCTGTGGTTTTTTTCCCCAATCCTAGTGTCTGGGGTGCTTTGGAAACAAAGGGATTAGGACCAGATTTTAAAAGGGAAAATTTTTTCAGCATGCCAATTCACACGTGTCGTTCTCATGGTGCAGAAAAATGTGAGAGCTTCAGACTGAAAAAACAGAGAGAAAATGTGAGAATATTTGTGTATAAAGAAACTCAGGCCATTTGTGCAGAAGACAATGGAGGAAGAAATCCCTTTCACATGGCAAAAATGGCTCCAGGAATCTAGACGAAGTATTTCGAGCAAGAAAATTTTTCTTAGAGTCTTAATTGTGACTAACTGATAATGCCTACGTGACAGAGAAAGAAGAAACTCTTGGAACAAAAGGAAAAAAATACACTGCATTCTGTAGATCAGCACATTTGCTTTGCCTGTGATAATTTAAAAATAAATAAACAATATCCTGGGAAACAGAGAAGAAATAACATTTTACAGATGCACAAACAATCTTTTCCCAGCATAAGACGCACTCAATCCTAATGGCTTAATTATTTGATTAAAATCTATATTTCAGAATTAAACTGACTTAGATGGCCATTAGTTCCATATGGTTGTTAACTCTTACCCTTATTCCAAACTGGTAATTCTTCCAGCAGGTGCTGACATCTTTGGAGCCATTCCCATACCACACATCCCCACCACTGCCATGTCCCTTCTGGTCACTGCTCAAGGAATTAGCAGCTCCCTTCCCTTGGCTGGCATAAAGAATGTATTGCTGGTTCTTAGATGGAGCTACTGTCTGTTAATTCATCCACAGACATTTGCACATTCTTGGCAGTTTCAAACATTCCTCTCCATATGCTGAAATACTTTGTCCAGTCCAAGTTCTACAAGAACTGTGACCTTTATTTTTTTTTTTTTGCATGAAACTTATTCAGAAGAGAACATAAGAAACCTGAGTACTTTGTTTTCACATAAAATCTAAAAAATATTTTCTACTTAACAGAGCAGCAATATCACTGTGCACACTTCCCCCAGTTATATGCAAGAGTACACTGACACATAAAGGAAATAATTGAAGGTACTTATTTGCATCCTACTACACAACACATTGCAGTAAGCCAATAAATTTGGTTTCCTTTCCAGTCTGAAAGGTTTCAAAGCACTGCTGAAACTGCCAAACCTGCAGTAAATCAGTGTATGGGACATCTGAAACAGGGTATTTACCAAATATTTGGAAGCACACCATTACAAGGTTTCAGTTTGCCTCTCAGGCACATCAGATTTTTCTCTTCTAAATTTCATAATGGAAACAATAGTAAAAAAAACCCAAACCAAAATAAGCTGCAGATACACCTTTACAAGTCCTTATTTCTGATAAGGATTATGCAAATATTCTTTTATTTCCTTAAGCATTTCATTATTAAGGAAACTTAAGCTCATTATTTCCTTTTTATGAAAAAGAGTAGGATGCCAACATGTTGTACAATATTTCTAAAATAAGCATATTTTTTTTCCATTTTTGAACAGCCACAAAAGCTGAAAAAATATTTAGTTGCATGTTATTAGCATACTAATCCAAAAGAGAGCAAAACTTTGTTGTGGATACAACATTGTTATGTTTGTCATAACTAATAAGATTTAGCAAATGTCGATAGGTCAACCTATCCATCCAAATTCTGTGAAATGTGGATTGGGGTTATATACAGAAACACTTCAAAATTATGCCCTTCCTCTGTTATTCAAATAATGCCTCCAAATCAGTAGAAGGCCTTTAAAAACTAAATTTGGCTCCAGCTTCTTTACATAACCTCTACACCTTTTCTGTCAGCGCCATTGTTTAAGGAAACAACTCCCTTTTACCAATCTCTCTGTTAATTACTTTATGGAAAACATTTTCCAGTGTTTCCTGTAGCTCCACTTGGAAAATACATTTCTGCATTAATGTTTGTTGAATGAATACAGCGTACACCATTGAAATTGGTGAAAAGTAATGCAGCTGGAGATTCTAGTGACAGATCAGAAGGTGAGATGGAAAAGGGACTCTGTGCATAGCATCAGACACAAAAGGAAAGATGAACTAATGGGACATTCAGCCACTCAGTGCAAAGGAAGGCATCGAAGCCAACAGCTGAACGAGACTTGTACAAATGGAACTGAATAAATTGTATTAATGCTTTTGAAGCATAACATGCAATTGCTCTATAAAATCATGGCTTCCTACAGAGTATTCCACTGGCAGCATCAAGGTGTGGATAGGCCACATAGCTGAGGATTGCACCTGAGGGCAAACTTCATCTTTGTCAGTAGAGTTCCTTGAAACCTTGGAAATCTTACATAAAAGTACAGACCCTGCTGTTACAGCAGGAATATCACCTGACTTCCATGACTACTCTAAGCCTGTAACACAATCCTGTTTAAGCTCTTCTAGTCATTGTAGTTTAAGGTGGTTTTGTTAAACGTTATTGATCGTTACAGGGGTGAAAGAAAATGGCATTTTTAGAAAGAGATCTAATTCAGCCCTACTCACTGCAAAGCTGTTGTAAACTTCTATTAGTTCTTCATGTAGAGGAGACTTCACTACTTCTCCTGAGAGCTACCACAGTGAGCAGTCACAGTCAGAGATGGTAGGGTTGATTCCCAGACAAAGCAACCACAGACCAGTGCAAAAATTAGGCCTTGTTTAGAAAAGTTCCATGCAAGCTCTGTACAAAGTAGCAGTTCCACTATCTCCAAGGCATTCTAGTAGTCATAAATGGCTGAACTCATGAAGGGCACTTCTCTGCTGGCTCTGCTGTACTGTGAATTGCTCTGAAACACTTGGGGAACTCTGAGAGGACCAGATTTTCCAGTTCAGGGCTTCCCTGCATCATCAATTCATTGAAAAGGAGCTGGAGCACCGTGGAGGACTGGGGCATTCAACTCCGAGTCCTTCTGAGAAAACATAACCCATCTAATGTTTCAATCTGGCAGAAATAAACACGAATGCTTTCGGTGTGACGGCTTTTCTGCACTGTCCCAGGCAGGCTCTACTGCTCCATTTTCAATCTAACATGTGTTAAAATCACTTGGCAGTGGGGAGATCCAGCTATAAATAGCTCCATCAGGACTCCTGGCAGCTGAGCTCCACAGTCAGTTCTACCAGCAGAGAAATACACTGGCTTTAACTGGCATTGCTCAGAATACATTCCCTTCCTACTCAGCTGTTGCTGAAAAATGCCATTGATACTTTTATAAAAGCATGTTTTCAAGTACATGGAAGTGCCCTGAACTCAGTCATTTTCTGCCTCTCATCTGGCTGATAACCCTGCGAAATGAATCTTAGACAAAAGTGAAATAGAGAGACCAGTGATTATGTTTCAGCAGAGCTCTTTAGCTTAAAATAAAAAACCATGCTTAAAATAAAACTTTGAAGTGACTTCAAAACTCCTCAAGCTCCATCAAATCAGCATTCTGAACAGGGCTTCACTGTTTTAATTCAAGCCTTTGTGAAGATACTGGGGAAAAATATTCCTTGATTTTAACCCATAGTGGAAATTTCTTATGAACATTAATAATGAGCAAATAGCAGGACTGTAAGGAATTTATCCTGTTTCAGCTAAAAAGTCTCTGGTTTTACCACTAAAGCCTAGATCTTGAAAAGAAACAAAGCACAGCACATATCATAAAGCAAATCACATTCTACTAAAAATTGCCTCTACCACATGTTCCTCTACTATTTCTTCTGCTCTTCTCTCCATTTCCTCAAATGGGGAATTTTAGGAAGGTTTTTAGAGTCAAACTTCCAAAAAACTTTCAAATAACCAGGAAAATACTAATGAGTTTACAAGAATTGGCGTTTTAAGGCTTAGTATATAAAGCTACATGATGGAGTGGTTTGCTTTAAATATAGATGTTCCATTAGGAGGAAGATCATGTTTTGCAGTCCTGAAAATGAGGTTTTCATTCACGCTTAAGAACAACTGTAAGAACACCAGTGTTCCTCTTTACCCAGAAAAGGATTTATTCTATCCACAAAGGTGGATAGAATAAAACCCAGAATGAACAGCGTGGATGTTCATTTAGAGTTATGAAATTGCAGTAAAATACATTCTCTTGTAGCTCACAAAGCCAAACACAGTCAATTGTCACTGCAGCAGTTAATTTTTAATGCTGAAATTACTATCTGCTTTGTGATAGGTCACGTGCTCACTGGCAATACTGAAATATTTAACAAGAAACATTGATACTATCCACCAATTTGTTTTGTATGAACTTGCCCTGATAATCCCTAGGTCTTTGTGTTCTGCTTTTAAGAACAAAGAATTTACAATCATAAATCCATGTAAAACACTTCAGACATTCTCTTCAAGGCAAAAGTTTTGACTACAGTCCTTAAGTAGTTAAAAGTCTATAATTAATCATGTTTTCTTCCATTTTAGGTTTGTCAAAAGATTTGTGCAACTACAGCAACAATAAAATTCTCATTCTTTGAGACACAGAATCGTTCTAAATTCTGTGCTAACCTTGTCAAACCTATTTCATTTGTCTCAAAGAAGGGACAGCACAGTTACTGCATCCAGCACAGTTACTGCATCCAGCACAGTTACTGCATCCTGCTGTAAAAACTCGAGGACCTGAATTGTTCATACATCCCAGTCCACAGAAACAGAAAGAGAGGCCTTTTCAAAAAGAGCACCTTTAGTTCAACAGATGCTGTGCCTCAATCTTAGAGGAAACACCAAATCACCAATGGCTCTATAAGAAAAAGGAATAAAGCAGCTGTTCTCAGAAGAGTTAATAAGGAAGGTGGTATCAGGTACGAAACATGATGCCTAAAGCTTTCCTATTCTAGACATATCTAAATTTCCCCCCATCTTTGGCATTCACACCTAGAGTGGGCAGGTAAAAGAATATAAAAGTTACCATTGGTAAAAATAAATAAATAAATAAACAAACAAACAAATTAAAAAAAATGCAGACCACCAAACATCACTGGGTGATACTTCATGCCTGATAAAGTGCACAGTTTGGTGCTATGGACCTGAAGGAAGCTGAGACCAGCTGCAGTGTCTATAATCACCACAGTAACTTCCTGACTGATCAGTAATAAACCTGTGTGCCTCAAAGCTGACCAAGGGCTAAACTCCACAGACTTTATTTATTTGTTTATTTGAACACTCAGCGTAATTCAGCACATTAGGAGGCAATTCCCAAGGCTGCAAAGCTGCTTGAGTTATAAGGCCAAGGGGCAATTTTCTGCAGAAAGTGTTTTCCTCACGCAGGTCCACCTGAGCTCTGGTTTGTGGATGTTGCAATGTCCTTATTCACACAAACAGCACAAAGAAAGGTCTAAGCTGCAATCCCAAATCCTGCTGTGTGGCAAACACAGAGCAGGGACACCCACACTGGGCCTCAGAGAGCTTTCAGGGCTGCATTAGGTTATGAAGACTGGTAAGGCAGAAGGAGCACAGCAAGCAATAATTGGGAGTTTTATTCCATAACTTGCTTAAACCCAAACACTGGCAGTCAAATGCTGCTGTTTGATACTATGCAGCAATAATGAGCCTCAAATCTTCCTTCTGGCTTCCCTTTCTGTGGTTTCCCAGCAAAGCAATATGGGGCAGTGCTAAAACACCTATTCAAATTGGTTCCATTAGGCACATTGTTTGTATTCTTGATTAACAATGGCAGCTGAAATGATTTTTTAATACAATTTTCAACCACACATTTTAGTGAAGAAGAATCGTAAAATAAGACACTTGAAAGAAACGTGCTTGTCTGCTTTTAAAATAAACATGATATGGTATTTTATATCTTTAGTTTCTAATATGTGCCTAATCAAGATAAGCTGGGAGTATTTTTGATGCCCGTTTGAGTAAAATATTAGAAACAAATTAATTGCTGTAGTCTCTGAAGCTATTCAGTTACATGTTAGAGTAGCTCTCCAGCTTCAAAGGAAGGTTCATGGACCCCAAAACCAAAGAGATGTGGAATTAATCACCCACAAAAGACAATCCCTCTCCATTCATAGCTATTCTTTAAACTATAATAGCTTTAAAAGGTAAAAACTCAGAGGCATCGGTTCAGTTTGTTACAATTCAATAACTGCTACTGATATTAAACATTGTCTTCTGTAAGGTTTCAGTTGAACACAACAATCAGAATAGACTCCAAATTCCTGTACTCAGCCATTAGCCTACACTTTGGACAGAATGCTTAGAAGAGACACTTTGGAGCCCATTCCACTGGAGAATGTGCAATGATGTTTTACCTGAGGGACACCAGCTGCAGTAATTGGGGACCCACACTTCAGGGGTGCCTGTGTGAACCCACAGGTCAACAGGGGAACCCACGGCCACAGGAGGGGCTGTTCATGCTTGTAGCCAGCACCAGCTGGGAGGGAGGAAGTGTGTGCACCTAACTGTGAAGATGTGGGGGGTTTAAACTTTCTGGAATTAGTTTTAGAACTGCATTTAGAAATTTGTAAGTGCTCCTTAATGTTTCTTAAGCCTCTAAGTATTCTGGTTTATCTGTTGTATTGCTGATCTTGGAGTCCCCTGATCTCTAGTTAATTATGGTTTTAATGAATCAGCAAGTCACCTTGGTCATGGTGTGTTTAAATCATGGGAATTGAGGGGGGGGCCTTTAAATGATACTCCAAAATTTCATAGAGTAATGATCACTAAACTGCACTTGAGGCTTCCAGTGAGCATGGATTCAGTGAGATGCAGAGTTCTCATTCTTTAGAACTCACTACCTCAACTGTCCTGACATATGACACATGTTAAGTGTCACGTTGCATGGCTCTGGGCTGAAATGAAGGAAATTTCAGTATGGGACACAACTGTGAAATGCATATTCCATTAAATTCAAACGAGCTGAATTTTATCAGATTTCTTCCACAGAAATTGTACACATTTGCAATTATTTGCATCTTAGAAAAATGTAAGAAAGGTCTTCAAATACATAAGAATACCATTCATTTTCAAGTAACAGTCACAGCAACTATGCAGTATCCTCCCTCTATACAGAGCAGCACAAAATGTTTTAATATCAGTCATCTCTACATACTGGACTAGAGATACTCTATACCACATCTTCCCTGTTTCCTTGGTTCTGAATCCAGGCTGGCCAACTGCCCTGTCAAATGAATACTACTCTTGATACAGGTTCAATTTTACTGTGAATAACTCTGAAAATTCATGTCTTTTATGCAGTAAACCCATCTTTTAGTTATCATAAAAATTAGAAAAATCATTAAAATTTCTGCTGAGGCAAGCATTCAGTAAGAGCTGGCCTAAAGATACCTAAATCCAAAACCTAACACTGTAAATCCAAATTAAACATTGCCTACACCTCTAGCTTTCAAAACTGGCACCAAATTCTTACTTCCTTTCTCTCATATGGGCCCAAACAGGATTTTCCAGCCCCAGACCTGCACTCTGTGAAGAATGCCAACGAGCCAGCAGCTGAGAAGCTCAAACAAAAGCAGCCACCTTTCCAACAACATGAGGTTCCAGTCAGCACACGGCACCTACAGCAGATAATAAACACCAAACCAGAGGCTACAGGCATGGTTACATGAAAGTCACAGGCACTGGCAAAGCCAGAAGAAAAACCATTAGTCAAGAAAACTTTCTGAAGCTGGGGACAGGTGGGTTTTACACCCATGAGGAGCCACCACTCCTTTGCAGTGGCAGCTTTGGTGGAGGGCTGTGGCAGGACCTCCTGTTTCTATTCCTTTCCCACATCCAGAGGGTCTCTCCTTTTGAGGCCTGCAGGAAGCTCTGCTCCTCACCTGGTAAGCCTCAGTCTTTTCCAGTATAATCAGATGTTTATTCCCTGTCTATCCCAGTAGGAATAGCTCTCCTGCAGAATCAAAGGCTTTCTTGCATTTACCCCCACTGCCTGCTGCACAGGATACTTTGGAGACTTGTAATACTGATAGCAAAGGAAATGTAGGAAAAGGAAAGGAGAATCATCCAGTCTGGATCTGTCCCTTCAACACACAAAGCCACTGCATTTTTAAACTGACAGTTTAAAAATTAAAAGTTTTGTAAACAGTTATAAATTTGTTATCTCCAGCAAAGAGTGGGCCAAAGCAAACCAAACAAAAAAACAAAAAAAAAAAAACCCAAACAAACAAACAAACAAAAAAGAAACCCAAAAAAAACCCCAAAACCCCCAAACAAACAAAAAAAAACCCAACTAAAAACCACAGAAAGGGCAACTTTTTTTGCACTTCATTTTTATTATCTCTTCTCTACCCAAGGACAAAATAAGGTCTTTTATCAGCTTCTGATACTCCTATATATACATTGCTTCAGAAATCAGCACATAAAGCAGAAATATCCTCAGCTTTCTATTATTGCTTGCCACCCCCTGCAGTTCTCTGAGTATGCAGATTTCAGTTATTGTAAAAATAATTTAACTATGAAAATACTTGACCCAAACCTGTTTGCAGACAAAATGGAAAAGCTGAAATAACAACTCACCAGGTTCTCCTCAAACCACTCCCTCAGACACACTGCTGTGGCCCCTGGGATTTGATTTCTCAATGCTTCTTTCTCCTGAGGATCCTCCAGCATCTCCAGGGCCATCCTCAGATCTTCCAGGAGGTGCAAAATTTGAAATGTGCCCAGGTACACTGATGGAGCAGGTGACACAATATCATACCCACCATTAGCATACTCTGTGGCTGACTTTGTGCCTAAAACAAACAAAATGAAGAGAGACAACAATGTTATACAATTATTTTGTAGGTTACAAATTAATAGGTACTACATGCTGCAACATTTGGACTTCAGACTCACAAGATTCAGTTTAGGATGAAAACCTTCATTTCAGGCTTAGAAATTCTCAAATTAGTCTCTAGATAAATGAGGAAGACTGGAGAATTAAATGCAAGAGGTATTTACAAGCACAACAAAAAAGAATTTTGACCTAGAACACATTTACAATGGCTGTCAAATTAGGAATCCCAAAACCTTATCCCAAATCACCTGTAATTTTCCACAGTTACCATGAGATGTCACTAACTTCTCAGCTACACAGCACACCACTAAGCAATGTAAGAATGACTGATGCTGCCCTTTGACAAGACACTTGGATCAAAATAGATCATGTTACCAGATCTAGAAAAACATAAATGACTGTGAGCAGGTTTAGAACTCTGCCCCACGAAACAACCATGCAAAATTTAGCAGTATAAATTTTTCTAGCTCTATAAACTTCAAAAAGCTCTCTAAATTGCACTGTCCTCCCAGCCCTCCAGCATTTATATTATTTTCTCAACAACAAGAACAGTAGAAACCATATCTTACTTACAGAAGGATTATAAATAATACAAATTCTAATATCTTCAAAACTTTTTGTCTTAGTAGCCTGTATGTTTCAATGAGATGCACATTAAAATATGGTATCTTTTCTCAGTCCTGAATTTCAGACCTTGATTTCATTTAATATACCTTTGTTTCTGTAAGAACCAGTCAGGTGGAAAACTTCTATTTGCTCTACTTTTTAAAGTTTTTATTTGCAATTCATTACCTCATTATCTAATAGATTATACGCGTCTTCATTCACGTTCTCTCTGGCATAAACAATCACAATTTCCCCTCCTATTTGACTTAGTGGGAGATTTTTTTGGGTTTTTGAACATTCACGTTGTACTGGATCCACATAGCTTATGGTATTCATTAGAAGACTACATAATTGATGTCCACAAGTTGATTATAATAATCTCCTTACCATTCTTCTTTCTACTCCTGTGTTTAACACAGTTTACATGTTAGCTATGAAAGGAACAAAAATCTTCACAGGGTCTTTGAAAATTATTTCTAAGTTTATTTTTTCCCCGAGCAGACGCATTTAATGTGATGTACAAACGTATAAGGAATTCAGATTTTCTTCTTGAATGCACACTACCTCACATTAATCAGGGTTAGTTTGCCTGCTCTGGTCATTTATCTACCATGATTCAGGCACTACAAACCATGTTTGAAGCCAGTGTTTCATTTTACATGTAGCAGGATACACAACTCATGAATATACCAACACTCCAGGTCCTAGGACACAGAAATGCCTTCTGCACCTAGATTAGCTTTTAAACAAACTGCTAATTGATCATTCAATGCTAATGTTGTTCCCCACGAGGATGATGCTTTGTCTCTCATTTTTTGCATGCTTAACTTTACTCACAGCCTTTGGGACCATTTAGATTTTAACCAGGTTTTCTTCAGCCACTCTTTTAATGACCCAAAGTACTCTGTCAGGTCTTTGCAAAAAATTGTGTGTCTTGAATTCTACCCTACAATGCATGTGGGGTTTTTTCTTTGACTGTTTTAAGCAATGAAAAGCCCTCCCTAGAAATTTTGCAAGGCTCCATAGTAGGATTTTTCTATTTTTTTTTTTTTTTTTTTTGGAAAGCAACACTCATTTTCCCTACTGGAGCATTTCATATTACCTCAATCTCTTCTCAGACTCAGAATATTCCGTTTGATCCTGTTGACTTCCGCTGCTTATGAGTTTATTTTAATACCTCAAGTGCAAGATCTCATCTTAATTTCTGGCTAAGACCATGTCCAAGATAAAGTTTCTTCAATATCCGGTGCTCCAAAGGCTGCCACACGAGACAACCTCACTCCGTAAATCAACCTTGGCTTCCTGAATTACTTCCTTTCGAGGGGAGGATCAACTGACTGGTTTGCAGGACTTGTGTTCTCTAACCACTAAATTATATTTTCTTAAGTATTTCTGTGCTCTCAGCTACTCAGGCCAGATTGTTTCTGTTTATGTATCTCCTAATGCAGATTAATATTAAACTTTAGCAACTAAAAATAGCAGATTTCCAAATTGTGTAAGGGCCATTTGGATCATATAACCAATTACATCTTTTCATTCAGCCAGAGTGGCTTATTACCTATGCTCTGAGAGATGCACACAAACTGATACATGACACTGACTTCTTAAATAGCATGGATTCCTTGGTTATTCTGCCATTTCTCACTCTTTCTTTTGGAAAACTCCATGTCAATATTTTCTTTTTCTGGTGTGAAAAGTGCTTGCTAAGCAAAATCAGACATGATTCGAAGCTACTTCATAATCAGCTTTGGTGGCTACACCTTCAATGAACTGGCAATTTAAAGTATTTATGGAATGGGAAAAACTGAAAGGAGCATTCTGCTAAAGATTCCTTCATGTTATTTGCATTAATACTTTTTATTTATAAATAAGTGGGAAAAAACCCCAAACTTAATTCTACACAATCCAAACAAAACCACATTAATTTACAGGCCCACAGCTAATATTTCAGACGTGAAATAAAAGCCAAGCTAAATACAATTTAAAACAATTGTTCAGGAGTTCAGTTAATTGACCCAGGTAGATAGTTTATATAGTCAAATACACACCTACACCATATGTATACACACTGTAAATTTCTCCAGGACAGTATTGGTAACATCTTTGTTCACCAGTCCAAATGACTCACTGTGTATCACCTCTTGCTTCAACCCTTACATTATCATGGCTACAACATTCCTGGCAATATCTACCTTCTACAGAAAATAATGTCAGCTTCTGCAGGAAAATTCAGTGTCAGTGATATTCACACATTTCAGCATGCCTTTATTTGATTTACCTCTACCAAAACACTAAGGAAAACAACACACACACAAATTTTAATCTTGGCAAGTGGAAGAACTGTCACCCTTACCAAACTCAATTCTATAAAGGATAAAAATTCTAAAGTGTTGGAGCACAGGCAGAACCAGACAGGAGTTATGTGATTTCCCAAGACTGGGCATGCTCCATATGCATCCTTGAGTTATCCCAGGATTTTCAACTGGCAGTTCAGACTGGCAGAATTCTGAGCATCCTCACATTTTGCAAAATGCTAAATTACTTTAAAACTGGTTTGCTATGAATTGCTAACACAGTACCTTTTATTCTCCTAGCTGCAATGGAAAATGGAGATTTGAATGCAACCAATAGTGCACTTTTTACTAGGTACAGAAACACAGAAATACCAAGATCAACTCAGCATTTTAATTCAGAAAACTTCCTGATTTGCTGCTAAAATTCAAATGAATCACAGGTTTGCTTCTCTTATTTGCTTCCCATGTAGTTTCATATTAAGTAGGATTGCACTGCTCCCCAGAAGTACAAGAACACACCCTGGAAAGCAGAAGTGTGTAGGAGCAAATAATTGTATTTCTTTGCATTGCTTCAAACCCTGACATCACCGTGCTGCAAAGTACATGGAGTTTTAACACCAGACAGTAAGAATTTGGATGTCCTTGCAGATTAGTGGAAATAAAAAGAAAAAGAGATGCCACAGAACATTATTTGTTACCATCATTCTCCATCATTAGCAGCTCTTTATTTGTGTGTAGCTCTATTATACATCTATATAACTGAAGAGGTGAAGAATGCAGTTCAAACCATCAGAATTTTATCAATACTCAGGAAAAATGAGCGCAATTTTGAACTCTTGCAAAAAGACTCATTTTTTTTCTTGAGCAAGTCAGAGTCTTCCTGTACCTCGCTCCTTTTTCCAGGGGTAAACAGGACACAGGGGAATCTTTTGTGATGGTGTTTATATAATACTCAACACCATGGTTTCCTAGTGTACTACTGGAACACAATTATTCATCATGAATATTCACTTTAGAGGTGTGGGAAAGAAAGAAAGAAAGAAAGGGAGAAAAAGTGTTGGAACTCAGACATTCCAAGCTCACTTCTGAGCTCCCCAAACAGCCAGTGAAGGAGGTTAAATGCTGTTGCACACTATATGTAGGTAGGAAGAATAAAATAAGTAATAAAACGAGGAAAACAACTCTTAAGTTACACATTTCTCACACCCTGACTGTGCAAGCACATTTTTCTCTTGGAGTTCCTTGCAATTAGCAGAAAGGCTTCAAAGAAACATTCCTTTTGGGCAAATACATAACCTATTCAGAAAATAGCACTGCCTGTGGCTTGCAAAAATAAGTTACTAAGCACAAGTAAAGAAAGAGGCAAAAGCCTGGCCAGTTTGAAAATCCCCTCTCTTCAGCTTATGTTGTATACATTCATCCATCACACAACTTCCATCTCTCTTAGCAGTAGATATTGTGTCTGATCTCTCACTTGCCCTTGCATCTTAATTTCATCCTTTTCATCTCATTTTTTTTGCTCTCAAACTGGCTGAGTTTTGGGAAAAAAAAAAAAAAATGTCCTGGTAATGCACAACTCAACCATCAGTGGTTAAAAAGAGATTTTCCTAAGACTGCTGACTCTTTTAGATCAGAAACCAGCAAACCCCAACAAAACCCCCACAGAACCCCCCAAAAACTTCATCTATGCTGCGTAAGGATGACTTTCTACAAAGCTGAAATATTCACAAGTAACAATTTTGACATCTGACCAACTGTGGTTAGAACAGAGTTATAAACATACATTTCCTCTGGTCTCTCAGTCAATCATTACACTGCTAGAGAACACATTTTTACCTGAATTTTTACTCAGTGAGCATATAGGTTGTCCAAGTTCTTCCTCTCTCCTTCAAGACTACAGAGTGTAATTTTCTTTGAAGCACAGTTTTCTTGTTTTCATGAAGACAGCCTTGAAAATGTGAATTTATGTAAACTAGTAGCAAGGGCTGGACAGGACATATTTCAGCCTCCTGGTTCCTAAGCCTCCTGCAAAATGAGTGAAGAGGGAGCTCACACAATCCTTTCTTCTCACACTGGAATGCAGAATACATCACAAACGGTGTGTTTTGAATCACAGCTCGTATTAACTGCTCCTCAAAGCTCTGCTTTTAGATCTTTAACTACAGGGAAAAGTAACTATTAAGCTGGATTAGCAGGAAGCCCTAGGAAAAATTTTCCAAGCTTAGAAACACTAATGACCACATTCAGATGAGAGCTTCACTGAGCTCAGATGATTTTGAGCTGAGCTCTTCCTACAATAACACATGGAAGCTTTGAGACAATTTTCAAGAACTGTCTATAATTTCTTATGCAAATTAGAGGTGTAATTACTCACACTTTTTTCCTACACACTTCCAGACGCTGACCTGTGATGTGCAGCACATTTAGGGACTGCACACACAGCTGCAACAGAAAGGTCTCTCCTATCCAGAAACACAAGCTAAGCAGCCTGCTGAAAAAAGGAAGAGGGATTATGCAGCCGTGGTGGAGGTTTGAGGCTGAGTCTCCATCGCACAGGAAAAACAGGATCAACACTTTCATTAAAGAATTGAAAATATTTGCAACGTTTTTATCTTTTTTTTTTAATTACACATAAAAAAGGAGTGTATTTACGGCCAGTGAAGCCAGTAATCTAAGTAAAACAGTGGCTTTAGTACAAAATCTGTAATTTTTGGTAATAAGTAATCAAAAGAACACTCTGTGAGGAAATAAAGGAAACTTGTTTCATTAAGATTACACTGTTTTCATTTTTGAAAAGACTCTTAAATCAATTTCACTGCCTAAAGTAGGAAGCGGACAAGATATGATTTTGAATTTAACGATATCAAACTAAATTGAAATCCTAGAAAACTGTTCACTTGCATGTTAAACAACTGACTCACCCATGTACTGAAAAACAGATCAGATCATGCAAACTACAAAAGGACCTTTGTGTCTCAGATTTTCAGTCCTGTGGGGCTATGGCCATCATGGTTTATCTGCCTTTCTTTGCCACATGATGTATCTGCAGCTGTTTATGTTTCTGTTTCTCTTCAATCCTTTCTCAAAACTCAATGCAAGCAGTAATGATGTATGGAGTTTATTTGGTATAAATGCAAAGCATTCACTGCAGTTTGGTAAGCTGATGTGGGTGTCTGGGACACGACAGAATTTTCTGTTTTATACTTAATTTCTGACAAGAGATAGTTGATTTTTTAAAAGAATTTAAAGTAGCATATTTAAACAGTAAGTATTTTTCCTTTTTGAATTAGTTTTAACTCCCATTTTCAAGAAAACTAACTTTGTTCTTTTGCTGGAAAGCCAGAAACACATGCAAGGGAAGCCAAAGACCAAATTGACTGGTAAATCAGTTTGACTTGGACCTTCAAAGGACAATTTTGCCTTATAAAAAGCAATTCTAAACACCTATTATTTTATGATGGTGAAGTATTTATAGGAAAAATGTTCTCAGAGCTTCCAGCTGCATCAGTTCTGCAGTCCTGCCCTGTTTACAGAGGGAATCCATCGGTCCTACAGACAAGAGGAGGAGTCTCCCCTCTCACTCCTGTGCTCAGAGCCCCCCGCTCTGTGAGAAAGTGCGAGCAGGAAGCATGTTTGGGGACAGGAGCCCAAACAACTGCAGTGACCTCTTGCAAGGTTAAGCACTCAAAACTGAGGAAATTCCAAAGGTCAAGTTGCTCTGGCAACCCTGGGGAAGGAATCAGTGGCCAGTGCTGCACATGCACAAATCAGCGTGCAAGGTGCCCTGACTTTCACATGCTTTTAACACACAGCTCAGAACTGCACCTGGACACTTATGCAAGGTCTTAACTTGAAGGCTACAGCACGTGTAAAAGCTTCAGTAAATAGCTGGTTACAGTCACAAATTGCTGTAATGGTTATTCAAGTGTGTACATTTGGAGAGGCTGCATCTTAGGAGTTGTTAGCAAAATTACATGCAAGGACGCAGACAGCTGACATGAAAAATTATGAATTAAGTGAACAGAAAGACACTGAACTGCTATAATTTTAAATCTTTAAAATATTTTTAATTGCTATAAACAGGTTATTGTTGACGTCAAAGGAACTTACTAATCTGCTTTTTTGAAGTCAAGTGTCTGAAGACAAATATCAGCACCGAAAATAAGTTTTAAGTGTTATAAAATAAAACCCCGCAAATTATACACCATAAATATTTGTGTTAAGCATTTGTATTTCCTCTTTTAATGTCTTGGATGTTTAGAGGTCACACACAATTTTTATCTCTCCCTTGCCCAATCATTCTTGACAAATAATTTTCTGGAACTGTTATGATAGGAGGTTACACATTTCTCTATCAAAGACCTAATTTCAAGTAATTTTCTATGTAATTTCCTTTTTCATATCTCTATTGCTATAAGATCTATGCATAAACATACTGTAGTTAATGGTTAAAAAAGCCACTATATAACTTCACAAATGCTCACCTTACTTAATGCACAGGAGTAACAAGATAAACAAGTGCTCCAGATACATTATTTCTTTGGTTCAGAAAAAAAAGCCCTAAATCATTGATTGAAAAAGAACAGAAAATAAAAAGGAAATGCACTAATCATAACTGAAGCATAGCCTTTTAACATAATTGTAATTTATGTAGAAGATGCAAGAAAACCACTGCAACTCTGTTGTTGTCCAATTACACTGATCTACAATGAAGGGAATTGCTTAGTATTTAAATTGTTCTGGTTTTTTATCATTGTTTTAACTACAGTCAGTTCAATGCTCTGAAGTGAAATTCTATGAAGATTCCTACTAGAATGATAAAAAATTATACACCTTTACTGTAGAAACCAAATTTTGAATTTGACAGTATTGCAAACCTTGAATAGGATTTAAGTGATAAAAATACAAAACCATCTGGAAGCACAGAAATTGCAAAGTAAAAGGAGAAACTATTTTCTAGCCATTCCACACAGGCACAACTCTGCCCATCAGCTGCACATCACCCAGCTTGTACTTCAAATAAGACCCACCAGCACCTCCCCAACACACACTACAGAATAATAGGATTAATTTGTCTGGTCTGGACAATTTCAATCCCCCATGAAGCAGAACAGAAGTGTCCAGCTTCTTCAGTTAAAGTGCTGTGAGACTGAATGAATCCTGTGATGACACGTGGCTATTCAAGGGTAAAGGATGAGGTCACCAGGAAATATTTTGTTCTCCTTTTATTTATGTAGGAACTCAGTGAAAACTTTATTTCACAAAACCTAAAATCCATCCAAAGGAGTTCAAATGACTGTCAGTGTTTGCTTTTTTGTCCACCCCTGCATTTAGAATCCAAGTTCTAATCACTTATTAGAGCTGATTTAGTAATCCCCACAAACAGGTCCTTCTTCAAATTCTGTACAGTAGACCTCATGAGGAAAATACATCAAACTTGAACTAAAACCTTGCTCATCCTCTTAAGCACCTTTTCCTCTGGAGGCCCCTTTTCCACAAGGGTGTGGAAGTGGTTGGGTTCCTAACACAGCAGCCACAGCCATGAACTGAACACCAACATTCTGTCACCTCAGGAGAAGGGAATTCAAACATGAGTACTCCTCAGACAACTTCTGGCCCAACTTTTAAATTGTATTTAGTTTTTAATCTTTCTGTGCTAATACTGAAATATCAGTACAGACCCATGTGATAGCACATTTAACTTTCTCATTATTTTCCAGTAAGCAATAATTGCAGGATCTCTGCTTAAAAGGAAACTCAATAATTACACTGATAACTTGGTGAATTTGAAGAGACTTTGGAGCTGCAGCAGATTATATTGTGACAGGAGTTTTTAGACCTTATCATTAATAGTCACTAATCACAAAGGGAAATAATGGATTTACAAATTGATGACTGAGAGAAGCAGTTTGATATAAAACAACTATAAAATTAAAACTGTATTAATTTATAAGGATATATTGCAAAGAAAAATAACCAAAATCTACAGTCCTATAAAGAAACACATTTTAGTAAACAGATACAAGCTGAATAAAAGGAGAAGTAATGACTTGGTTCAAGTTCTGAGGAAGCAATGCCCAAGTCCAGCACCCCAAATAAAGAATGAGTAGACAGATCTGATATATGGTGCTTTCTTTAGAGGGAGCCTCTGTTTGGAGTGCAAGTCATTCTAGCTAATGGCTCAGTGATGTCCATTGACAATCACATTAGCCCTTTTTGCTATTTTAGTCAAATAAGGCTAATCATTTAGCGTGCTTAATTCATAGAGCCACGAGGGCGGGTTATCAGCACAGATGTACCGAAGCATGAAAGACTTGGGAACGCTGACCTATCTGTCAAATTTGATCAGGCCCAGTGAAATTCAATTTGTTAATCTTGCCTCACAATCCTCCCCTCGTGCAGTCTAAGCACTAATACATTTTGTGTTGCACTGAGAATGAGCACAGGCTACAGTGGGACTGCTTGGCTGGAATAATCAGAACCATGCATGAGAGATGTGGCCTCTTGGAGCAAGGGATAAGAAAGGGAAGGCTAAAAGTGCAAATCTGTAAATAGTTGTATTTTATATTTGCATAAATCCAGTTCTTATCCTAGAGGACAAGATCACAACCTAATATTTTGATGAAAATAAAGCAAATGAAAGAAATGAAGACTGTTTTGTCATTAAACAGAGAGGATGCTGGTATTGCATGTTAAGCTTCAGAAGTTAAGCAATGTCAGATACACATGTCTGGATTTCTCAGTTCTCTAAAATGGGATTAATACTAATTTTGTGCCTAAAGATGAAGTTTCTGAGGCCAAGAGAAGCATGTGGCTCTCCTGGTACCCACTCAGGCCCCATTCCAAAAGAAGACATCTTTTTTATCAGCTACCTAGGTTTACATCAGTCATGAAGTTTAACCTTGGTCTTTGAATCCTGGAGATGTCCATAGAATCTGGATACAGTGAATTGAAATAGCACAAGCCCTTAACAGTTGATTTTTGCTGTTTCCAGCTGACTCTAAAAGCAGCTACATTTGTACAGATGATTTTCCCCATATTTGAAGGAATCTCAGTCCTGGTTTGTTTCAGTAAAGTCTAACAGTTATCCTTCCAAAGGGGTTTTGTACTTTATTTTTTCTCTCACCATACAGGAAAATAAACCATTCCTGTTTTCCAGTCCCTGCCCAAATTGCATACAGAAGCTTACTGGATTGAATTAGGCAGAATCAAACTTGAATAATCATTCTGTTCCTCAATTTCAGACAAATTGGGATAATAACTGTATCCAAGTATAGACTCCAGCAGATGTACTTGGTCCTTCAATCATACCAGAGTACTGAAGAAATAGTTCTGGAACACACAGAACAATGGCTAGAGGAGAATGACAACAGACTTAATCTGCCTTAAAATGTTTTATCTATTCCTAGCAAAGAAAAAAAATAAAGAAATAAGGTAAACAACCTTTCCAAACAATTGAATTTTCACTAAGTAAATGAATAAATCAATATGTTTCTTTATTAGTATAGGTAGATATAACTCTGAAATCATATGGGAAACATTCAATTAACATCAACGAGGCTTGACAGATGCACTGTCTGAGAAGTACTTTGCTTCTTCTCCAAACAGATATCTTTGTATAAGCCTGTTTTCAATGTTATACTGCCTATCAGTGGACATTAGACTGAAAATATAAGTAATGCAAAGTCACAAAGTCAACTCTCTTGAAGGGGCTGCCAATCTCCTTGTGACCTATCCACTCACTCCATAAATAAATAAATAAATAAACCCCACGTGCCACTGGCATGCCTGAATCTTTTTAATTTAGATCTTGGTCACCACCACCACAGAACAGCTGTGATCAGCTGAGTTTCACTGAATAGTTCTTCCAACATTTGCTTTGCCTCTCTGCATCACTGTCCTCCACCATCACAACAGCTAAGTCTCGGGGGTAAATGTGATGTCATTTGAAAGCCTGGCAAAATTTATTTCTATTCCTTGTTTATCAAGATTAAACCTTGAAATGGAATGGCACAAGCAATCTAAAAAAGGAGCAGAAAAAAAATATTAAAAACAAACAAACAAAATGAAAACCATCTTCTGGCCTCAATTTTTTTAGCATGAAACTTAGGAAAAAAAAATATTTTCTTAGGCAGTCATATATTGCCATTTAATCAATTATACCACATATTATGAGGCTATCTTTCCATATCATGTAAAAAACATCCAACACTAAACACCTACTGTCTTACCCAGGACTAGCCTCACAAACTGACAGGTCCTGGGGAAAAAACAAGAACAAACAAGGGTCTGTTCTTAAAATCAATTTAAATAGAGGGACTCTCTTTTCATTCTCTTGATTTCTGAGGAGTGGAACCATCAGTGCATCCATGACATCCACCAGTGTGTGCTGAGCTATGTATAAATCACCACAGAAAAGAGACACTGAGTTGAATTTGTGTGCAGGTGATTTCTGAGCACAGGTTCCATAGCACCCCAAGGCTTACAGTGGCTAAATATGAATTATAGGTCCCTAGTTTAGGAATTATAGTTTGGGATTTGCTTTTCTTATTCTCTCCTGACACATCTGAGGGAAGTTCAGTGCTTCACTGTTTATGTGTTTTGTAAGGTGTGAAAAAATAAAATCCCCATTAACTTCTGTTGGTTAAAATCTTGTTAGGATAAGGTTCTGCATTGAGGAGAAGGAAATATATGTGTAATTTTTTTCCTATTTGCCTAGAATGTGTTCCATCAGAGTGAAAAGCTATTTTGGTTGTATCAGTCCCATATTCATGTTTACAATTCTGCATATCTCAGCAGTCTGTTAAAGCTTGCACATTTAGAATAAAGTGAAGACTCATATAAGGATGCAAAAATCAAACAAATGAAGCCCTAGTGATGGTTTAAACTAAAAACCCTGGATAATGACTTCCAGCCTGGTCATGGCTAGTCTGATGGTGGCATTTAAAGCTCCATATTAATCTCTGGACATAAAGCTTCATTGGAAAAGCAGGAAGAAGATCAAGGAACAGTAGAACTGCAGCAACAAGAGGCTGATGTCATCATCTTCATCACCAGGGAAGAAGGCTCAGCTTGGGTGCCACTATTTAGAGTTATAAAGCTTTAGTGAATTCTTTCCCATTGTTCACAAGTGAGATCATGGCCCTACCCTGACACTCCTTTCAGGAGCTCCTACTGAACCCCAAGGCTACCAAGGCCTAACCACAGAAATTAACTTCTGGGATGTTGTAATGGTGACAGAGAATCTTTTAATTGCCTTGCCATGAGAGCACCAAAAGCCAGCAAGTTCTTGCATCATATGCCTTACTAGTGGACAGAAAAAATTCACAGCTCCACTTCTGGATGTAAAATTCAACAAAAAGGCCATGAAGATAATTAATAGGCTGTTTGAAATAAACACATCACAAATAAAGAAAAAACATGTATATTTATATATATCTATACATGCATGTGTTTGTAAAATGCAGTTTTATGTTACCCTGCCAGCCAGAAGACTTGGTGAAACCTATTCTTAAAGACACATTGAAATAAAAAACTGACATGCAAAATATGGAATGTTACCACATGGCTGAGGATGTGTTTAAGTTACCATACAGCATTAAAGCAAAGTAAACCTCTCTTACTCCAGTATTCACATGTCTGAGGGGAAATTGTGGGGTTCCTTCCTTCATTTTACTTTCAGTTTTCTCCATGGAGTTTTAACCAGAGTGTTAACAGTGACATCTGCATGTCAGAGAATTATATAAATTGAGAATAATTATTAAAAAGTAAACCAGACATAGTTAAATCTCAAGACAGTATGGCATAAAATAAAGCACCATTGTACCTGCAATGATGTCATCCATCTGCTCCAACGCTGCTTCCAGCATATGACTGGCATCAGAAGCCATCATCTAGGATTTCTTCAGATCTTTACTCTCTCTACTGAAAAGACAGAATAAACCATGTGCATTACACTAAATAACCTGATAGAAAATATATTTCACTGTCACATGATACATTAAGCCACACAAACAAAAGTCCATACCACCAAGAATACAGCCTAGCAATAAGAAAACTAACAAAACTCTTCTTATTCTTGATTGATGACTTGGGTGTTCCGAGTCATTTTTTGAAGAGATTTTTACTAAAATGGCAAAATGCTAGTGTAAAAACCCCAAAGAATTTCAAGTACTGGAAGCCTGAGATTCCCCTGCTCATTATCCTTAACAATGGTTTCCTAGATTCAAAGTTCAGTGTATTTCAGCCTTTTCCTCTGTAGGGAAAAGAAGAGGATTGTCTAAGGTTCAATGAAGGAATGCAGACATGGGGCAAAACATGTCTAGCTTAGAAGCAGCAATCTGTAGGAACTCTGCTTTTTGATTGTTGCCTTAAGAGTAAAGGTAATTCTGAAATAGTTTTTACTCCTCCTTTCTCTATCCCCATTCAATCTTTCCACCACATCTTTCATGACATTGAAAATACAGTTCTTTCTGTTCAAATAACCAGAATACCCCAGGTATGAAGCCTCTGAAGTTACTGCTGCTGCTTTAAAACAGGATTAAATACATTCAGGCTACCATTAAGGATAACAACAACAACAAAAATCTTCCAAAATGAGTCTCTGCTTGTGAGTTAGTGTTGCTGGACTCTAAGTCAAGTATCAGCTGCTGCTGCCAAGAGATGACATTTCAAAGGGGAGAAGAATTTATGCAGTCCATTTCACTGCCAGTGAAAATCCCCCCTGGAATAAGCCCTTTTGCACATCATTCATTGCTGAAGCATGAGACCAGTGCCCACATAGTGAGGAAACAGGGATTGTTCTTGTGCCCGTGATTCACAGTGCTCTAACACACAACCCAGAGCACTCACAAAGCCCACAAAGGGTCACAGCATTTTGATTTCTTTTCCATGAAGGCTGCAATTCAGTCTTTTGACATTCAGCCTTCTTATACAGCAAGTTTTAAGATCTGTGATTAAAAACTCTTGAATTTTAACAGCTTTGTGAGCATCACAAAACACATTTGTCTGACTACGGACAGAGATATCCCTCAAATAGCTCAAATTGTGGCTAAGTGTATAAGAAATGGGCCTATGTTTGTGGGGCCTATTATTTCAATTCTGCTGAAATGCCACTATAATCTGTGCTTATCATGTGGTTACATGTGCTAAGAATTCAAGTAGTTTGAATTGAAATAAATATTACAATGAAAATTTGTACTATCAAATCAAAATTATTTTCTTCTCTTGAAAACTAAGAATCCTGAGACATGGGCTTTTCTCTGTGGTGCTGGGTAAACATACACAAAGAAAGCTAATTTATTAATAAAACCTCTGTATTATCAGCATCCTATGTTCATTCAGGTTAATGTATATCACCCCACTATCTAGAGAGACAGAGGCAGGAATGAGTCAGAAACTGCAATGTTCTAATTTGAACTCTGCCATTTATGGCCTGTCACAGTGGGTAAGCCACGATTTAACTGCAGATCACATTGATCTGAAGAGCAATGTGAGAATACCTTATCTTTAGTGCCACCCAAGGCTAAGATTAATGTAAATGAATGGGTGGTTTTGGTTCCTCCGTTTTTGTCAAAGTAATCTTTTAAGTACGAACCACACTAAATTTAGCCAAAGTGCATGTCACCCAAATATTTCATTTAATGGTAAGGAAATAACTTAATTTGTGCTTGGAATAAACTGGAGAGTCATTAAGTCAGCTGATATAAACTTAAAATTTCAGAGTGCTTTCTTTTACATGTGGACTTTATGGACACTCCCTCTGATCCTGCTGCTTCCATTTGTTGGGCTTTGGGAGATTTCCATCTTCTGTTGCCCACATTACAGGCCACCAAAGATTTCTCAGCTGCAATGATCTTCCTTCCTTGCAGTATTTCCTCTGGTTCAAAGGGGCCATACCAGAGGTAATAATCACCTCAGTGACAGGAAATCCACCTACAGCAAAGAGCTGCCAGAGAGGCACCGAGGCTTCCTCGCAGCTGTGGCCACCAGCAGCTCCCCCAGAAGTGCATGGCCACCAGCTGTGTTGGGAAATCAGGGCAGCAGATTTCTGGCTCAGAATTAGAAGGGAGAAAAAGAGTGAAAAAAATGCTAAATATAGCATAGAGTTTCTATTTCTAGGTTGCACTCCATGCCCTTGTTTGTGATGACAGCGACTGCTCCGTGGGCTGTTCAAACAAGAAATGCAGGACTACATTTCTTCTTACCATCTGATATAGTATTTCATCACCTGTAGTGACAAAGGGACAGAAAATGCTGATACACTACATTACAAACTTGAAAATTAAGTGATAGGAAAACCTCCCATCAAAGCCTTGGCAAAACCCAGAAAGTTTTGCTGAAAAACTCCACCAGAAGGAGGTCTCCCATCTCCTCCTGGCCTCCAGAGCCAGCCTGTTTTCTCATCTGTGCTCACACTGTATTTGCTGCCTAGCTGCATTAAGCTATAGCAAAACCTGCTGATCAAACAACGATTTATTAATAAAAGAAATGTTCTTTGCTCCGGAAAGATAAAGCAATATTACTTGCTTGACATCTTTTTCTAGACAGACCTGTTGCTTGTGCTCCAGGCAAGTCTTACTTTCCCAGACACTCCCTTCTTAGTTTGGCTGTTCTGAGCAGTATTATGAAAAGAGTTTGTTAGATCTCCTGAGCTTTCAGCTACCATTTCTGATCTAATTCTACAGAAATAGCTTCAACTATGGGTTCTTTTTAAAATATTATTAAATAACACAACAACTGTATCAATACCTCAAACAGGATCCATCTATTTGCTGGCATTTTAATTACAATTCCTTTTATAGTTTTTATTCCTGAATGACCTCAACAGATGCAGAACACCCTGACTTATTTACTTATTTAAATATATGCATATATTTTAAAAAACCCAAGTTTTTTCAGCTTTGTTAAGGACTGAACAAAAGCTACTTCTAACATTACAGAACAAGCTTTAATATTAGCACATTCTAACCTTCAGGACTTACTAAATTAATTCACATGCCATCAAAATACAAGAACTAGGCTACTCACCTTTTCAGGTCTCTAGGAAGACAAGAATTTACTTTTTTTGCCTGATCAGTAAAAAATTCCTTGCTATTAATAGCCAAAGTTTTTCTGTTAAGCAGACATAAGTCTAAATTATCATCATCCCTTCTAAGCCACGTGCACAAACTAATTTACAGCCCAGCCCACAGAGATATTGCAACCCTATTTGTTGTAATTGCCAAAAAAATGAGATCTTCCAGGAAGTGCAGACAGAGCAAACTGGTTTGAATCCCTGAAATTTATTTTGCTAACATAGTTTTACACTATAACTCCTAATGTGAGATTTGCATTTCAAATAAAATGAAAAATCTCTGGCAGAGCTATTGTGTTCAGAGCCAATATCCCTTGCAAATTTTTTAACCTACATTCTGTATGTAAAACTACAACTTACTGTGTCCAAAAGAAACCTAATATTTAACAGACATTTCACTATGAGCAAGATGTTCCTCAAAATTATGGAAACCCCTAATTAAATTTGAATCCTTCATGGCTGGCTTTAACCAGCAGCTACCCAGAAGTAAGAATATGAACAATATGAATTTAGGCAACTCGGATGTTTTCCCAAGGCTGCTCATAATAATGAGGTTACCAAGTTTATCAGTTAAGTGGGGTGTGATTTTTGACAGAAACTCCACAAATCCAGCTCCTGTGTGTGGTCTAAAAACTCCTCTTACATTTAGCAGACAAATGTAATGATTAACTACCACCACCTTTTTTTTTTTTTTTTGCTGGGATGAATAAATACACATTTGTAATTTGTTTAAAAATTCCGGTTCAAGCATTACCTTGCTTTGTACATAATGGCATAATGAAATATCAAGTGCCTTGGATAAACCTCAGAAGTCCTCCAAGCTTTCCCTCAGCTCCAAAATGACTGCTGCCCTGGAATGCAGAAATGTGCCCAACTTCCACCCTCTCTCTTTCCCACCTGTCTTTTCCCCCAGCCACCCCACAGGAGCACAGCCACTGATCCATCCCTCCAACTCATGGCACCATCAGCTGCAAAACTATAAATACACATGTGGATTCTGGCCTTTCAGAGACTGCCATAACTCTCTAATTAAGATAATCTTTAGTCCTAACTAACAATCCAGGGAATAATTTCTGATGATCACTAGAATGACTGCCTAAGGAATGCTACTTATGCAGGATCCTCCAGGGCTATCCAGCCAGAAATCCTATTTATCTGACAGCTGAAAGAGTTGGGGTTGCTCAGCTTGGAGGAGAAAAGGGTTCAGGGAGATCTTCCAGCAGCTTCCCAGTGCCTGAAGGGGTTACAAGAGAGCTGGAGAAGGACTTTTCACAAGGGCAGGAGCAACAGAAGAAGGGATAATGGTTTAGATTCAATATCAGGAAGAAATTCTTCCCTGTGAGGGTGGCGAGGCCCTGGCACAGGCTGCCCAGAGGAGCTGGGGCTGCCCCATCACTGGAAGTGTTCAAGGCCAGGCTGGATGGGACTCTGAGCAACCTGGGATAGTGGAAGGTGTCCCTACCCATGGAAGAAGGGGTGGAACCAGATGACTTTAGTGGTCCTTTTCACCATTCTGTTGTTCTAGCTTCAATTTCATTTATTTCCTAATACAGACACTATTTGCTCCATTTCCCCTTCGTATGAGTCATTGGAATTGGCAGAAAGGGAAAAAAAAAAAACTTCTTTCATTGATTACCCATTATATAATAAGAAAATGCCAGACTATTCAGAAGGCTTTAGGATTAGCTAGAATAGGAATTAAAAAAATATTTCTTTTCAACTGGAAAGTTTAAAATGTCCACACTAAGGCAGAATGGGCAGCTCTGAAGAGGAATATAGATCAGCCAAAGATCTGATAGTGAATTACTTCAGGTAGGTGGTAGAACTGCTAAAGTCTCTATTCAACATATTGCTAGGGGTCCTTATAAGAGGGGATATCCTTAACTGAAGCACAGAATTAGTACAACATGATGAAAACAAGCTGACTAAACCAGCTAAAACAGCCCTTGCAAGCAGCTGGGTGTTACCCTGGCACTGTAAAACCACCACATTTCTGGGTTACTGATAAAAGTCAGAGCAACAAGCAATAAGAACTATGATGCTTTTAAACATAGTATGCTAAATAATTTGATTTAAAACATGAAGGGAACTGCACATAGTTAAATTTGCTGCATTATGAAGTGGCAAAGTCAAAGCCAAACATCTCTTTTCAAAAATAAATCCGTTGAGTTTGCTAATAAGAGTCTGAATTTCAATTTTGAGGGAACAGAGGGTGAAGGGAAGAATAAAGCCCCCTTTAAAAAATGCTATATCTGACTGATACTTGATGTTTTCGAACACAAATCGCCTCATAGCAACTCCCCCACAGGCCTAATGGATATTGAGTTACAGTTCCTACTGGTACCATAACCAAATTTCCTGACTCATGTTTGCACAAAGTCTCATCCTTACATATAAAAGCTGACGCTGACAGAATGGCATGTGCAAAGTGAGCTCTCTTCACCTCCTCTCTGTAACACTTCCAGCAACTGTGGGAAGGCCTTCACTCCTGCAACATTTAAAGCAATGTTGCTTTAAACTTTGTTCATAAAAGCTTAAAAAAGCCCTTCATAATTTGATTTTATGTTGTTATCAGATATATGAAGTTTTCTGTGTTATATGCAGTGTAAAGGAAAAATGTTCTAGCTTCTGACTTTGCAGATCTTAAAACCAAAATTGCATTGTTACTGTACCAAGTCCAAAATTTCTAATTATTTTACTTCACTTGTCTGTCATCTAACTAGTACCAGCTGCTAACTAGTTAAAATTAAAAAAAAAAAAAAGCCAACACAATGAATAAATGTTTTGGTTTTAAACTCAGCCTGAACAAAGCAATACCTGGTAAAATAAATGAGAGGAAACATTCTGAGCCAAAATATGAACATTTCTGTTCTTAAAATAAACACATACAAAAGTCAGATTTGGTATTGCAGTTCACATCTAGTTCAGAGAGTTTTACATCTGAGAAAAGTTAGATCCTCAAAATTTTAGCATTTAAAATAAACTGTGTTTTGTATTTGCTTTCCAATCTTAGGTACTCACTGGCCTCAAGGTCACAGCTCCAAATTTTCTTCCATGAAGGTCAACGTTTCAAGGAGATCTTTGAAGTTACTTAACTCCAGCTCCAATGCCTGGGAAAGTGCTCACACCACACCTTCCCCCCACCCCCACCTCATGAAAGTAAATTCATGCTCTGGTAAATTGAAAGGTGAGGAGTTATAATAAAAGTAAACACAGAATTCACGCACAAATTAAGTCTGCCCTAGAGTAAAGCAGAGGACAAACTCTTGACAGAAATTGAGAGAGATTAGGTAGATATGATAAGCAAAATTTTCAAAGCTGGCCTCTGTAAAACCTCTGAAAATTTAGACAAACTATACTGCTGGAAAAAAACCACTCTTTAAGCCTTGAGAATTATGATTAACATTTCTCCTCCCCTACAAGGAAAGGCTGAGAGAATTGGGTTTGTTCAGCCTGGAGAAGGGAAGGCTTCAGGGAGACCTTCCAGCACCTGAAGGGAGCCCACAAGAGATGGAGAGGGGCTTGGAGTGACAGGGCAATGGCCTCAAACAGAAAGGCAGTAGGTTTAGATTGGATATACAGAAGAAACTCTTCCCTGTGAGGGTGGTGAGGCCCTGGCACAGGCTGCCCAGAGAAGATGTGGATGTTCCAACCATGGAGATGTTCAAGGTCAGTCTGGATGGGGCTCTGAGCAACCTGGTCTAAAGGAAGGTGTTCCTGCCCATGGCAGAGGGCATAGAACTGGATGACCTTTATAGTCCCAACACAAACCATTCTAGGATTCTGTGGTTCTTTACCATTAAACTGATCCAGAACCAATTCAGTGGAACGAGGACTCCTAAAAACTTACTCAATTAATCTAATTTCACGTGTACTAATCCCACCAGGGATACAGAAGTGTACATAAGCACTATGAAACAGATATTTTCCATTAAATTGGAATATTAGTGTGAAAGTACAAGCTGCTTCACTGAAGGAGGTCGGTGCCAACACAGGGCTAGATATTTTATCTCAAAGAAATGCAAGGAGGTCCAATTTTTCAAACCTCCTCAACTTCTTCCATTCCTTGATGTACACAGAGGATCATTGTAAAGATCCACTGCCTTACCAACAAAGAGCAAACACTCCTCAGGCAACTGGCAGAGTTTGTAGAGCCCATACTGCCCTTGGAATGCTATGGCAAGTGCTCAAGGTGCAGGGTATTTCTGATTTTTAGAGAAATGCTGCAAAGGAATCACATGATGGAACAGGTGAAGGTGTGAATGTTTCCATGCAGAGTAAAAGCCACAAATAACTCACAGAAATAACTCACTTTGGAGATTTAGAAGAGTGGAGAGGACTAAATGCTGCTCAGCATGGGCAGAAACTAGAATAAGTGAGGATCAGTGAAAGAACTGGCACCAGTGGAAACTGAGGTACCCAAGATGTTTTTCTGCAGCAGAACCTCAGAACAAAGAGTAAGGTTGATGGCCAAGAAAACAGATTTTCTGCAGTCAAAAGAGGCAATTCTCATCCACATTTCTAAGGTAAAAAACCTGAGGTCAGGGTTAGACTGCTCAGAGAAACCATCCAAATAGACACAATGAAGAAAAATATTTCTTATTAATATTTCTTATTATAACACTATCTACTCATGGGTTCCTCTGACTATAAAGCTCTGTTCTGAATCTGCCTCATCTTTACAAACGTGATATGAAGGCTCTCATTAAGTCTAAACTCAGCTTTAGACATAAAGGCTTAAAAATGCACACTAAAAAGTCAACTTTTTGACTTTGCAAAATTAATTTTCATATCAGTATTTTTCCCCCTTTTAAACATTCTGTGCAGCAATTTATAAATAATGGGAAAATCACTAGGCTGGTTTAATATTACCCAACCTGCATCTGTGGATACAAATTTGCTGAATTTATATTAACAGGAACTGGCAGTATCAAGTACTTCTGTATAAATTGGAGCTTCAGTAGCTATTTTGAGGAAAGTGTCTGTGGGAAACAAAGAAAAGAAAAACATACTTGTGCTAGAAACAGCAAATTCAACAAAATCAAATCTGCTTGAATTAAAAACACCAAACTATGAACAGCAAATGGATCACCATGAAAAGCACCATATCTCACATTACTCAGCACATCAACAAAAATATAAATTTTAACAGCTGTGTCAGTTTAGTGCTTGTGCTTATAAACAAAACACTCTTCTATAGATTGCTTCCTGAAGATTATTGAAAATATCTTTAGAAAAAAAGCCATTTTCAAGCTTTTCCTATTTTTCTGCCTAAAGAATAGGTGTAACTGTTGTCCCCAGATAGGTTATTTCACCTGGTGTGCAAGAGACCAACTCACATACAGAGCAGAGTTGGATGAGCTGCTGAGTTGGCTTTGTTACTTTCTTCCTTATCTTGGGAATTCTGCCAAAAGTCCCTGTGGCCTGTAAATTCTGCATTCTTTGTGCCCACCATCAGTGGTACATCCTTCTACCCAAGCTGTGTTAGGTTCCCCCTAGGCCTGAGATCACTAATCATGTCAAACCCTAAACTTTAACAAGGCAATTCTGACAAATAATTCATCACTCCAACACCTGGACATCATAACCAAGAGGCAAAAATTCTTTGTGGCAAGGTAAACCTCAACTTAAAAGGACATATTTTGTTGGTTTTGCTCCTCCATTATTCAGAATGTGGCACATCTCACTCCCTGCAGGACTGGCTAACACTGAGAAAGCATCTGTATCAAACACTGTTCCACAGCTGAATTTCAAATCACAGCCTCCTGTCATAAATTGCTTCCCATACCTCAAGGAGTAACACAGTTTTCTAATTTGAAAAAAAAAAAAAAAAGCATTATACAGAGAGGTAATGCTGCAAGACAGAACAGGAACTGGACATCCAAGAGCAACATTCAACACTTTTAAAAGTCACAGAGGTGAGAGAAACATATAACATGCCCCAGCTGAAGAAACATTACTACGGGTGGCAAGAAGAACACAACACCCTTTATCCTTGTTTTCCCAGTGAATCTGAGGAGAAGAATGAACACCAAGATGCCTAGAGACAGTTTAGGCATGCACTGAAACCAGAAGCTGGCTTTAGAGGGACCATGGAACAGCCCATAATGAGTCTGTGACAAGATATATCGGCCTCCCCAATGACCTGTTTGATAGAGGAGCTGTGTTTGCTCACAGAAACACATATTTACCTAGGGAAGGCTCTGAAGGGATTCACCTCCCTGAAAACTCACTCAAGTGCTCAGTTCTTGTATTTCACACTCATCTGTGTGCACTATCACTGTTCTGACTCTAACACCACAAGTGAAACAAGTTCAGCAATAAGATATTTTTTTTAAAAAAAGTAATTGATATCCACTTTTGAGTATCTGGGGAAAATTTTTATATGTCTTAAAAGAGTTCTGAAGTGCTCACTGTGCTGCTTCCATAAAGTGGATAATCCAATGGCACAGGACACAAAAGAGATCCCAAATTTCTTTTAGTATCATCTACGAGAGGTGTTCTCAAGCTCTTGCCATCCACAAAGCCCATCCTGCCTTGTCTGCCAACCATTTCAAGGTATTTACTCTAAGTTCTACACAAATGTAAAATGAATAAGTTTCCAAGTCAAATCATCTTCTCAAGGATAAGCCAAATCAATGTAAATTTCTCCTTATAAATGATACATGATATAAGGGACCAAGAGAAGCAAAGCTCCAGTTTCATGCATCAGGATGCCTATTTGAATTTGCAAAACTCTGTCAGGATGTGTCATTTCCAGGTAGAGACTAATTGCTCAGTAAAACTTAGGAGCTTCCACTTAGGAGTCTCCAGAGATACCATATTCCAATTCAGCCATTTTAGCTCACAGGTTTGCTGGGACACCTGATTCAGAAAGCTTATGGAAGTTTTGCAAATTACCTGAATGCAACAACTGAACCTAAAACCAGACCTATTCATAACTCAATACTCTTCTGGGTTTTCTATGCATATTTGCAGCTGAAGTGCAGGGTGCTGTCAGCACAATTCATCACTGGGGTATATCTAAATGATACCTCTTGTTCTCTGAATTTCCATTACTTTTAGGGCATGAAAAAAACACAAGTTAGACTATTATAATGAATATATACACGCAGGATTTCTATAGATTCCTTCCCAGATAAGTATTTCAATTACTTGAAGATGAACAATGACACAAAAGGATTTGCCAACAAAATAAAACAGTAGCTAAAATTCTACTGTATTACTTCCAGTCCCAAGAACTCTTTCATATGGTTGAAATACATAGAAAAATTGCAAATGCTAGAGCATAATTGTAGCCAAAACAATATATTGTTATAAATTTAGTCAGATTTTACTGCCTCTGAAATAAATAGACATCTTTATACTGTCATAGCAGAAAAATGGAAAATAATTCTTATACTACTTTAAAGGGCTCTGAATGTCCTCATAGCAAGGCCAGAAGTCATAAAATGCACTGTGAAAACTAGGAATGCCACCTGGAAGCACGATGATTGTCAGGCTTTTACACATCCTGTCTTGCTCCAGAGTATTTCATGTTAAGACCCAGAGCAGCTTTTTCGAACTATTTGAAAAGTCCTACTACTCATATTTGGTCTGTGACTAAACCTATGGAGTTTCTTGAGGTAGGAACTTAGTCATGTATTTTACTGCTTGATAGCAATGCTTTTATCGGACCTGTTCATTAAAACAACCCTAAAATGAAATTATTTCAGGCTAATGACTTGCTAAGTCCTTTAATTCCTAACAGCTACCAGCTGATTTGCCTGCATCAAAAGTTTCTCAGAAGTTTTGTGCATTTGGGGCCATTTGCATCACAGTTAAAAAAAAAAAAAAAAAAAAAGAAATAGACAAAAGACTAAAGTATGAAAATTACCATCTTTTGCATAACATTATCTTTTGCTTCTATTTCAGGAGAGAAAAGAAAATTAGAATTCACTACCAGTTTCTTCAGTTTATTTAATTTTCCCAAAAATGAATCAAAGTCTGCTTCCATATCAGTAATTGTGACATCTTTGTATTCTTCTATTAAATTTGAAAGGAAAATTTGATTTGCTATGTAAGAGAGATTTAGTCCCCTTTATTTCAGTTGTTTTCAAACCTCCAAGTGGAAATATTCAAGACAGTTTCATTAATTCCAAAATAATATAGACCCAGTCTGTTCCTACTTGAAAAGAAGGATATGGTCGTATTGGCAAACACTAAAATACACTCCTGCCATGAAGAAATTTTTTCCTCTATTAGTGTTTATGGATAAGGGGTAGTTTTGCTTTATGAGTGTGCTGTAAACATGTACATGTAAAGTTCTGCTTACTCATTAGTTAAGAAAAGCAAATAAAATACATTTACAGTGAAATGATATTTATGAACATACTGCCTGGCAAACTGGGCATTCTGCCTAGCATGGCACTTTTATCAGCCTCTTCTAATTTGGAAGCTCTTCTTCTAAGTATCCAAATCTGGGTTTCCAAAGGAAGTGAGCAGCTGCTACTCCCACTTGCAATTAGTCCTGGATAATCAGAAGCTTTGATTAAATAAAAACTACAAATGGCTGGTGAATCCCAGCTAAGTTTTAGACCATGAATTCCTTTTATAACAAATCATTTACTCTGAACACAAACTCCTCTCCCCATGCTAAAATAAAGCAAAAAAGCAGTTTTCTAAAATCTGCCTTTTGCCAGTTAAATCAGAACCAGCTGCACTTCACAATCTGCAGAGGAAACTGAAGATGCTACCAAGCTTCCTAATTAAAATGGAGAAGGCAATCAAAGCAAAACAGATTTGGACCATGATTCTTGAAATAGTTTTTAATCCTTAGCCTGATTTACAATTATTATGAAATGTTGCACACACTGGGCAAAGTTAGGGTGAGTAACTCCTGTGGGTTATGCAGTATTTTTCACAACAGACCAGAGCAGCACTCTGCTCTGCAAAGCAGGCCAGAACAGACCTTCTTCTTGCACAAAAACTTGTTATAACAACTTGCCTTTCTTTTAGTAACAAAGGTTCTAATATGATGTTCTTTTTCTACATCTGAAGTCTGCCAGAGCAGGCTGCAATTCCACTTTACAGTTTCAGGCAAAATTTCTACTTTGTACACATGCAGCTTTCTGAATTGAAGAACATTTTAATTGAAGAAATATTTAACTAATCATTTATAATGCTTATGGCTGAAATTTCCAGTCATAATATAATCTATACTAACACTAGAATGCTTTGTACATGTACTTTTAGTTACAGAAGATTACTTCAAGGAAAGAAAGTATTGACTTCACTGATTTTGCTTTTTCTTTTCTTCAGATGTAATGAACACATTCTTTAAGAGAATCACATATACTACTTCCACAAGTGATTTGTGCTTGTTTCCTATCCACATAAAACAGATTATCTCCCTGAAGCCTTTGCTAGAGATATTTTTTTTTTTTTTGTCTGGAGTGAAACATCAGAATTCTTCTGTTCAGGAGCTGACTGGCTTATGTGCATTAGTTTATGAACATCTCAGAAACAAACTCATAAATCTTGCTGCAATGCCATTAGAATAAGATGTTCTGATTATACTTTATTAAAGCAGATGCTACCATCTGCACTGGAGAGGAATATAAATATGATTCACTACATTCAAGAGACACTTGGCAAATACCTTCCCCTGTCCAAATTTGATTTCTGAAATAAAGTTTGGGTTGAAAATAGTGCAAATTGGAAATAAAATTACTTTTTATTTACTGGCAGTGCACACAGAAATAAGAAGGCATCCCCAGCTAAGTCACCTCTGAATGTGGAGACCAACCAGACTTGTTTTCATAACAGGATAAATTAAAACAGGAGTTCCCATACTGTAAGTGCTGGAAATCCAGATTAGAATGCCACAGCTTAGATTTATCTTTTCTAATTACTTTAACTGGCACACAATCTGTTGATCTTAAAGAGTATGAAGAGTAAACCAGCAAGTGAATCATTCTCTATGAATATTCATACACATTATGTTGCTCTAATGAAAACAACACTCACATTGGATAAGCAAACCTGGTAAGAGAGGCATCCTTTGGACCTGTGGTTTGTTTTTTTTTTTATTTTGAGCATTCAGTCTGATTTCACCCCTCCAAATTAATTCAAGGTTTTGTTGAAGGAGAATCAGCTGATCTGTTTTCTCCAAATTCACATCTACTTCAGGAAACCATCATCAATTTACCACCATTTCCTTGGGTGATATGCCAAAAGATTCCCATGAAATCACTGGTTCATACTTGCAACTTTTTGGAAGTCAGATCCATTATTTACCATTCAAGGGATAATAATAAATAATGACACATACTATCTGGTCACCATCAGGTTTCTTATTTTCCCCCCTCTATAAAGTCCTCTGGTTTAGCCTGTATTCCATCCTCAACTTTTATCCTCAGTTACTTCAGTTTTAACCCAGAAAATTCAACTAAACATAGAAACAAAATGTATTTTATATACACAGAGTTAAGAAAACCACTAATGGTTCCCTGTTTGTTGATGATCTGACAGAAATAATGTCCTGTCATGGGCATTTGAAGATACCAAATTTTCCTTTTTGATCTGTATGAATATATACAGCACTTTTCCCTCATCAGGTTTCAGTTACAGGTTTTAAAGAAATACTACTGAACCACACAATATTCATAAAGTCTTGCTTTACAGGTTATCAAATTAGACTTTAAAATCTAGGTGGTGCTTACAGTCCTCTAAACCACTACATTGGAACTTGGCAGATGCACATTATACACACAAATTGACCTAGACAGGCAACAGTGTCATCAGGATTACCTTTTTATGTTTATTTCAGAAAGAAATTATCTTTTTTAATACAACTGCTTTGTTCTCTGCATCAATGAACTGCATGATAAGAGCAAAATGCTATTGGGAAATGGTTTTATAGCAGATAAAACATGTGGAGATGGAAACAAAAGAGGTAACTGTAATGTTACAAGGCCACAGAGACTTGAAATAAAAAGATCATGCTAAAACATAGGCAGAGGCATCTAACTACAAAAAGAAGCACCTTTCTTTTGTTGCTTAATGTGCATCTGTGTAAAAGAGGAACTAAAATACTGCAAAGGTGTGACAGGAAGGAATTCCACCTGCTACAGGTTATCAAAGACATCACCTCAGAGATGGTGCTTAGACAAAGTCAAAGAACAGATTGAGCAAAGGAGGAGCTCTCAGTTTCTTCAGCTTCAAAGTGACAGGTGAGTTGAGAGCACTGAACAGACAAAAGCAAACTGGGCAGAATTTAAAGAACTCAAAATAATTCATTGGTCAAACTTTCCCATTTTAGGGGCAGACTGAGGTGAAGTTATTTCATACACATATACAGAACTCTGGTACCTGAGCAAGTGTGCCTCCAGGCACAACCACTACTGCCACACCACAACCCTATTCAGTAGCTTATGTGATTTTCAAGGTGGTACCTAAAGAGGTTGAAGTGATCTCTGGGGATGAGATGGCAAACAGAAATGGTAAACATCTGCAGAGACTTGAATGATGCAACTTCACTGGCAGAGAAGTGACTTCTGACTGTTCTAATCTACTGCCCTAAACAATGTCTGCTTCTGCTGTGTTGGTATTTCTAAACTGTTGGGTATTTCTGGAAAACACAGAAAAGCCTTTCTTTGTACAGCATGTTAAGTTTGCACCTATAGTGAGTGATCATTATCATAAAACACATTTTCTTGTTCATCATTCTCTGCTTCGATAAACTAAATTGTCACATTATACACTCCTAAAGCAAGGAGGAGGTTTCATCCTGTTTCTGTAAATGTCTTTTTGGGTGGAAGGGAGCAAGAGGAAGGTGGGTTTTTTGCTAATAAGCAGAGCCCCATTGAGGCCCTGCTTTACCTGTATGAGCACAGTCCTTCACTGATCTTACCAGGTCAAGGCTATCTGAGCTCAAACAAATCCTTAGCTGCAGGGAAAATGAACTTAGTTTCTGGTCTGCCTCAGAGTAGCCTAATAAGAGTGAAAGCAGTGTCTAGGGACAAGTGCCTTGTAGGGTTTTGTGGGAGTTTGTTTGTTTGTTTTGAGGAGAGAGATCAGAAAGAGGCAAGCAGGAAATGAGTTAGGTAAATGAGGGGTGGAAGCAGAGCTGCACACGGAATAACAAAGAGGTGTCTCACTGTGTCTTGTTCTCTTTCATTTTCCCGTCCTTTGCACTCATAGGACATTCTCCCTCTGCCTTCCTTGCCTGCTTGCTGACACTATCAAAGTGTTTGGGGAAGGTGATCATTAAGGTCTCCACTCTTGTCCATCTGCTCTCTTCCCATCCTCCATTCAAACACTCCCTACCACACCACGGAGTCACATTTTGCTGCCTCAGAGCCTTCACGGGCTGTCTGGAGGAACCAAGAGTCTCAGAGTAACAAGCATGACAGGAAACTGGGAGAATGGATTCAAGAACCCAGAAAACACTGCTGTGGTCTGTGTCTACACCAAAACATCCTCCCTTGGTTTACACACACACACACACACACCCTGATCACTTTTCCACACTGCTGGTACCACGTTAAGAAAGATGAAGTGAGATCACAGGAGGAATGAGGGGATTAAAATCTCATCTTTGCCTATTCCTTCCCATCTTCCTTGCTTATCTTCATGTGGATAGGGCTGCTGGAGTAAAATCAGGCAGTGCCCTCTATCACCATCCCTCTAATTCCTCTGCTTCCTGGGATGGGAGATGAAAGCAGCCAGGGAACATGGAATCAGGGAACAATGCTCCCAGCCCAATTCCTACCATGTTTCAGTCACACAGATCAACGAGTTTCTGCCCCCTCCCTTTAATTTGGGCTTTCCATAGGGCAGAGTCCCCGATGTGCGATAGATAAGCTGCTATATGTTTTGCCAAGAGACTTGATTACTACCTGGCTTAGGTAAATAAAGCATTTAAGTTTTCAAAAGTGATGTTAACATTAGTTCAAAAGAGTTGCAGGCAAGTCATGTGTCTCTACAACAGATAGAAAAACTTCAGCAGCCAGTGGCGAGACTAGTCTTGAGCTGTCCCTCAGCTTAAACCTTGTTACAGGGGACTTGAAATTATTTTATATATTATAAATTAAATTATTTTTACATATTATTTTTTTCTCATATTCTGGTACCCAGTTATGCCTGCCCTCAAGACAAAGTTAGGGTTCTTTTGAGTTCTCCCTCTGCTTTAACTTGCACTGGGTTTCCTGGAGGTTCAAGAGGTCCTCACAGTTGTTCTCGAGCAAGTGGATGGAAAATCCATATCATTTAAAAAACAACAACCCATATTTGCTTATGTTTGTCACAATCTGACCTTTCACTTCCCTTGTATACTGAGTTCTAATCCATTAGAAAGATGGAGAGAAGCCTAAAGATTCATTGGTTTTAAACAAGTTCATACAGCAGATGCAAGCAAAAGTTAAGAACACAGGCAAAGTCAATAAACATGGGAAGCTGGAATTTTGCTTCCTTCGCTCTCCCACCTGCTCTTTCCACATTTTCATACAAATCTCAGAATGAAGTCCATCACACACTTGTTCACATATTCCTCTTTAAGAACAACAAAGCAACTGCAGAAAAGTGCCCCTCAGTGATTCCCCTAGTGCCAGAACCTTAAAATTTAAAATCTGAAATTGCAAACGACCTTTTTGGCTCTGGACATACGAAGAGTCAAACATGCAAATCTTCAAAAGCACATGTGGCACTGCACCTATGCACAGTCAAATTGCTACTTAGCATCTTACCCTGTCCCATGCAAAGCTGAGCAAACGGTGGAGGTGCTTCCTTATCCTCCTTGCAAGTGTTATGGGGAGGTATTTTTATCACAGCAGCGCGATACCCTGAGTGCTGGTCGATGAGGCTGGAGATCACTTGGCATCCTCTCATACTCTTACCGCCCTTATCTACGTACCGCTCAAACAGCCAGTTTCATCTTCCAGCTGCTCCTCCCTAAACATCCTTTAAACAATGCTATTTTCCCCCACTGTAACGCCCCACGTACCTCTTTTTTTTATATAGTTAATTGTCAGAGCCTGTGGAGGTGAGGAAAGGGGGGCTCCCGCCTTAGAGAGCTCGGCTGCAGCTGGGTGTCATTACTGACAGCGCTTGCTGAACCCACTGCCCTACGCCAATAAAGCGCTTTATTTACTGACCCACCAGCCGAACTCGAGCTTCGGAGCTTTGCTCTCTGCGAGAATAAATATTTACCTTACAGGAGCCGCGTCTACTTTGCAAGCCCCGCTGCCGGCGGGATGGAGCGGGGGCGAGCGGGGAGAAGCAACAGGCGCTGCTGCAGCCACCGCGCCGGGAGGGGGAACCCCGCTCAAACACCCCATGGGGACCTGCCGAGCCCGCGCCCCGCTGACCTGATCCCGATCCTGATCCTGATCCCGATCCTCCTCCTGGTGCTGCCCGGCGGGATACCCGGGACTGCCGGGACCGTGGGGACCACGCCGAGGGCTCACCCGGGAGCGGCTGCGGCCGGAACCCTCCCGAGCAGCCCGTTCGCGGTGCCGCTCCCGGTGCCGCTCCCGGTGCCGTTCGCGATGCCGCTCCCGGTGCCGCTCCCGGTGCCGCTCCCGATGCCGCTCCCGATGCCGTTCCCGTTCCCGATGCCGTTCCCGGTGCCAGCCCCGGCCCGAGCCCGGCTCGGCCGCGCTCGGGGCCGCCCCCCAGTGACGGCGGCCGGCGCTCCGGCCCTCCCGCCGGGGCAGGTGCTCCCGGGAGCTCCTGCGCCCCGGAAGGCTCTGGACAGCATCCCCTCTCCATTATTGCTTGAAGCAGAACTGCTGGACATAACTATGATGTTTTAAGAAGTGTTACCGCGCTTATTTTTCGGTGCTTATCCCTACGTCGCAAGGGTTTTCCAGGTTAACACAGACTGTTATTATTGACTGAGAAAAACACTAACTACTCCAAAGGTTTAAAAATCGGGTATTTCTATACTCAAAGCACGTCTATACCTACTTTAGTTCTACTAGTAAAATAACACATAGGACGTTTATATATTTACAATTATTTCATATCACTCCTGTGTTGACTAATGCTTAAAAACCAGCCTCTAATGCTCTATTTATGACTGCAAAAATCCCTTGCAAAAAAAAAAAAAACAAAACAAAAAAAAAAAAAAAAAAAAAAAACAAAACAAAAAAAACCACAAAAAAGCCCCACAAAAAACTTGGAGGAAGAGTCCAAGTACACAAACGTTAAACAAAACCACATTCATGAAGTGTAGGTTTTTCTTTAGTCTCTAGAGATTCCAGGATCACTAGAAATACAAAAAGTGCTGTGGGATTTGGTCATCAGGAGTTCGCTGGTCACTGGGGGGTGCCCGGCTGAGCAGAAATCTGATAAGGGGTTTCTGTTGACCAAAAGGGTCACCTGGGCTGTACTGGCACAGCTCTTTCACAGCAGTGCTGAGTGCTTCTGATGATGTCAGTTTTCTATGGAGCTATCTAAACAAAAGTAACTACTTAGCAGAAAGTGAGATAAAGAGGTTCCAGACACATATGCAATGTAATTAACACACACTTTTCACTCTTTGTGGAGTGGTTGCATTTCAACCACCAGTTTGCTGACTTCCTTCTGTGATGATGCTGTCTTTTACCTAAAGAGTTAAAGCATTAATACACACGGGTTTTTAAATGTAATTTTGTGACTTATAACTCTTCTCCTAAGTTTGGAATCTCTTTTTGCCTAGAGTCAGCTTTCAGTGTATTTGGGGTAATAAACTTGTTCCCTGTTACCAGCTGAGCCACTCTCTGACCTTGGGAAGAATTACATATTATTCCAGTTTTGCTTTAAACTTACACGTAACGCCAAGGCTATGAATCACATACCAGATATTCCAGATAAAGATTTGGACCTCACATACAGAGCAGACATGCCCAAAGTGGGAGAGGGAGAAAACAGGAAGTGAAGTAGAACGCCTTTGAAACATCTCTGAACATGCTAAAGAATAATTTAAACTGGCAAGAATCCATTGGCTGTGTATTAATTCGGCTCTTGAATGTTTCTTGTGTTTTCTCTCAGCTTTGAGGTAGTCATCTTAAATAGGTCAGTTAGAGGAGTGGTGAAAATTATAGTGGTTGGTAACATTTTCATCTTTCATTATACTGATACCAGAAATTATTGTGCAGCACTGCTTGTTGAATATCATGAAAGCATTTGGGAAAGAATCAGTGGAATTTAGAACAGTTTGGGCAAAGCTGGGACTCTTTTCAACACTTAGCTGAAAACAGCCTTCCTATTACCCAACTCACTGGAGGTCTAGGACAGGTGTCTGGACAACTTTCCACAGGATGGAAGCAGCACCCGGGACCTCATTTACTCCGTTATGGCTGTGTAGGGCTGTTACCTCCGGTCTCGTTTATTCCTGACCTGGAATTGCCAGGCCCCTGCTGGTACAGGCTGTTCTCCCGTGTCAGGCAGTGCACGGGAAGGCGAGCGTGGCCTTGCCCCTGTGCTGTGCAGGGGAAGGGCCTGGAATGGAGAGGCTCTGCAATTACTGCCACTCCCTTGGGAAGCGCAGGCAGGAGCAGAGGGAGGCTGAGCACAGAGCACAAACCCCTGTGTGTTCATGGGTCATGATTTTACAGCTCTGTTTCTTTATTGTTTGAAATAATACCACTGCACCACCAGAAAGCAGAGAGAATCCTAATTCTGGGCTCCCTTCAGCTTGCTGGTCCTATCTATCCTGTTTAATACCACTAAAATAAGTGAGTTAATCCTGCACCTCTCTCAGTGCAGGGGGTTCCAGGAGCACTCAGTCAGCTGTCCTGGCCTCCTGGCTAATTACCATTCCAGAAGTGCCCCCTCCAATGAGAGTGGTTTGTGTCTTAGCTGCAGTGGTGCAGACCCATGACTGTCACAAAGATGGCATTGTGTTAAGGCTTTGCCTCACTTATGTAACAATGGAGTTTATTCAGGGAGAGCAGAATCATCCTTCTTGGAAAGACCTATGAGAAAAACAAGTTAGGAGCTCCAAAGCAGACATGGCTTTACTGACCATTGACATTTCTTCCATCTCAAAAAACATAGTTATCTGTGAGATCCCACAGTTTATCCTAATGAGATATAATCATCAGGGTTTATTTTTATGTTGCTAAAACTTACTGAGCAGAACTGACCAAGTTTCTGTTCCTCAGTGTCACAGTCACATTATGGGTCACTTTGACAGTGCTGGGAGGCCCTGGGTTTTAGTTCAGGCCAGATTCCTGATCCTGCAAGTGTGCATGAATGGTGCTCAGGCTTGTGCATCCAGGGGTTCATTCCTTGTACTACTTGCCCCTTTGCTAGATTGTGCAGAAAAGTGGCAAAATGGATCATAGTCCCTGAAGGGCAAAGGCCAAAACAGACTCCTAGGTGAAGGCTCTAAATGGCTCTGTTCCCTGGATAAAAACTCGTGGTTCTAAGGAAGAATTTGTGTTTTGATACATCAATTAGCAGTATGTTCCAAACTGCTGTTATATTTGCTGAAAGGTTTTTATAAACTGTAATTTTCCTGTTTATAAAGGAGAGTAAATTAGCTGCAACTAAAGTAGTCTAAATTCAGTCCCAACCACTCTGATATTTTAGTATCAATTTGCTCAAGATTTCCCAGAAGATCTCATGTCCTTCTTTATCAAATCTCTACTCCAAGACTACAACAAAGGTTTGTCACGGTATCACTTCATTGCTTCCCCCCAAATCACAGTGCTCATAAACTGCAGGCTGTGAAACACCAGCACTAGCACAGCAAATAAACATTGTGGTGCAAGACTGTGAAAGCTGCAAGACTGTGTAATCTCTTGTTTTTGAAAAAAAGTGACCCGCTGGAATGCTCAGAGATTTTCTTTCATGCAAATGGGGACAAATCAGATGTAGACAGGAAAGAAAGTATTGGAGATTCCTATGGACTCCATGCAGCTAATCCATTATGTCTCACTAGAAAGTGTAGCCTGTCTTACTTTTAGCAGATTTGTGGCCAGCCATGCCACCAGCTTCCAGTAAGGTGCACAACCCTTCTCTTACCCTTTAGAAACCCTATTTAACCTAACTGGTATGCTTTTTTTTTTTTTTTTTTTTTTTTTTTTTTTTTTTTTTTTTTAACATGGTTAACATATAACTGTGGTTTATTTTATTTGGTGGAATTAATTTGAAACATTCTAGTTCAGAGTTTGAATAAAGATGTTTTGCCTCTACGTTAAACTACGGGTTCTAGATTTAGAAAATAGAAAATTGAGAAATAGAAAATTGAGATTTTGCAGGATAGCTACAGCTACTTGATACGAAAAAAGAACTTGTTATTTTTTTCTCCGTCCTAATTTAGCAGAACACATGATATAGAAGTCTTCTTACTAGGAAAGGTGTAATACACTTTAAAAAAAATCCTTAATATTTAGATAGTTTTGCCAGAGAGAACTATTCTTGTTGAACAGTTTCAGTTTTTTCCCCCCAGTCTTTTTATTCCAGAAGCTTCCACTGATACATGCAGTCCTTGAAAAAGCCTTTCAGGAAAGTATCGTGACTTTCGTTCAGCATTTTAAAAGACATTTAAAGCCATTGGTGTGGCCACTTGCTGTAACAGGAATTGCACCTGAGACAGGTGGAGCTGCCCAAATTTTGGCGGGGCTGGCACAAGGACTTGGCACCATCTCGTGGTCAGCTCTTAAATCACACCCGAGTCGCACTGAGAGTTTTTGGGCTGGAGCGCTCTTGGCTCCCACGGAAACCCAACCTCCCCGCGTTGAAGCATTTTATAAATTCTGAGGTTAGCAAGCCTGCCTTAGTAAACGAAGAGCTGATGGGGGGGCAGCTGCAGTCCTTTCAGGCAGGCACAGCTGTTTGTAACATCTGCATTTGCTCCCACTGTCAGGCAAAGGCCTTCTCATTGCAGCTGGGGAAATAGAGAGTTTATTCTGTGCGTTTGTGCAGAGAACTCAGGCCCAGAGAAGCTGGTATTCCCCTCCTTCCGTGAGGCAATGTTGAGTCAGGGGGTTTGTTTCAGTCACAACGTTGGGGGATTTGACAAACTTAAGGAAACAAAACACGCTAGAAAATCTTGTGAGCTACATAAGGGGTTATTAAACTGTTTTTTGATTGAAAAGTACCTATTTTCATAATTTCTCTCCAAGAAATCTTCCAGCCAGAGTATTTTTTTTAAGGTATTTCTTATTTTTAAAAACACACGCAACATCCTGTGCCTTCAAATATTAGGAGAGCCTGTAACAGCAGGAAAACTCCAAGTTCAGCTTACCTGCAAGCTTTGAGGCCGGAGACAAGCTGGGCCTCTGAGTACTCTTTTTGCCAGATGATGCCCTTGATTCTTTCTGTGCGTGAGGGTGGTGGTTGCTGTCACACAGCCCCTTTTCCTCGCAGCCACACGTCCAGCTGCAGCAAGTCATGCCTTCACTTTTGGTTCGGAGGCAGACCTGGGGCAGCCCTGGCCGATGGTGCTGTGATTCAGCCTGATGGAACAGAACAGCCTGCGCCGGCTCAGCGGCAGCAATGAGCGGTGGGGTGTGACTTGTCCCCGCTCTCAGGCAGGGAAGATTAGCCTAAACCACTTCCATCTAACCCCGACACAGGGCAGAGCAGACAAGGTCAGCTCCTGAGACTCAGCTGATAGGCAGGAGCTCGGTCACACGCCTGAGCTCTGGGCTTGTTTTCTGGTCAGCTCTGCTTTGGTGTTTTCTGCTCTTTGCTAAGATACCACTTCTCAGGGGATGAATGGTGCTTTCTGTGGAGATTAAAGAGTGGGCTGGCGCTCACTTGCGTAAGAGTCTCTGCTGATTCACATCTTAAAATTGTCTTAAGTGTCAGTCTGAGAGCAGTCATTAAGGGCTATTACAGAAAAATCCCGCTGAAAACCTCAGCCCCCAACCCAACAGCAGAAAAAGCAGCAGCTCCCTATCTCTGGTTCTTGCCTGTAGCTGATAACCTGCATGGGTGTAGCAGAGCTTGCACGGCCTGGAAATTGTGAGTAATTGACCCTGATTGACAAATCAATGGGAACTCCTCGATTTCCAGGTTCCCTGGGGACATGTGACCTGGTTTTGCACAAAACAGGTTTCCTGCCAAAACCCTCTTCTCGACTCTTTCTGTAATCTGCATTTTAGCCATTTCCCTGTTTCCTTTGTTCCTCTCTTTACCTTCAGAGATAAACTTGGTTGTTTTTCTGAGACTTGATCTTACACCTAAGACCTGGGGGTTTTTATCCAACAGGCTGCAGGTTTGCAGCAGTTCTTCACTTTTAGAGGGTTTTTTTTGTTTTGGGTTTTTTTGTTTGTTTGTTTGTTTTTGTTTTTTTTTTTTTTTTTTAACTCTAAACGGTCTCTTCTCTCTGCTCTGCCTTTGAGCCATAAACATATTTTGTAGATGACTGCCCATATACTTTCATTACATTTTAGAAATAACCAGGAAAATGGCTCCTGATATTTTTAGGGTTTTTTTTAAATTAACTAGCATAGAAACTGGACTACAACATGGGGGTAGAACCAGTACAGCCTTCCTGCACATTTTACCACCTTGGGACTGGAGCTGGTGGGAAACCAAGTTAATTCCAGCACAAGCTCTCTCAGTAGGGTTGTTTTTAGCTTGATCTCAGTGCCACAGCTGCAGGAGTTTTCATTGACTGAGAACACCTGTGTTTCACTGCCAATGACCTCTGAATCCTGTGATTTCACGCTCATTGCAGCCATGTAAGCCTCTAAATAAACTTGTCTCTGTTTGAAAACTCTGAAACTTTGCCATACTTTCTGTTAATTCAAATAAAACCAGCATTAGTCATAGAAAAAGATACTTGTGAGCACTGTAAGATTTTACATTTGGGAAATTAGCAAACCTTTTCAGGTAATTTGCAGTTTAATTTTCTTTACACAGATCCAATCTTAAATTCAAGATATATTTGTTATAGTGTGTTATCACAATGCATATTTTATTCTTTACAGCTTCTTAATGTACTCTGACTTGTAATATTGATAAATAATTAGAGGATTCTATCTCCCACAAAATTCCCTCTGAACAGGAAATAATTATGGTCAGTCATTATTATTGTGGTTCTGATATTTGTTTTAGTAGCTCTGCTCTTGACATGGAACTAGATTTTTTTGCATATTTATAATCACCCTTATTTTCTTCCTAGTATGAATTTATGCCCAGGCAAAAGGAGTCCCTCAGTATCAAAAATTTGCTGGTATGGTAATGGCTGTATTTATAGATGATAATGGCTGTAACTATAGATTCAGACAGCACCTTTCTGTTCCAGATCTGAATTGTGGCTCATGAATTCAGCCTCAGATACGTTTCAATTTTTGCTATTGTGAATGATTTTTGTCTGCTGTTAAGATCTTAAGATCTCTTCTGTGATTTTTAGCTGAAACATTTAGGAAGATGTTTACTTTTTTTCAGGTCTCTTTAAAAATCACCTTTGTTCCTAAAGCCTGGTGCACCATTCATGGTGAACCTAAACCACTGACTTTACCCAGCACAATTGTGCACTGAAGAAATATTTGTTTCCCTGAGGTAATGGAATGAATAAGGACAGGAATTCAGCTTCTGCTTTGCTTTGCTTGTGCATTGTCAGATATCAGGTTCCTCTTTCTGTGAAAATACACATTCCTTTAAAAAGTATTCATATCTTGTTTATGGGCATTGCTTGCTGTTTTTCTGGTCAGTCAGTCATGTGATGTTGTATTTCCTCACCAAATAGCCCAACAAATTCTTTTAGTTTGGACAAAAACTGGGGTGAAATGAAAAGTGATGTTTATGAGTACTGATATTTACAGTGTTGAAGTTAATTTGCTGTTGTGAGTCCTATCAGGCAGTGTTAACATAAACACTTCACCAAAAAGTTTGCAGCACCTTCCAGCAAAATCATATCCAGTGAGAAAACTGCAACTTAATTTTGCCAGCTGGATTTCAGTGTTGTGCTCTGACTGATAAACCTATGGAGGTTTACATTGCAGAAGGTGGGTGGGGAGAACTCAAAAGTTTTCCTGTAAAAAAAAATTAGATCTCTTCTGTTTTTTAAGCATCAGAACATAAACACAAATGTATATAACCATTGCCAACATATTTTGATTTGCTTGGATAGAAAAAAGTAAAATCTTCATACTTACTGGTTAGTGAAACAAACATTGCTTAAAGCAAAAACCTGATAAGGGAAAGATTTATTCAAAGTATATATTTGAAGCTCTGGGCCCCTCACTGCAGGAGGGACTCTGAGGTGTTGGAGTGAGTCCAGAGATGGGCAGTGGAGCTGGAGAAGGGTCTGGAGAGTCCTGTGAGGAGCAGCTGAGGGAGCTGCTTAGCCTGGAAAAGAGATCACTCAGGGAGATCTCATTGCTCTCCACAACTGCCTGACAGGAGGCTGGAGCCAGGTGGGGCTCAGCCTCTTCTCCCAGCAACAGGAGAAGAGGAAACGGCCTCGAGTTGCCCCTGGGGAGGTTCAGGTTGAATACTACGAAAAATTTCTTCGCTGAAAGAGTGGGTAAACATTGGAAGGGGCTGCCCAGGGGAGGGGTGGAGCCACCATCCCTGGAGGTGTTCAGAGAAGGAGTAGAGCTGGCATTTATTGCTGTGGTTTAGTTGACATGGCAGTGTTCGCTCAAAGGTTGGACTTGATGACCTTGGGGGTCTCTTCCAGCCTTAATGATTCTATAATTCTATACCCTCATTAGTTACCAGCCATAACTTACATATTTCTTTGAAATTTAATAAGAAGTGCCATAACTTACATATTTCTTTGAAATTTAATAAGAAGTTATTTGTTTACAAGACTGACCAGGAATGTAGTGGTAACGAATATGCAAAGAGAACGAGAATATGTTATTTTTCTTATCATACCAATGCCATGGGGAAAAAGAAGATTCAGGGTAGCCTGGAGGTTATTTCAGTTTGTCTACATGCAAGTTCTTTAAACTTAGAGCAGTACATTTTGACTTTACTGCTGTCATTAATCCTGAAAATTTTTATTTGCATTTTATGGCCAAGTAATTGAATAGGAAATGCATTTTTTTTCTGGATGTACTTACTAGCTCTCAAATTGGGGGATTAAACACACAATACATAGCATTCAGCAAATTTTTTTTTTGTTTTTGTTTTTTTTCTAAAAAGATTACTGAAAGAGAACTTTTTTAGAGATTCTCATAGGAGGTTATATTTTCCACTATGATATGAGTTCTGCACACTCTTCAGAAATGATTCCCTCTGCGACTGAAATATCTGATTTTAGACGGTTTCCTCATTTTTTGGGATCTGTATAAAGAAGAGCTCAGGTTTTGTACCTTTTTTGCCAAGGCTGGTTTTACCAGCTGTACATGTGGCACTGGAGAGCTGGCATTAAAGCAGCATGCAGCTTGCAGACACATTAAAATCACTTTTGGAAAAATGCACTGTGAGCAGAAAGCCAAAGTAAATCTTTGTAGCTCTCCTAAGGAGAGCCATCCACCTGCGTGGAACAGATATTCATTTCAAATTGACAACGGGCACAGGAAATGATGTTGACACTTTATCTTCTAATCCTCAGCTGAAGAAAATGGACAATGACAATGCCAGTCCTCCAAGACTGGGTCTTTAAAAGAAAAAGCACTCAATCCTATGCATAGTCTAAATTAAATATCTTGATGAAGCACACATGTGTTGTTTAAATTAAATAGTCTGGAAAATCTATATTTTAAAACCCCACAAAAGCACTTAATTCTGTCTAGATATTTGTTAATGATTACAGATAGTTTCAGGAATTACATGGGAAGTACAAAATATAAGATCAGTCCTTCTCCCAAAAATACTATATAGAGGATTGCTTATAAAAAATTATTTGGATAATAGATAAAGAGAAAGGAATTTCATGATCTAACTAATTGCATTGGCAATTAGTGTTCACATGTTGGATTCTTTATTTTTCAAGTTAATTAAAAATAAGAACATTATGATGAACTTTGAGGTCTCAGAACAATCTAGTGTAATAACTCTCTATTAAAATCATCTTTACTTGGACATCTTAATGAAAATATTATTTCTAACTTCATGTATCGCAAACAGGGGACAAAGAGAACTTGGAATTTAAAAATGATCCATTATTCAATGGTTTTATGCCAATCACATTTCAAGGCAGATGAATGTAACATCACACAGACAGAGTGTCCCATGTACAAATACAGAAGTCTAGTTGAGTGATTTTTGTCCGTTTTGGAACTTCTCCAGTTTCCAGGACGGGCATGGTTTCCTAGTGAGGAAATAGACACTTGATAATAAGTTCATTTTTCTCACTTAATGTCCAGGATGGCTCATAGTGTGCCTCAGAGACTGATCCCCCTCTCTGCAGGTAACTGCTGTGGGATCAATCCCTGCCAAAATGCAAGGTTGCTCCAACCCATATTGTTCCTGACAGTGGAAATTGTTAGTCCTCTGTCACTGGAAATTTCTGGGGTAAAAAGTTCTGTGCCAAGGTTCTGTAGCCTTGTAGTCAGAGAATTGTCTGACATCTAACCTGGCTGCAGTTTGAATTATTTCTGTCCATTGGTGATATGGGGAACAGGTTCTTCTCCTCTGCTTTACAATATTACTGTATCTGCTTTTACATGTTTGAAGCTTGGGGTTCTAATTGTGAAAATCATTCCTGCCTAAGCAGAGTTCTTTGCTCTTGCCCTTACTGAACCATCTCCCATTTTTTTTCTGACCATTTTTCAGATTATTTTTCATAGAAATGAGTAGGCCAAAAATTGAATCTTCAATAAAAACTGGATGTGATGGTTTGATTCCTAGGATCCAAGGGAGCAAAAACTGGAGATTCTGTTTGGTCTGTGTTCATTGGAGATCCCACTGTCCTCATCATGACTGAGTGAGGGGAATATACCTCAGTGTGTACCAAGTCTTTGAGCTCACAGTTTTAAGAAAAATTACAGCCTAAAAATGCCTCCTGATCTGGTGAAGTCAGGAATGACAGCCCAGCTTTGTGTGGCTATGGTTGGGTTTTGAATTCAAATGAGTGTTACAGGTAAAACCACCATGTTTTTCTCTACCCAGGGCCAGAAATACCTATACAGAGTACAGAGATTATTTAACATAGGTGGATTTTTCTTTACAGGCAGATGTAGTCCCAAACATGCTACTGTGGGTATTTACCAAAAGTTCTGAAACTTTCAGCATTAGTTTTCATATTAGTTGGATGAAGATGTTATTGGGAAATAGAAAACCTGGTCAGAGTCTACTAGGAAGTCTCAAAAATCAGCCACCTCAGAAGTGTTTACGTTTTGAGATACTTTTAAAGGCTTATAAAATAAAACATTTTCCACAGATATTATTTCCCTTGTTCTCCTACTCTGAAGAAACAGTTCAAAAAGCCAAAAAAAAAAAAAAGCCCCAGTCCTGTATTCATGGACTAAGGACTGGACTCACTGGATGGGGTCAGTCCTATGGAGAAGTGAGACCTAAATAAGGAGAAGTAGATAATCATCTGCAGTAAATATGACAATTGCACAGGGAGCAGTTAAGGGTTTGGTGTTTTTTTTACCTTTTCCACATAAAGGTTTTACTTGTTCAAAATTGTTTTAAAAAGGGATTTAAATAGCAACGGTTTTTGAAATATTTTGCAATAATAAATTCCAAGACTCATTAAACTCTTGGTTTATGCTGTCATCATGAACAGCAGGAAAGAAGACTGAGCAATATCCAGACACCACCAACAGGAAGGTGATGAGACCCTGGAAGGGGCTGGAGTCACCATCCCTGGAGGTGTTCAAGGAGGGACCGGACATGGCACTCAGTGCCACGGTCTGACTGACACTGTGGTGTCTGCTCAGAGTTTGGGCTCCATGATCTCAGAGGTCTTTTCCAACTTTACTGATTCTGGGATTGTGGACATTCCTTTTTCTGGGTTCGGGGTTTGATATGGTGGCAGTGTAATAAAATGTTATTTTCTTACATGCAATGCAAACCCATCCAAATTTCAAACAACTTAAAGAGCCACAGATCCTGATTTCTGCCTTCAGGAGGAGCCATTTCTTCGGTATTGGGAGAGCTGTGTTTTATTGGTTTTGGCTCTGCAATTTCTTTGCTGAGCTTCCCTGCATGTCTCTGCAGCCATGTCCTGCAGCTGGGTGGGAAACAGCACAGGGGACAAAACCATGGGCTGTGACAGAGCAGGGTGACAGCAGGCAGGCAACAGATGCATTTTTTAGTGATAAACCCAGCTGTAAGAAACATGTAGTGTGTGTTATGAATGCTTAGAGGGGCTCTCACCCTCCAGACCCAGTCAGGTGGGAATGAAGAAGAAAAAGAAGAAGGAAGATTGTTTTCTGACTAACAAGTGTTTCTTTGGTGGGCACTGTAAAAATAAACCTAGTTAAACTGGCATGATTTACACCATGCTCCTAGCATCAAACTCTGCTCTACTGGTAAATTGCTTTTAGCAATTGCAGATCCTTGGCATCCACAAAATCCAAATAAAGCACACAATTGTGAGAAAGCTTAAATTCATCACGCAGGTGTCAATAAGCCAGAGAAAGCTGAAAACCTTTCTGTCTATGATAATTCTGATTGCTTCAAGTGCAAAGAGGACATAATCATTGTAGATTATTCTGACCTGAGAAACCTTTCTGCAGAAGAGATGGCAGAAAGAATGGAGGGCATGGAAAATGAGGAGCATCTGTGCAATGAAAGCCTGCTCTCACCATGGGAAGGGGCAGGCATGATTTAATGCAGGAAAAGGATGAGGTGAATGTGGTATCAGTGAAGAGGTGAGGGACCTTCATCACAGCCAAAGCACTGAGGAGGGCTGCTTTTGTTAGGAGGATGATGATCCTGCTGTCAGAGCAGAAGGCATTGAATTCCCTGCTGAGAGCTGCTGCAAAGCACAACAGCCAACCCCAGAGGAGGGGCTGAACGTGAAACAGCAAAAAGTCAGTGGCTCACATGAAATAAGCACAGTGGTTCACATGAAATGAGCACATGGAGAAAGTGTAGCATAAAAGGACTTGAATAACAAGGAGAGTAATGGGTGTTATCTAGATAGTGAAGCTACAGGTCATAAACTCATTTGTGTTTTTTGTTCCTGATGAAGACTCCTCTGTGTTCATCTCCTTGTACCAATTCTATTTCCATGGTAACAATCATATCATCTACCTGAACTGGAAGTCAATGCCCTCTTTCATGCAGTCTTGTCATGGCTAACTGCTGCCTCCTGACAGTCCTCTGTCCTTGCTTTTTGGACACTGCTATCTTGGAGCAGATTATTCTGTTCAGATATTTGTCATTCTTTTCTCTCTGTTTCTGAACAGACTGTCGTTATTTTTGCCCCTTGTCATCTGGGAGTTAACCAAATGTCTCTTCTGACTTTCTCAAAAATACCTGCTTGCGTGCTGCCAGTTATGAAAACGAATCAAAGCATATATATTTAAGAGATTACCAGAAAGCTGGATGAGAATGCTTGCCACCTTTTTTTTTACAAGAATATTAATTGACCAGCAGAGCAGACCATATTCACAGTCTCTCACCTGTGTCACTGCTGCTGTAAACCCAAGTTGCCACTACAGTCCACAAAATTCGTATTCTACCCCAACCTACAGCCCATTTCCCACCTTATTCCATGCTGCAGGACCAGTAGCCTAACTGGCTGTGCTCCAGGAGAAGTGTGAGCAATACTGAAGTGTTTATAAGTTGCTCTTTGTCATAGCCAAGGTGAGAAGGACGTGGTGAAACTCCCAGATGAGAGCAGGAATGGGACTGTACTTTGTGTTAGACAACAGCACTAAAATATCCATGGGGATTAAGAAAAACAAAAGCAGCTCGAAAGTTTATTTTAAAACTATAAAACAGAGCAAAAGTGAACCTCAGACTGAAAAGAGCTTCCCCCCCTCCCAGTCTCCAGGGCCCAAGAACTTTCCTCGGCCTCCCACAAGCTCCTTGTGTGGTGCTGGCACAGTGGCTCACAGGATGCCAGTTCCTGTCCTCCCCTCTCCCTTGGGGCTCCATGCAGAGGACATGGAATCTCCTCATGCTGCTGGGACAGAGCTGGGGGATGGGAAGCAGGGCCCAGGCAGCATTTGACAATGAGCAGCTCTTTTATGGAGTGCTGGGAGCCCTCGTGCACCCCTTTCCTGCTGGTGGGATGTCCAGGTGCTTCACCCCCTCTTGGGCTTTAATTCATTATGAAGGTTGAATTTCCAGGGCAGCAAGGCCCAGTGAAGACCCTGCCTAAACTTTTGAGGATTGCACAGTAAAATCTGTAAATAAAATAGTGACATTGGCTTCCTCCATTGTGTTATCTTGTGGCACAGAGCACATCTCAAGAATGCTTTTTCTAAAGAGCAGACTCAATCCATATTTACTTCCAAAGACTTTAGTTCTTAAATAGAGAAAATTACACATCCTTTTCAGTTAAAGTTCCCAAAGTGTTCCAAAGGTGGCTGATGCCATTTTGCATTTACATGTTTGTAATTTTACAGATGAGGAATAAAAGGCCAAAATGCTGCCTTTAACCCATGGTCACACAGGAAACCAGTGCCACCCCATCTTCCTTCCAGCCTGAGGATGTCTTTAGCTGTGCATCCTGTGTCTGCTGTAACACAGGAACAATGCTCCAGTCATCAAGCCTGCTTAGAATGAGATAGTTTCTTTTGCTAAAGGCAGAGTATCACTGTTGCAGCCCAGCAGTCTATACACTCTTAATTTTATTCTGGAACTGCTTTTCAGAATCATTCCCTGATGTTTGGCTCTTCTGTGGATGCTATTTTTAAACAGAACAACAGCTCTTTCAGTGTAATGAACAAAATGGGCTTTCTGTAAGAACAGCTGTGGATCACTTTTCAAGTACCATTATTTGTGGTTATTCTTGGGGGGATTTTTTTTTGGTGTGTTTGTTTGCTGTTAGATAGAAATGCAGCTGTCATTAAAACAATTTAAAAAATACAGTCTGTACCTGTATTTCACACTAAAAGCCTTTTTTTTTTTTACATTATTTAACATTTTAAACATTATTTTTGAAACAAATTACCTGGAGTTTATCTGTGATTCACAAACCCAGAACTGAGCAGTGCCATGCCCTCACCTGCACTCTTGTGCTCCTCTGAGCCACCTTTTCCTGGAGCTGGAGGCTAGGATGAGAAAGATTCTGCTATAATTAATGAAAGTGACTTGAAGCATTGGGGAAAATGCCTCAAAAGTAGATGCTGAAAGAGAACTAATGAAAGAAACACCCAAGAGTGACATGTAAAACCTTCAAAAGTAGTGTATGATACAGAACACTTCACCTAGAAACATTCCTTCTGGCACACAAAGAGTGATACATTCAAAAAAACAGTGAAAAGTGACAACTTGAAGCTGATAAAGGTGAATATTTGGCTGCAGCTAATGTACTGCCAGGAGCAACAGTTGTCTGTACAGCTACATGGAGAAGAAATGTGGAATTTTCATGGAGATACTCTAGAAATTCAATGATTAGGAGTAGCTTTGATGTGATGTATGAGAATTTTATGTTAAATATAAACCATGTTTGTGGAGGTGTATATTCCTATGCTTTGTGGTATGATAAACTTCTATTAATACTCCTATCTAATTTCTCTGGAAGCATGTGATTTTATATTGCTTACTAGAAGGCTTTCTACAGTGATCTTCAGAGCTGTGAAGGTTGTCAGACTGTGTTTTGGACAGGAAGGATTTCTTATTTGATTTCCATGGCATTGGAGCAGAAAATACAGTTTCAATAGGAAGAGAACTTGTCAGAAATGGGTTATTCTTTTTTTTTTAAATTAACCTTAAAATTTAAGACTAATTTGTGTGTGTGAGGGGGTTGTACATGTGTGGTATTTAGTCATCATGTAATTTATATTAATGGAGTCTTCACACATTTTTATTGGACATTATTTAAGATTACTGTTGTAGGTAAGCCTTAAGTTATGCAAAAGAGATGAAAGTTGTAACAGATAGGAATAATGTAATTTTAATACACAGTAATGACTATGTTGACCTGGGACTGGTGGCTTGTAAGTCTATTTAAAAAGCTGCTAAATATTCTAAACCTTTTGCTCTGTGTGAAGCTTGTAAATGATCTGGGATCCATCACCCCAGGCAAAGAGCTGCTTCTCTTTAGGATTGTAGTGTATGGTGGAATGGCTCCCCTGGCGTTTTGGGAAGTGCAGTCCTGGGTTCATGTAGGTATTTAGGGCATCCAAAACGTCATAAATACACTGGATGCGGGAGGTGCCCCCTGAAGGAGAGTTGTAGACCACGTGGAGTGTGTTGCAGGCCATGAAAGCTGCCTCAGCATCCTTGCTGCTGCAGGGGGTGTCCCAGGAGTGCTCCACGGCCATGGTTACGTGATTGATTTTGGTGATGACGATGTTTCCCCCGGTCTCTGGCTCTGCATGGAGTGCCCACAGCCCCTGCTCATCAACAGCCAGGTCTACTTTTGTCTGTGGAGAGAGCTGGTAGGCAGGAATCCTTCCAGCCCCTGGTAGCAGCATTTGGTCAGCTACATTTCTTCTCTGGATATTGAATTTAATGATCTCATTTAAGGAGCCGTGTCTGTGGTAGAAGAGGAATCCCTGATAGATGACGTGGCCGGTTCCTTCCCAGGGCAATGGCAAGGGGACTGTGCGAGCCTTCAGTGTGTGATTGTTTTCCATGAAAGTCATGATATTTGCAAATTCCAAAATCATATTATTTACAGAGCCACTTAATAAGTAAATCTTTGTGTGCTTCTTGCCAGGATCTTTCATCCAAGAGCCATGCTTTCCTCCAGTCTTCTTAACTACCTTTAAGGACCTAATACCTGCAAGCACGTGGTCACAACCTGCCAGAAACACCCAAAGACAAAAAAAAAAAAAAAAGAAAAAAAAAAAGTAGAATATCTGTAAATTTTCTAGTTTCTTTTCTTTGAATTACTTAGTTTCCTTTTAATTCATCTCTAAGGCCAGAGTCAATAAATCACTAAAGGCGTCAGCAGTGTGGCTATGGTAAATAGTGCTGAAAATAATGTTATATGATATATTTCTGCTAAGAAAATGATGTTATCTTCATCTATAGAGTGTTGGGTTCTGTTCTATTACACCAGTGTTATCCAAAAGGAGTTTGGATATTTGTGTGCCTGAGAGGAGACCAAGAGCACAGTTAGTAATTTTGTGATTATTCTTGATGGTCCATTTACAGGGCTATAATTTTTACTTCAGAGAACTGACTCCTGGTTTAGATGAATGCAGTAAAATAATCGAATTGATTTCTTGTTGGAGGCACACGAATTAAAATCCATTATCCTGATAGGTCACATGGATAGTATTTTTGTTTCAGGACTGGTCTTATCCTCAGGTAGCCTCTTTTTTATGCATTTATAGTATAAATAGAAATAAAAATAAGGATCAGCATAGCATAAAGCCAAAACACTGGGCAATCTTCCCAACCCCTTTCCCAACACCTGCACACAAAGGAGCTGGAACTAAATATAGATCACAAAACCAGGGATGTGCATGCACTAAGGTGGCCTTTGAAAGAGCTGGTGTGATGTCTGTGCTATCAATTCCTGTGCCAGGAGCATGTGCATGAGCTGTTTACCTCACTATGGGTTAAAATTGGAGCCAGCAGAGAGCAAGTCACAGCTTTGGCTTCATTACATTTTGTGTGCACTCTGCAGGGATGTTTCAGAGCAGAGAGCGCCGAGCCTGGGAGGACTCAGACATTTAGACTCGAAGATCTTTATCAAGCAGCATCCTTTCGAGGAAAAACTATTGCAAAGCACATTAACAAGCTTGTTTACCAAAGGCACTCATGAATTACGAGGCGCAGCATTTGAAGTTTAAAGAATTGCTTTCAGTGGAGTGCAGCCATTTCAGTAAACAGGACAAACAAAGCTCTAAGGCAGGAAGTTCTGGCAGCAGATGAAACAGAGAAAGCAAAACCAGCCCCCCTGTCTGGCCTGATATGAACTTATTGAAGTCGTTGGCAAGATTCCTGTTGCCTGTAGAAAGCAATCTTTATGTCATTTGTGTGTGCTGATACCCTCTAATCAAAGCTGTTGGATATTGCTGCTACAGCATGGATTTTTTTTTTTTTCCTGGGAGTCCTCACTCAGGAAGAGCCTTCCCTGAGCAAGCAACAACAGCTTTCTCAAATCTAACATTTATTGATTAGATAGGTTAAAAAAAGTTAAAGCTGCTGATTCAAAAACCCTAGGCAGCCTTAGCAGCATCTTCCTCTGCAGGGGAAATAACGGGATTATTGTCTGAAATCTGTGGACAGTGTCTCTCTTCTTCAGGGAAGATTTTTAACTATCTTTGGTTTTCATAACAGCTTGGAGAAGGACTGAGGAATCCCCAGTAAACAAAAAATTAACCAACATTTTTTCCACATTCTTTGCCATGATACCTTCAAAGCCCACTGTCTCCTATCACACCCCCAAAAGTGCAGAAGATGATGTTACGTTTTCTACCCAAATTAGGATGAGGTAGCAGCTACTGCATGGAAATGCAGTGATTGTGCTTGATTGCTATTTTCTGTTCGAACTTGAGCCAATCCCAGCAACAAAGCTGGACTTAAAATACCTCTTTTCTGCTAGATTTTTGAAGTGACTCAGCAAAATCAATCACAGATTCTGGTTAAGACATGACAGCAGAGAAGCAGAGCTGCTGTTTGCTGGAGTTGAGGGTCTTCCTACTTTTTCTAAGTGCTGTAAAATCTACACAGGGACTACTTTTGCCATTAAATTCAATGGGAAAAGCATCTGACTAGTACTGACAGTAGAGATCAAATTGAAAATAAAGTTACTATGAACTGCTACAATAAAGTTAAAAGTAATAATTTCCAACAAAGGAAAATGGAAAGTAATTTTTCCCCCCGCTGAAACTCTCAGAAAGAAACAATTTTCAAAGTGCTCTAACCACAGTCAATTTAAAAATCCCCAAGTTTTTCCTCTCTGAAAAAAATGCCTAATGTTCAGAAGTTCTCTAAATGGAAAGCAGAACTATTGATATTCAGAGCACTGAATTGTGGAGCACGAGGAGAGCTCAGAAGCAGAATAGGTGATTGCTTCTCTAAGCATCTGCCTTAATACGGATTTGCTAGAAAAGCTCAAGGAAGAAATTGTAAACTTATGTGTAAAATTAAATCAGCCTGATTCTACTGAAGTCAGTGGAATTGTATAATTGATAATGCTACAGTTCTTTCACCTGGCTTTTTAAAAAATAACTGTTTATATTTCTTATTATTTATTTTTCTTTTCTTAGTACTGTGAAAAGAAAACAGTCTATCTTAAGATGTATATGATACATAATTTACACACATACCTAAACTTTTCAAGGTAAAGATAATTATAAAATGTGATTTGTTTAAAAAAATTATAGATTGTGCATATGTTCTTCATGCTGGGTACCGTAACACCTAATTTTCAAATCAGAACTGAGCTTTGCTTATGGACAAGCCTGTGTGCTCTCTTGATAAAAATAAAAGGAAGGGACAAGGAGAGGAAGGATGACAGAGGAGGACAGTAAAGCAGATGTAAATTGCAGAAGTGAATTAAGTATTTTTATTGACCCGAGAATTTTCTTTTGAGTTGAGGTTTTGACACTGCCCAATCCATAAAGCAAAGACCACCATTAGTTCCTTAGTACAGCTGCAGTACTCAGAAATGTGCTTTTCTGGGACTTTGCAAGAGCACACCTTCTGAGGATTTTACCTTACTTTATAATAAAAAGCAACTTCCAAAGAAATTAATTTGATATGCAGTAGAATTTCTGCAAAGTAAATGTTTGAATTGTACTTTTCTCCCTCCCTCTCCTGTACCTTTTTTTGCATACACATATTTTTTATAAATCTAGTATTTACACAGCCCAATCCCCCTTGCAGTTATCTGTGGTATTACATAGCTGACGAAAATCTGTTATCTCTGTATCAGCACGCACACACGGGGTAGGGGTCTAGCTTGTTCACACCAGAGTTCTGAAAAATAAACTGTTCTTACTTGCATTAAGCATGAGTTTAAGTCTCTTTTTTTCTTCTGCCTCTTCAAGCAGCTGCTGTTTCACCAGGTCTTCGTGGACTTCTACACAAGCGTTGGAATCTGTGACAGATCCAAAATAATCAATGTCCCTCTGTGCGTGGTCAATCCTCGACAGCAAATTCTCGACTTCGCTTTTAACCTCAGCCTCAGCAGCGTTCAGCCCTGCCAGGCGGGACAGCACCGTCCTGGAAAAGTCTCGGAATTCATCCACATATTCCAGCATGTCCTGGTTGCATTTCTCCAGCCTCTTCTTGGGAAGAAAACACATGGATAGATGTGGATATTTGTGTGTATTACAGCCTCAGTCATGATTACTTTAACAACCATGTTGTTCCCTCCTTCCCATTCCCCCTGCACCCATCTATTCCAGCCTGTTGTAGATGTGTCAAAATTCATAAGAAATCAAAATACAATAATTGGAATAAGCTATTAATGTGAAATCCAGAATGTAAAACTATGTTTTATCAACTGTATATATTATAGCATATATGTTTAAACTCAGTTGTGTTCAGGGTACACCCTGGCAAGTCTCATGACATCTTGCCCAAGAGAGGTGCTAATTAAGGGCCGGCAAACCCAGGAGATAAGGTCAGTCCCAGGATTGCACCTTGCCCAACACTTTTACCATCTGAAAGAAGCAACGAGATAAAGTCTGCTACCTCTTGGACATTTGCCCAACTCTTTTACCATCTGAAAGAAGCAACGAGATAGAATCTGCTACCTCTTGGACATTGCTGATGAATGGACATGTGGCTCAAGATACTTAATTGTAATTTTATAAGGATTTCTCGGAAGGATCATCATATGTTCACAAAGAGAATCCCTGGACACATCAACACCTGAATGTATCTTTGAGCACTGAATCAGAAGATCATCAAGAATGAAAAGGACAAAGGGTATCATAGCCAAGAGCAAGAAAAACAGTATAAAAACTGGACTCAAACTCTGTAAAGGTGTGCACTTACCTCTCTGAACTGCTGGTGGTCAGAGTTGTGTATGTGTCACCCAGGGTCAATGACCTAGGCTTGGCCCTGGATTCTTATATAGTGGCTGATTTCGATTGTCAATTTGTTCAAATTTGTATATAATAAATTTTATTTGTTTTTATATTAATAATTTGGCTCACGGAAATTATTAATTCGATGAAATTGACATTTCATTTATAACAAGCCCAATGGGATGTTGCTGGTATCTGTGTGAGGAGAACCTCTGAGACTGGCACAAAATTCACAGGTCTGGACAAAACCTCACGGTTTTTAACTTGACATGGTTACTGACAGCCAGATACTTTGTTTTGCTGCCCAAAGAAGGAAAAGTGCTCTGATGGAAGCAGCCAGAGATACCTAAAGGGCTCATGATCTCTGATGACTTGATTTCCAGAAACCTTTTGGAACTCTTCCTGTAGGACCACTGGTGAAGCAGTCTCAAAGAGTTTTCTCCAGGAAATCTATAGCCATAAATATTTCACATGAATACACCTCTTCTGATCAAGGCAGAACCCAGTGTGGCTATTTTTCCACCCATTGAAATGTGAAAATGAAAACACTGAAATGCCTTATTTGAGGAAGTTTTGGGTTGTTTCTTTTTTTTTTTTTTTCTCAAATCATTGGCTGTATTAAAAAAACCAACCCAAACCAACAAAAAAAACCCAACCAAAAGACCCAAAACTCAACCCCCTCCTAAAAAAAGAAGCAAAAAACCTATTTCTTTACACTTGGATTCAAATTATCATTGTTTTCAAAGGTAAGTAATATGGTTTCTCTGCTGCAATGCAGCTGCTTCATAGGTGTCCTGAAAAGAGTAGCCCAGCTGCCACTTGGGGAAGTTGATGAGTGTGAGTGGATCTTTTAGCCCAGACACCCAAGAGGTAGGTCTGGGCTAGACTGGGTAGGTCTAACTGCTAGACTGGGTGTCCAGATTTGGTGCTTCATGCACAGATTCCAGGTGTTTTGTTTTAAGGTGGGAATGTCTGAGCTGTCTGAATGAATGGTGTTCCATGCAAACCTGATGGCTGTGGTTGGTTTGCCTTGTGAGCTGTGGTTTCTGTGTGCTGCCTCCTTTGTCCCCCAGTTATACAAGACCATAAATCCCCAGGAAACTGCTTAATTACTTTCTACAACACCTTTTTTTAAAATGTTTTCAAGTGCCATCTTCAGTATCTGCCTCACCCTTTGTCCTGTTCTTTGTTTTGTGCCCCTTGCACCAAATGCCACAAGTTGAGTTACCTCATTTTTAATGGTGCCAAAGGAATAGAAATTACCAGATGAAGTTACTCCTAGAGAAAATGTAGATCTCAGTCTACAAAATGGAAAGAGAATACCAGGCTAATCCTTCTGTGTTGAGAAGACAAGATTTATGAGGGCTTTGTACAAAAAGGGATGTGAAATCAGGCAAGTGAGAGCTTCCCTAAAAGTCTGCCAGTGCAAGTCAGGAGCCAGGCACACATCGATAATTTAAGATAAACAATATATGATTATAGCACACCAGTACTGAAGAGGTGTTTTGCAATAACTTTTTACTGTAAAAGAAAAAGCCAGAACTGCTGCATTTATAATAATTGAAAGGAATTCAAGGAATTGAAAGGACTGCATTTCAGTCTCCCGGATATTAAGGGTTTATTTAAAGTGCAGATACACTTCTGGTTTGCATAAATGCATCTTAAACTACTCTTCTAGGTAGGCATATCTGTACACAGGAAATACAGCTGATAAATTTCTACCTCCTTGCTAAGAAATACTTGACAGCATTTCTACTGGTTACAATATGGTTATACAATTCCTTAGGATGGGCTGTGACAGCACTATTTAAGTTTTTGCCTTTTTAGCTAACTTAATTGATGTCATAAAAAAAAATGAGTGAAAACAGAGTAAAAACATAACATTATGAAATTATATCCTGCAACAAATGTTGTGGTAAGTAGGGATCATCATAGTTAAAAGTTTTAGTAACAATTTTACTCATTCATTGGAAAAAGCTGGAAATTTACCCTCCTGATTTGGTACATCACACAGACTGTCCTGGGCTCAGAACATCCACACATTTTCAAGCCTCTTTGCAGTTAGGTAGAGCTGCAGAAGGATTCATCAGGCACATACCTCCAGAGACAGGAAACGCTGGTCAATGTAGCTCAGCAGGGCTGCATCCTGAATCAGGTACTGTGCTGCTCCCATGATGCTCATGAGGAATGGAATTAGCAAAAAATGGACTTGTAAGGCTACCATTGTACCAGAAAATTTTGAAGGAAAGTAGTGAATCAGTTCCGTGGGCAATCCCAAACGCCACCAGTCCAAGGTCAAATGCAATTTACTGTCATCTGATGTGAAAAAATAATACTAAAAATTACCAAAAAGTAAAAAATACTGTGGCTGAAAACACTAAAAGGACTTAAAATGGCTGTTGCATTTTATCATTAAGAAAGTAATGTTGTGGCAGAGGGACTGAATGTGTTTATTTCTAGGAGCCAGATGACTACTTCTCAGTTTGTGATCCTATGATCAATCCCAGATGTTCAGCACTGAGTCACATTGAGCCTGTAGGCCAAATTTTATTAAATACAAATAAAAGTAATTTATTTTCCCCTCCTTTCTCCTCCCATCTGCTTTCCCGTGTGACCAACCCTGCAGTATGTGCTCGGTGCAAGGCAGAGTGGGTTCACAGTCAGTGGAACACAGGCCAGCCCTTCACAGGGGGGTCTGATGCTTAATGTCTGTGGATGTAAAACTATCTAAAACAATTGATTTCACTTCCACTATTCAGCCTATTTACAGTAGGACTGGAAACCACAGATAAAATAATTTTTAAAAAAGTTCCTTCTCCTTTTTCTCTTGACAGTACTTGTCCAGCTCCTTAACACAGCTCTCTCAGTTTAGTGGAGTCCATGACAGACATCTCCTTTTGGAATAATACTTGTACTTGGCCTGACTTAAAAATTAATTATAATTAACTGACATGAGTCTACTGCATTTGAGGCAATTTGTATTTATTTAATTTCATCATTTCCCTGACTGGATGACTTGTTTGGAAAAAAAATCATGGCCATGCTAACACTGTATTTGCTAGAAAAACCATGTGTTAGGAGCTTAGAAAGCTCCTTTTGTATCTGAAGCCAAGCTGGACACTTCTGTTTCTCAGAATTCTCTACCTCTTTGCTTTTTTCCCTGCCATTTTTCTTGTTTTTACAGTTTTTCTACAGTTTTTTTCTCCTTGCATTTACCATAGCTTTCTTTTTCTTTCTAACTGCCTTATGTGTAAGCATGTGAATGATTGCAGAATTCAAGAGTGTGTGTCACAGCAGGCAGATTCTTTTCCTCCATGTGTTTGATTTTTGCATGGTAGCTGTGTGTGCTTTGCAGGCAAATTCCCCACAAGTGCACAGAGGAGTGTTCTGTATTTTAGAACTGCTTTACCCCAAGAGGTGCACACAATTTGCCAGCTCCTATTTACAGGCACAGTCAGTGATGCACAGAGAGGTTAATACTTGATCCTTCACTCCAGTGACATTTCACTTTACTCCAGAACCCCTGCTTGAGGGGACAGATGGCTTGCACTGAGAGTAGACACCTTAAGAAGTCTGTAGTCTCCCTTGATTCTGTCCTATGGAACATCTTGACATCGTGTGCTCTCTTCTTTGCAGCAAAATAATCAGCTGCAACACTGGGGAAGATCAACATAGGAAAGAATTCCCTTTTTCTAACCTCCAAGGTGACCCTGGAATCCTTCACAGCTGCTCTCTGAGTCTCGTGTGTCTGTCACAGGTAATGGCTGGGAGATGAAGACTATGGAAATCAAAATTATAAACTTAATTTCAAGAAAGCATATTTAAAAGTCGAGATGTAGATATATAATCAATTTCTTTCCTCTATCTTAAGACAGGGAAAATTATCTAAAAGGTAAAATATCTTGAACTGCTGTACAGCCAGGATAAGATTAAACATGCTGTATATGGGGCTAGATTTTATGGAGTTGCTCAATCATTTCGTAGAATCACCAGCAGCTGAAATACCAGAAACTTCCAAGGATTTCCCATTCCCATGTTTATTAAACCATGGTCTCATGGTAAATGGCAATGATGGTCCATGTCAAATGCACCATTCTGGGAAGGCATGGCACAACATCTGGTTAAGTCCTGAGCTTTGTTGGGCTTTTAAATCTATTTTGCTTTGGTTGTGGTGTTCTTTCCACTTCTGTTCAGCCTAGATTTATACTGAAATGTGTTTTTTTTCCAGCTACATACTATCTGTATGTAGCTGGAAAACTAATAAATAAATGCCAAATAAATACAAACAAATATATATCTATCTGATGGTGATTTAAATCAGGATTGCTGACATGCCTGGGAAGATATTGGTCTCTGTCCACAGGATTTACATACTAAGAGAGAAAAAGTTTGTTCCTAACTCGAGGAACTCTTTTTCTTATGACCATTGCTCCCTTGATTTGAAAGACCTCTCAAAGGTCTGAAAGGAAATAAGTGCATTTATAAAGGTGAATATGCCTTTTCACTGTTCTTGTCCTCTCTCTGGCTGAGATGTTACTCTTTTCCTGTCAATGCTGCTTCTTTGCTGCATTTATTCCACCTTTTTACCATTTGGTGTCTGTTTTGACAGCTCTTAGATAGTTTCAAATGAAAAACAGGAATTTTCAGCTTCAACTGTGTTTGTGGTTTTGATTTCAGGTGCTGGATGGAGTTTTATGTGTTTTGAAAGTGATGTTGAAAGCAGTTCAGAGTGTATACTTGATTTGGGGGGAAAATGACATTTCTTTCAGATATTATTTCACTCGTACAATTGCTTTCTGTGTTTTGTTGTTTGGTTTTGGTTTTTTTATAAGTCAGTTTCTTTCTGTCATTTCAGGTGGTAAAACCAGAGAAGTGCCACAATAAATCAGGCTCTTTGCAGCAATTTGCAGCACTCTGTGGTGCCTGCAAAAAGTGTTACTGTCAAGGGGAACGTGTGTAAACTCTAAGTTCTCTTCTTCACAGAAACTCTTCTCCTTCATTCTCAGGATGGAGAAATCTCATCTCCTGAGATGGGGCCTCAGCCTGGAGACCTTGAGGTTGCTGTTCAAGGCCTTTCCCTGCCTTGTCTGAGATGAGTCTCTCTGATGTGTCACGGATCTCCAGCCCTTCCACATCACTGTCACATCTTCTTGTTTGAGCTCTCCCTCAGTTCTTTGTCCTCCAGTCCCACTCTGGTGTCTCAGTTCCTCACAGGAATCACAGGATGTTTTTCCTTTCTGAGGAACATCCTTTTGGGAACATCCCTGACTCCCAGGCTCCCTCACCCTTCTTGTCTGGCTTTTCCTGAGACATGGATACTGTCCTGATGCCGTGCCCGATGTAATTACAGCCCTGAAACAGTTGGGAAGTCCCCACTCCTGTCACGTAGATCCGAGTAATGCACAGATACACCACATTTTTCTCCTGAAGTACACACTGGCTTGAAACAAGGTTAATTATGTTTTTCATCTTTAATTAACCTCAGCATGCAAAGCAATAATAGATGAAAAAAAAAAACAACATGAGAGTCTGATTTAGAGCTTTCTACCGATTTCATACACACCTGCATCAGAATAATTGCTACTCACCCTGATACATCAGTGATATCCCAGTGCTCCTGAGCTCATGTGGGATTTTTTTTTTGTGATTGCAATTTATTTTAGTTTACAGCTGGCTATTTTGGTAGGTTTTGATGCTGGTGAGTCAGACTGAGATTTTATATTAATAATATAGAGAGTATGACTGTCTACGTCTGTATTTTCTAATTTTAAGACCTGTGTCTGCAGAACCAAGTTCCTTGTTACTACTAGTTCAATGCTGAGATCTGTGAGGTTAGAAAAGACCTTTGCAGGAAATCAGGAAAGTGGGAAATCAACACTTAATTCCAATTCTGCCACTGCCTTTTTCTTTTTAACCACCCTCTGTTTTATACCCTGAAAAGTGACTCGCATTTCTGTAAAAGAGACAAACAAATGAAATCCGATTGAAGTCCTCATGCGGTGAGTAAAAACAATGTGGGGAGTGTTTTCAGTCAGGAATGCAGAGCGCTGTGGTGAGGAGGAGGTTGGGCAGAATTTTGGGATTCGGACCGAGGGCTCCACCAGGCGGCTCCCAAGCTCTGGGAATTGGAAGGCGGACTCAGCTGAAACGCCCAATTCCGAAACCTCTGGAGGAGACAGGAGAGAGGGAAGAGTGGCCCGGAGGGTGCAGAGGGACGGGGAGCCCGAGGAATGCACAGCCGCCTGCAGGCTTTCGGGACACGCTGCTGCAGCGCCGAGCCCGCGGTGTTTGGGGTCTGTGCCCCTCGAAACGGGGAGTGCCAGAGCTCCCTGCAATCGGCAGGAGCCCGGCATGCCCAGCACCTGCGGGAAAAATGAGCCCTCTCACCGGGACTGGCTCTACAAATGAAATCACAAACGCGAAACAAACCTGCATTTTATTTCTGCAGTAAGTTGTAGAATCATGGAATACTTTGTGTTGGAGGGGACCTCTAAAGCTCATCTAGTGAAACCCCCCTGCAATGAGCAGGGACATCCTCGACCAGAGCAGGTTGCTCAGAGCCCCCATCCAAGCCGGTCTGGAGTGTTTCCAGCGGTGGGGCATCCACCACATCTCTGGGTAACCTGTGCCAGTCTTACCTCACCCTCATTGGAAAAAATTTCTATCATGTATCTGGTCTGAATCCACCCTCTTTTAATTTAAAACCATTGTCCCTTGTCCTATTGCTACAGGCACTACTAAAAAGCCTGTTGCCATCTTTTCTATAAGCCCCCTTTAAGTACTAAAATAATCCAGAGAACTTCATCTGGACAGGGATCGTGGAATAGTCTGACATAAAAATCAACCATGTGCAGTTATTTTGAAAGGTCTGTTTGTTTGTTTGTTGCCAAACTCAGAATCACATATTCTGTTGATCAAAGACAACTCCTGGTAGCTTGAAACTTAAATTTGTACAACCCTAAAACTAAACAAACTTTGAATTGCACAGTTCAATATAAACCAGTATTAAAATTTTCACTGCTTTTGGCTTGTTTTCCAGTGTGGAATCCGCTCATGAATATTGTCACTAAAATTAGTTTTGCTTGAATGTTTGTGTTCATTAAACCTATTCACAGGAGTGCAGTAGTCAAAATGACTTTGCTTTAAATTCAGAGTATTTACAGGAAATGATCATGACAATTGCCCAAGTAATTTCAGTTGAGAATGCCTGTTGTGGTTTTTTGGTTATGTTTATTATTGAAATAGGCCTTTTAGGCGTGAGGCATGACTTCTGAAAAGCTGAAAAGATACTTTCTGAATTTTAAATGCCTAGGCTGTTATGTTTCCAGGTGTTTTTTATTGTTTATTTGTGTTCTTTTCTTTGGGGGTAGTAGACACTGAGATGATAACATTTCGTAATATTTCAGCATTGTTTCATGTATTGTTGCACTGAAGAAATGGATTCATAACCTGTACTCAAGTGTTGCAAAGAACCAAGAAGGGCTCTGGATATACCTGGGAAAGCTGTTAAAACTTAGCAAGTAACTCTCCCTCTGAGCTGACTAAATGCCACCAGCTGGTGGAAGAAATGTGTTTAGTCATGATGAATAATGCAAATGCTCCTGGGTCAGTGGCAGGTATGAAGTTTGTAGCAGGGTGGGGTGCTCTGGGACTGCAGCAGTGAGTTCAGGACTCTCTGGTTCTGATGTTTAAAGCCAGAACTCTGATCCTGCACTGAGTTTCCAAGAGGCTGCTGACGACACGTTCAGAGATTTCAGTGGTGGTTACAGTGCTGGAAACTTGAGCTGAGTAGAATGGAGCTGTGCTAGCAAGTGTCCAATTAAATCTACCCAAAACCTAAAAGATAGGAAAAGTTGATGAACTAGGGGAACTAGGACAGAAAAGGCCCTGAAGGAAATTGATGAGGATGGTTGAAATTCATTGTGCTGGTGTTTTTTCACATTACCAGTAAAAATGAGTCCTATAAAGGAAGACGGGCCAAACCTGAACTCCACAGTCATTCTTAAAAACAAGGGATGCAAAAAAAAACTTTTAAAGAAAGATCACAATATGATAAAATAAAAATGCCTGTGATTGTTTCTTGCTATTTATATCTGCTTGCTATCACCCAAATCCTGGTCTGAAGGTAAGATTAACAAGGCCTGTTGTGTTCTCAGTTTTCTACATGGAAGGCTTGAGATTTCTACTTCTGGAAAAATTTGTTGACTTTTTATGCTGTCCAAGAATGCTTCTCTGGATAAATTCAAATTTAAGAATTGCATTCAGGAACCGAGCCAAAGAGACATATTCTGACTTTAAATGGAGATCCACAGGTATAGATTTCCATGTCTCTCTTATCTGGTCCCAAAAATAAATTTCATCACTTCAAGCTTTTTTATTTCCAACTTTTATTTCTGCCAGCCAATTTATGATCTCAAAATTATCCTTTATGCATGCCAGAGAGTCTAAGCAAAATAAACTTAGTAACTGTAGTGCAAAGCAGGGGCACGTGAGCTAATAAGCACAAAAAAAGTACATAAGAAGAGAGCATGATATTTTGAGGCACGTTAATCTAAGCATAAGTTCAGAGGAATCTCCTGACAGACAAGCTGCAGGTCAGGAAAGGATGTGTCCATTGGACCTGCAGAGCAGTCAGCTGTTCAGCTTTTCAAATTGACATTTTTTTCAAAGCCCCATCGTGTCAAGACACTTTCACATTCTCATTCAGTGTATGCTTCATATTATGCTGCACCCAATCTCTGAATTTGAATAGAAAATATGACATTCACAGATGACTCCAGATTAGAGAAAATCTCTTCCAAACAAACAGAGTGAACTCTAGGCATGACTTATATGCAAGAAATGGGTTTTATGGCCTGTGTGCTCTCTCTAGGGTTAGCACTATCACATTTGAAGGTCAGTGTATCAGATGCAGTGGTCCTAGTGCCAGTTTATGATGAATAATAAAGCAGATGCACTATGCTGCCTGGAAAGGATATAAACAAGTTAAGCTGTCATGAATAATAGATAACCATTTCTTTAATTCTTCTTTAGAAGTCAGCTTGTTGTTCAGCAGCACTACCATTGTTATACAGAATCCATTCCCCAAGCTTTGTTGTATCTCCAAAGGTAATTTTCTCCATCCAGGGAAAAGGTCACACATTTCTGTGCACAATGTACAAGGTTTTGCAGTGCTGTGTCAAGTGGATTTGATCTGTTCCCTTTGACCTGTCAGGGCTCAGTGCACACTGAATTTTTATGGTTTTAAATGCAAGTTTCTGCTGAAAACACTTCAGTCTTGTCATAAAAATATGCAACTTATAGAGTGCTTTCTTAGGAATAAAGCAAAGCACTTGTCTTAGGAGGAAGGCTGGGAAGCACCAAATCCATTCAGCAATAGATAATATGTTGTAAAATTTTCCATCTCTGTAGCCCTCACTTGGCCAGACAATCAGAAACTGTTTCTGTTAAGTGATTAAAATAGAAATTCAGTGCCACCATTGTGGCCTTTTACTGGGTTATAGGAAAAAAAAAAAAAAGCACTGTTCTGCCCTGCAAGCTATCCAACCTGGCTCTGTTTGTTTCTCTGAGTAGATAGGGCATGACTAACTCGTCCATATGTTCAAACATAAAATTCCTGCTGTGATTCTCTGCAACAGAGGACAAGCAGCAGCTGTACATGGGGGAGATATCTTTCCTGCACTTGAATCAGCCTACTCCTCCAATGGGACATATTTATTCCTGACACTTGGGAGCCAGCACACTGCTGCATGTTTTAGGCCTGCTGGTATAACAGTGAATATCATTCCCTTTTCTGCACATGACACATGAGTATCACATCCAAACATTCTGCCACAAACCCACTCTCTGCTCTGTGCTCTCCCTCCCCTGGCAGAAGGACTGTACTCTCCCTGTGGAATTGTCATTGTCCCAGGCCCTGGAACACAGCTGGGTCAGCTTGGAGAATAGACCCCTGCAAGCAATCCCTGTAGTCATTGTGCTGCCATGGCAGAGTCAGCAGAGAACTTGTGTGTGATAGTGTTAACAGGTGAATTTTGGGCTGAGTTCATGTCTGGATATGAATTATGGGCTGTGTTAGTGCTGATTTGTGTGAGGGCATTACGTATATTCTAACACACTTACAGGTAATGTGTATATCCTTTTAGATCTCTGAAAAAATTGTCTCTGTGTGTCTGTCTGAAAGGCGATTTAAAAAGATGTCACTGCCTCACGTGGCATAAAAGTGACACATCAGATTTGGCCACTAGGTTATTTTTTGTGACTTTCTTCCTGGTCATTACAGTCTAGTTGCTGCTCCTTCAAACTCTAAGGTACATGTGTCATTTACTAATGTCACACTGAATGAAATGGCACAGGTTGTAGGAAGAAATCCTCTGGGGTGTTTCTGAAGAGATTTTACAGAGAACGACTTCAATCTTTAATTCCAGGCTTCATGTTAGTGGAAATGCCTCTTAAGGAAATACTACAATTTCCTCCATGTTTGGCATGTGCCAGGTATTAAAAGGTGTAGACAGCTTTGTAATCTGCCTGAAGGAAATCCTTGTGTGCTACCTTTTGCTACATGTATTGTTCTTGGCTCCTAAGGGACATTGTCACACAGCTGAGGATGTGCCACGGCCTGTTAATTATGGATTAGGCTCTCAGCCTGCCCTTTCCTGCCTCCATATAGGACTACATATTTCTTTTTGGTGTATGTTTCATGTGGCTCTTTATTGAACCTTTATGAAACAAATATGCTCATGCAAAGTCTTAAAAACAGAAAAAACCCTAGAGAGTTAAAGGTGACTTATAAGAAAGCAATGCAAGGAGACCTGGCAGCCCAGATAATGCATCTGTAGCCCTACCAAGTAACAGGCCCAAAGCTGCAAACACACTGCTTTTTGTGGAATAACCAGATGCTGCCACTGGAAACTGTCTCAGTTTGACATCTATGGCCAGATGGTCAAACCTGTGCCCTCTGTATATTGTAATGCATGCAGAGAGCTCTGCCAAGTGTAACAAAACAGGAATGTGAGCCAGGCACTGTCAGCAGTTAAACAGGATTACAGCAAATTCTTGCATATACAGCCAAGGGACATCAAGTTTTTAGTGATGGTTTATGCTGCCTGTGTGACCTGAATGTGAGATCTAAGCTTTGGCCCAGCAAGGTCCTGCCCCTCAGCAGCTGTTTCAGTTTAGGATGGGCAGATGCTTGTCCCAGGAGGGAGGTAAGAGGCACTGGGGCTCTGGCGTTGTGGCTTCTCAGTTGCTACTGGTAATGGGTTTTATTGTTTCTCTTTTGTTCTGCTCTCATCTACAAAGAGACTGAAACCATCCACAAATTAAGTTAACCTGACTTTGAAATGGAAACAGAAACAGTTTCTGAGAGCACATAGTGATAGGAATTGCCTCTTAAAACCCATTCATCGCATGGAAAAATGGACTTTTGTTGTGTTTGTCATGCTGGCTCTCTCCTGAGCAGACTGCTGTGAGGCCATTCAGTGCATATGCCGAGGTGGGCTGGGAGTTAGGGTACAAACCTTGTCCCAAATCCAGGCTAAACAGGGATGTGGGTAACTACAGTTACCATAAATGAGGATGTGCACATCCATAAACTGTCTTGAAGTATTTGTGACAACTGTTAGGGGTGGCATAGGAAGAGAGAGCTCTTGGATAGCCCTGGTGGCTCAGCAAAGTGGTAATTACAGATCCCACTCTATGCTCTGTAACGTGGAGTGTGGCTCCAGCTGGACAGTCTGCTAAAAGTGAATTCTGCCTAATTTTTTTCTTCTTGAAGCTGGCATCGACTAAAGTGAGTTGAAACCCATTTTCCTTTCTCCCTCTAAGCATTACCTGTTTTGTTGGCATTATTAAGCAGTTGTGTTTTTCACAGTTACTGCATTTCAGTCATAAACACAGAAAGTGAAATACACCTTGGATGAAAGATGCCACAGACCACTGAGTGCTATTATGGGACTTGTTTGCATTGTAGTTGTTGGGAATGCAATTGTACACTTGAGAGTCTTTTTTACCTACCTAATTACCTAGTTTTTCTGTCTACAGCTGGGCTAATAAACTTTAAAAGCCACGAAAAGATTTTACAATGCTAGTGGTACAAACAGAACATTTGCCTTTATTCTTACTGCTCCAAAGCTTCACAAGATGTGCTATCCCAATTACCTATTTTCAATGAACACCATCCCATGAGAAATTTCCAATCCTGTGTAATCTAACTGAACATAGACAAAATGGAAAAATGCACATGGAAAAATCAATTTGCCCAGCAGGACTTTTGCACAGACTAATTCTTTGAAAGTAATTTTAATCTACTCCAAAACACCTAGGGTAATTCTTCCAGGTAGCAAGTGCCAGTTTATGCTCAGTGAGAAACACACAAGTAAATGATTGGTATGATGTACTTCTCTTCTGTGCAGCAGTATCCTTGATGCTGCAGAACAGCTGTAAATTCCCCTTTTTTCCCAGATTGTGACATATGGGCTGGCTGCTGTAACGCTGCTTTTGCTTGTATCAGATGGGATTCACTTAGAGCAGCACTGGGAGTCAGGGGGGAGGTTCTGCAGCCTCACAGTTGAGGACACAGTCAAGCCTGATGTGAGAATGGAATTCTTCTGTCTTCAGCATAACATTGCAGATTACAGGAGTTAATTGGGGATTAGTTATTCAGAAAACATGGTTCTATACAATGAATTTATGTACTCAGTGATGGATCTGTGGTTTGTGCAGTTCACGTGCGTGTGGAAAAACTGTCACAAAGTGGTTTAATACAGAACAGCATGCAGAGAGCTTGTGCAGGATTTAGAGCCTCAGGGTAAGCAGTTGTTCCATGGAATTGTATTTTTAAGTAAAGAATTGCCTGAAGTTTGCAAACACTCCCATCTGGCAACTCTTTCAGTTTTATTTTCCTTTTGGCTCAAGTTCAACAATTTTAGGTGGTGCAGTGTGCTCAGGAGGCTTTAATGTCTGTGATGCTCCCCTGCTGCAGCTTCCCCCTGCCCTTCAGTGCCTTGAGAACCAAGTCAGAGAGCTTGTGCAAACTTGCTGAGGTTGAGAGCATTCCCTTGCTTTTGTATTCACATAAAGGGCTCACGAGAATGATGCATCCAGAAACAGTATGGGAGAGAGCGTGGAGGGCTATAAACTATATAATTATGCAGTGTATTGGTACTGTAAAGGTGTGTTCTCTATCCAAACACAGCCAGTTTTCTGAATAAGATCCAATATAAAAATAGTTCCTCAACTGAATTTTAAAAACCTCTTTTTGAGATTTGTGCTTACCTATTTTGGAATGTCCTGATGCTTCACATGTTCTGATTTCTTTTTTCTTCCCTTTCCTAGCTGCTTGTAATATTAACTATATGCTCATAAATAATAATAAAAAAAACACCTCTCTTGCCTGAGGGAAGTTTATTATGTTTTTGTAAAAGATTGGTTCAGGGAGTTGCATTCCACTGGACCACACATGCTTGCAGGAGCAGTCATGAATTTTGCAATTGCAAGCATGGTTAAATCTTTTATTTATAAGTTGACGTACCTTTTATACTGTCAGAAAATAGTGAGCAGAATGTACTTCTGGTGCATCTGTCTTAATGTCAGGAATGACTGCCAGTTTACAATTTTCAAACAGTTTGTTGTAATCTCAAGCATCAGTCTCCAGTGTGAGTTCCTGGGTACTAAAATAAACAAACAGAAACCCCGTCTTGCTATAAATAGAAGGCAAACATGTTTTGATAAACTGATTTTAAAAGAACCTTCATTTAATGCAAAATATTGTGCAGAAAATACAAATTGTGATGGTCTATTTAATTACAACTGGCAAACAGAGGGAGATGGACAGATTGTGGCTTTTAATTCTCAGCACTGCCCATGGGGGCTGGAGAAGCTCAGCTCTCCCAGAACTCATTATAATCGATCTGACGTAGCGCTGCCATCTCAGAGATTTCTGAAATGCAGGAATTCTGCAGAAAAACGGGTGCAAAAAAGCCTAAATCTGCACATAGATCTGTGTTCTGGGGTTTTCCAGCTCTGCCTGCTTGGCCTGTGTGCATGTATGTGCATGCACACTACTGACTCAGAGTTAAGCTTTGTGTCTCTGAAAACCTTGCTTGCCTTTTTTCCAGCTGCATCCCTTGACGTAATAAAAGGTATCATGTCTCCCAATAAATCTTGCCTGCCTTATACCCTTAGGCTATTGTAACTACAGCAATGTTAGGTAATTTGCCAGCTTTTGCACGTGTATTTCAGTCAGGCTGTGGAGAAGTATAAAACAAGGTAGATGGAATTTGATACATTATGTGATCCACTACATGTTAGTATTTAGATTATTTTTAGTCTGGCTCCTGTAAAGAGTTGTTAGCCAGGACAAAGTAGGAATATCTGGGGAAGCTGCACAGCTGAAGTGATGAGTAGGAGGGCTGCTTGTTTTTTTCTCAGAAAAAAAAATGTGCACTTTTGCAATTTAATTTTACATTCTGCACATGAAACAATCAAATCTAAAAAAGCTGTCTCTTCACAGCTTTCTGCATTGAGTAGTTTTCAAATTATTAATTAATAGAATAGGAAATGTTTCTGCAAGACTTAATGTGAATAATAAATAAGCAGAATAATTTACTACTTTTGCTAAAACATGTACTCAACGATTCCAGTTAAAAGCTACATTCTGCTGCTGTTCAGTGAAAGTTGTATTAAGTGAAATTTTGACAATAAAAATTACCAGCAGGAAATTCAAAAGAAATTCAGAAGCTCCATTTTTATATTACAAACAATATAGTTTTACTAATGATCTTAATAGTGAAATAACGTGGAAGTCCACCCAGGTATTAGGCATAATTTCATTCTTTGTTTTCCTTTATCACAATATTTATAATCCCAGTCCTTTACTGGCTGAAGTGAGGAATCCCAAATCTTGTTCAAGAATTTTATATCACGTGAGTTTAATCACAGTTAGTAGCACTGGCTGGAATGTTGGAATGGCATCAGTGGTACAGTAACCAAAGTGAAGGACTTTGGCAGGAGATGTTTTCAGGGTTTTGGGACTCCTTTGAGACAGTGATGAGCCAAACTGGGATGTCCTGTGGGGTCTTTCAGCTCCCAGGACCAACCTGCTGCATGAGAGTGGCCCCACACAGGAGTTTAGATAAAAAAAAAGTGTTCTGCTGCTGAGCCAGGAAGAATTGCTGCTTTCTTTGTGCTTTTCAAAATGTTACTACAAATCTCCAAACTGTTTTTTCTTCAAATGTTTGGGGAATGCCACAGATAAATCAGAGTAGGCTATCCATTATGGGATGTATCTTGATGATTGTTCACCTCTCAGATGTCCTTCAAACTAATTTGGACTAAAACAAACACAGGAATTTTCTGTCCTGAGTGCCTCAGATGTGATTTCTCACTGACTACCTCAAATGAGTCATTTGGCTTCTTCAAGTCAGGAAGATAAAAAATGGGCACTGTCAATTGAAAGCACTCTAAATAGCTTAACAGCCATTACCTTAGGCAGTACCTTTTACTCTTCATTTTGTCTTGATTCCAAATATGACCTTATCTTTATCGTTTGTTGTCTACTTTCTCAGATTTGAGGCCTCAGAAGATGAAGGTGCCTTCCTGTACCCAGAATAGCTCCAGCAAATCTGCCTGAAAGAGTATTTTGGAAATGCATCACTATAAATCATTAAATATTTGCACTGGGGGGGAGGCACAGATAACCACCCATTAACTGAGTGATGCTTTTCAGTGTCTAGCCTGGAAAAAATAGGAGTGTATTGATGCTGCTGAGTGAAGCACTGATCTTTGGTTTCCATCCTTATCTCTGTTCCAGGAGCCAACACAACCCATTCCTTCAGAAACTGAAGGCATAACAATATTCTCAAGAGTAATCAGTACCAGAACATGTTGTTTTCTCAGACTCTCACATGATATTTAACAACCACAATAGGCTGTACATAAGTGCATCATCTGCCTGTCATTTACAGCAAAATACTTATTTCAAAGTATTTTATGGATGTTAATTGAGAATGATATCCAATAGCAAATACAGGGGAAGAAAATTTATTTCAGTTTTATTTAATCTTTCTCTGAGTTTGAAAGTCCTTTTGTTTCTTCACAAGCCTCTAGAGGTATTAGGAGCAACTTTTAGTGACTGAGATATTTATTAAAACCATTTTTAATTTGAAAAGTAGAGCCCAATACTTAACCCTCAAATCCCATTTTATAAAATAGAATATAAAACTGAGTTCCTAATTCAATGCACTTTATCAAAGATGCCAGAGTCTAAATAAACCCACAAAATTTTGGAGTTTTATGTTCTATTTTTTTTATACTTCCTTGGCACAAAGACTGGGCATTTAAGTGCCCCTGCAGAAATGCTTCAAAATTACAGGAATTAGAGCTGCAGTTTAGAGGTAGAAACTGCTTTTGAGAGACTGAAAGTGTTCTGGAAGCTGTCCTGAGCACAATGGCCCCATGGTGAGCTGCACTAACTCTTTTTGGACACCGACATTGCACAAGCTTGGTGTTCTGTCAGATCCAATGGAATATTGCAGGGGAATTTTCCCTGTGATTTTCATGCTGAGCCAAGGAAACAACTCTAAACTTTGGGAATGCACTGAATAGAAATGGCTCCTGTTTAGCTGGAAGTATAAAACGGGGGCTCTGCTGTGTGAGGGGTCTGTGCCACTCTGGCAGAGGTTTGGGTGGAATTGGGCACACAGGGTCACCCAAACCACCCTCTGCAGAAGCTCTAGGGCCCCATATAATCGTGCAGAGGGATTTTTACTGACATACTGTGAGAGCTCGGGCTCTTTCTCTGCAGAAAAATAATAGAAATGGCATGGCTGGCTGAAGAAAAAGAAATCAGGAGGATGGAGACAGAAAATCCTTAAGAGAAGGCTGGGATCAGCCAAGCTTGAAGAATGTGGGTTTTTTTGTTTGTTCCTTGTGGTTGTTTGAGGGAGCAGTTAGTACCAACTCTGAAAAGGCATAACTGAGCATGGGGGGATGTTTTGTTGAGTATTACACTGATTTACACATGCAAACAAGGACAGCACTTAACTGCCTGCATCAAGGGCGGGAAGATATTTTTTGGAAATCCCCTAAAAGGGACCCTGTGTGCTGGACAGACAGGCAGAGGAGCCTCAGGGTGTGCTGTGTGTACATTATCTGCACCCATCCCAGCCTTCATGACCTGTACACTCCATCAGAGGAGTAAGTGATTGCTTTTATGTATGACCAGATGTTTGATTTGAAGACCATTAATCAAATTTCCCAAGGCAAAAGAAACATTAAGTAATTAATTAAGATATAATAATAGACTTTGTAAGAGTGTTCCGACTGCACTGATTAATCAGACCAAGTTGGAAGATTTTGTTTAAGGAGCTCCAAAGCACTTTCTGATACACTTCAGAGAGAGGAGCTGTAGGGATTGCAGAGGAGAGCTGAACTATTCAATACACCCCTTTTGTACTCACATCTGCTGCCAATATGATGGATTTTGTGATTGAAAGTCATGGTGAAATCAAGATTTTTTTCTTTTTTTGTAGTCACAAAGGCCTTTGTAATAAGTTGCAGTTTGTTGAGACAAAGGAAGCTCGTCTTTCCCTCTGCAGAAGCGGAAGAAAACTGCTTGGAATTGTGAAGGTGAAGTCAGGCTACTGTTTTAACCAGTCATTTTGGGGAACTATGGAAAGAATATACAATTGGGAAAAGCTAGATCATGATTATGGTCACAATTTTTAATGTTTAATGCAACAGCACCTAGGATCCATGGGTTGAAGGCCCTTTCTTGTGGACCCTGTACACTTTCTGATGAAGGAAATGCTCCTATGCCAGTAGCAGTTTTTTTAAAACTGCAGAAGATTTCTTCGTGTTTTCTCATGGTGGGTGCAGGCAGACTCTTTGAGGATCAAAGTGAGAGGTTCCTCAAGTTTATATCAACCAGAAAACAACGTTCATTTGGCACTGTAGGTAACAAGGACTGGCCTGTTACCTAATTTTTATCTGAAAGCTTTTCAAACCCGCTCTAATTTTAGAACTCCTCTTTCTTGGTCTGTTGTATGAAGGTCCTGGATGAGGAAGATCATGATAAACCTCCTATGGTGGTTCATAAAGGAAATAAAATCATGGCAATTAGATCAGATGATCCCAAGGCTGTATTTAAGAAATGCACCTATTAGATACGGAAATACATAAGAAAATACCTCTCTTGACACATTATCAGCTATAGCAAACAGGAAAATTAATCAAATACTGGTGTAAACATTCAGACTAACAGTTAGTGCATGAATGGATGTATTTGGTTCTTGGTTACTGAAGCATATTTTGGTTGGTATGTCAAGAGGCTTCCAGAAACTCACCTGACTTTTTGGGACAGATATTGGTTGGAGAATATGCCTGTGTAGAAGGTAGAGAAAAAGTTCATTAATCAAAAAGATCTGTAGCACTTAAAATTGAATATGGAGAGCCTGCAGTTATTAAAAATTAAGAAGTACAAAGTGTCAATGTCATAGAAGATCTTTGGCAACTGAGGCAGCAAAATGGATGGGGTTTTGATAAGCTGGGTCAGATAAGAGGGCAGGAACTGTATTTTGTGGGGTTTGTGTGATGAACTGGGCCTGTCAGCCAGAAAGAGATTTCCTAACTCAATCAAGGTTAAACCAACACCAGCCAGGACTAACAGGCAAATAACTGGCCTAAGCATAACTTCTCCAGAACAGGTGAGCATGAGAGTAAAATATCTTTACAATGTTCAAGAGGAAGATACCCAAATAAAAGAACATGACTGGGAGGCTAACTTGGCTATCAGCTTGGGAAAGCAGCCAGATGGACGTTTCCATAGAAACAAAGATGACAGATTTATTTAAATGGTTGCTTCAGGGCTGGAGTCTTCCCTTATTGCCTAGAGAGGGTTCATTGGCAATGGATGGAACAGACAGGTGCCAAGCTGATGAAATCATCACTGGTAATGAAACCATTAACTGAGAGGGAAATCTTGCAGGGGAAGTGATACATTTGGAAAAGTAAACAAGCTGTCATACAATGCTCACCCATCTTTGCCAGCCTGTCTTTCTGAACTTTGCTAATTGGTCAAATAAAATAAAAGATACTACCTCTGCCCACAAAGTTTATCTTTCTTCCATTGATAGATTATCATGGACCAAATATTACCATTATAAAAAAAAATTACTTAGTTGTAGCTGTTATTTATAGCACCTCCTTCTTTCCTGAGATCTCTCAGGAAACCTTTGAACACCAAAATTCATGAACCAACTCAAACTGTGAGCTGGTTATTGGAGGGTTGTTAGAGTTTGTTGGGATATGATAAAACAAAAACCACCATATTTTTTACGTAGAAAGAACTCATGCTACCCTTACTCTCTTTAATGGTTTCAGGTTTCCAGTCTCAGGCAATTTTTTCTCTCTGAAATCACAGAATCTCAGAGAAGTGCTGTATGAGACTGATAGCTGAGAGGGCAGATCATTTTGTGTTCATTGTTCTGATTAAATAATGTTGAGGTTTTTTTATCACAAATTTCTGCTCTGTTTCAAACTTAGAAACCTGATACTGCCACATTTGAAGAAGGATTAGGGCACATCCCAAGATATGAAAGCCTGAAATGAGGGAAGATTGCATCAGGATATGGTTGGGAAGGTAATTTTCATCATAGCCAGAGATACATGTCTATATGGCTTACTGCAATTAGTATTTACAAGTTGATTTTTTAAAGGTCATGCCTGTTGCATTCTCCTGATGAAGTTAAATCTTAGATAACATGTACTGAATGGAACTACAATGTTCATTAGTTCACACTGAGGTATTTAATTTTTTATATTTTAAATTTAAGCTTTTTGTCACTGGAATACATTAGTTCTGCTCCAGAATATTTATCAGGCTAAATGGGCAATATTGTTATATGCTTAAATAATTTTATATTTGCACTTTAAAAAATTTCTACATTACTTTTTGATAAAATAAAATAAATTCCTTGTAGTAAAGCTTCAATATATATTTATTTCTTTGAAAAGCATGGGGTCAAGAATTATTGTGAGTATTTATCTTTCTTGGTAACACATAGGACTGAAGGGGAAGAGAAAGGAAACAGGCAAAGTCAAATCTGGATTCACCAAAGTTTGCAGCAAAACTTTCAGTCACATGATTGGGACCAAAATTTCATGAAAGGTTCTAGCAACATAATTAATAAATGACTATTTTGCCTTTTTAGACTGTTTTTCATACCTTGATCCTGTGAGGTTTTTCTTTATTTTTCTTTGTCTTGTATTTGACACTATAATGATTTATGTAACACACTTAAATTTAAATTCTTGTACAGTCAAGTTGAATTTATTGATTTTGCTAGAAGAATAGTAAGCTTTTCCCTCTTACCCTTGCAATATGAAATAGTTCTGTATTTTAAGTGTACACAGCCAATACAAAATCTACATAAGACCAAACAAGAATTGTGATACAAGACTAAATTGTTCAGTATAAAAGCTTTTTGTGAATTTCAGCAGGAACATAAAAAATAAAAATCTGCTTTATGATTAAGGATTGAGACAACCAAGCCAAAATTACACTCCTGCTATTTACAAATCCTCTTTCAGTAAGCCTCTTCCATCCTTCTCCAGATATTTCTGTGTGTCTCTTTTAGGAGCCCTCACTTAAATATAAATGGAGATGAATTGAGCTATATGAAGTTTCTTTTCTTTTCTTTTCTGTGACGGCACCATTTGCCATTTGTGACTTGTCTTTTGTTATTTTGCATCCCTTCTCAGCTTTGCTGCAGTTGAAGTAAATGAATGCAGCAGTTGCCACTCAGGTTGGTACTTCCCAAGTGTGGAGTGGGTAAAGATTCAAGCACTGAACTGAGTTTGGAGAGTGCTGGGAGACTGGAATGTGAACAGCCCAAATCCCAATTTTCTCTGGGGTCCTTCTCTCAGGCCCAGTCCTATCAGTCAGATCACCACCAGTATACTGACATATCTAGCAAGAGAGCTGATAGATCTGAAATCTCTTCCCTTGTCACCAGCTGTGGGCTCTGTGCCCCATGCAGCAGGCACATCCTCCCCAGCACACAGAGGGAGGCTGCAGGAGACAGGAGGCACTGCAGACCAAGAGTTTACAGCTCAATCTCAGTTTGCACACTGGTTTTCTCATGATTCTGACCTCTCACCACCTTTCACAAATCTCTGTGTGCATCAAATTCAGATACCAGAGCATGAAATGCATCTGGGCTTTGGCTGGGAAAGGCACATGCTTTGTTATGGCTTATCTCTTTATAGTCCCTGATATCTGGTGTTGACAAGGCTGTAAGTTATTTTGGAGTAAATGAGGCTTCACTTGGCTTAATCTATTGGTTCTGTTGTTTGGCTCTTTATCATAATGACTTGCAGTTGATCTTTTCATGAGGACAAGCAGAAGTCCCCTCTGTTCTCTGCACCAGGCTCTGCCTTTTAAGGACATTTTAGTGTTTGCAGGAAACTTCCCAAGATGAAGAAACTCAGAAGTCACTCCCAATATTCTGTCACTGCAGAAAAAGGAAGCAGTGACAGCCTATGATTTGTCACAAGACAAGAAATAACCTTTGGATATTGGTCTTATTAGATAGAGGCTTGTTGTTATGGTAATATTATCATCCCAGTTGATGCAGAAAACTGAACAGGGTCACAGAACAGCAATTACAAGTCATGTCAGAATGAAAGAACTGGGTAAGAAATAGTCTTTCAGAAAGGGATTGTTGGCAGTTTCCCAGGAAACTTCTAATACAGAGGTGCCTGATTCACCTAATTCCTTGATGCAGCCCACACAGCACAGCAATAATTGCCTGCTTTCCAAATGAGGATCTCAGGATCAAGACCATTCACCAAATCCTGAATGCACCACATTGAGCTAGGAGATTCTTTTCTCTACCTGTCCCATTTAGGGACAGGTAGACTTTATCCTGTAGGTTCTTGGGGCTCCAATTATGATACTGAAATCTTTCAAAACGTTCAGGGTTTGTGAATGAGGTGATCATACTGTGTATATGCAGTGTTTAATACATGCAGAAAGATGGTAGCAGAAGGGAAGATTTTGAAGTTGGTGCTTTTGAAAAGCTCAACAGAAAGCACTGAAAAGCAAAAATAGTTTCTAAAGAGATGGAAGATTAGGGCTGTTAGTATGGGAAAAATCCTTTGCTGTGCTAAGATGAGCTTCGTTAAATGAAGTAATTTTTTAACCTCATTTAATGAGCAAAGAGAATGTTTAATTAAAACAAACAGCAAGATTTAATTGTTGAGAGTAAAATTTATCTGGAAGTTAAATAATATCAGTGGGCTGAAATTTGTTGAATGGTCTTGCTCCAGCCCTGCTGTTTTATCTGTATGAGCTCTTTTATCTGCTGTTGCCAGTGGCTGTAATAGAATCAGATCCAAGTGTTGTGTGAGAGTTTGGAGATCTTAGAGGTACTTTTTTCAAAGGTAGAGGTGAAGAGACATTTCAGGGGTTGTGATGATATCTCATAAAACTCAGTGCATTGGTGTTGAAAGTCTACAGCTGGATCCTGGCTAGGTTTAGAGGCAGCCAAAATTAAGGAGCAGCATCCCATTCTCTTCCTGTCCCATTCAGCCTTTCCTCCTTAGGGCAGGCACAAGCAGCATTCACAGGTTTTACAGAGGGCTAAATGCTGCCTAAAATATTTTCTTGACCTTCAGTGAACAAGAAAATGTTTTTACAGTTTAAAACCAGGCTTAGCTCAACTTTAGGTCTTCCCTCTTAGCCTAAAAGAGCCTCGTGCCTTGTCTTTGATGCTGTCCAAAAAACACAATGATTTGCACTAACTGAATTGGTACAGCAGCTTTGGTGGTCTTAACTGACTCTTTCCTCTTTCCCATAAAAAATACCATAATAAAACTCTTATGTGAGGAAGTGAAGTAGGAGAATTTCTGTGTTGCCATTTTCCCTTTTTCAAGCCTTCCTTATGACACAGGACATTTAAAATGAAATTTTTACACCCCTGGCGTCCCAAACTCCATTGAGGCATTGAATCCTGTGCAACTTCTGTTTCATGTTAGCAGTGTTTAAATATGTATGGAATACCTGGTCTTGGTGTGCAAGGTACAGGTATTTATCCACAAAGGACCAAATTTTCAGTTCAAAAGCATTCAGGGTATGTTGAGTCTTGTAAATTGAACAATGCCAAGGAACTTCAGTGTTAATCAGAATATTATTTTCTGTACTGTCACACTTTTCAAAAGGCCTCCTGCTCAGCTTTAGCCTGACCTCCCTGCCACTTTCCCAAGCAGGAGGCAGGCAGGACTCAGGCATCAGTGTTGGTCAGGAGCCTTCCCAACATGCCATCTGAATGCAGCCTGATTTGGCAGGGAAGAGAGTTTATTAGTGTGACATGAGCCACTCCATGCCAGGTGGCCTGAGGGCCAACCAGCAGGCTTGTGCATATTAATTTATTAGCACAGCAAAGATGTACTTAAAGGTTTTTTAATTTTATTTTTTTATTTTTTTAACATTAATTGTAATGAAATTCAGTTTCAAATTTTCATTTAAAAGAAAAAAAACCCTCAAGGTCTTTGGTTTCAAAATGCCAAAATTAAATGTTCCAGTATTAATACACAGCAGCTGTTCTTTGATGAAATCACTCAAAAATTCATTTGTGTGTAAATAAAACCTCATTTTCTCTGAAATGGTTTGGAAAAGTCTTCAAGTTTTAGTGCTTAAAATTCTTCCTAAGTGTGGAATTGCTTCAGCTCCCACAATCCTGCCTGTTTATAATTTGTTTTATGGAATGAGAAAAATAACAGAATTTTTCTATGATTCTCTGTAACACTGATCCTTAGTAAAATGACAAATTGAGAAAGATATTAATGGTCTGATGAAAGAACAGACACATTGCAGGGGGGAAGCAGAAAAACCTGGTCTGATGAAAGAACATGACAGAAACAGAGGCTGCACCTGGTTAAACCAATGTCTGTGAGGGGGAATGACATTGAAATGCCTGGAATCCTGCCAGTCCTGCTCTGGATGCACCAGGATGGAGTCACTGGAACTGGGACGTGCTGGCATTTGATGATGATAAGTCATGGCTTGGAGCACAGCAGCAGCACATGCACAAGTGTGTGCAGACATCCAGGTTCTGAAACGTGACCCTGCTTTTGGCAAGCCAGGGTAAAAAGTCCATGTCTGCCCAAAAACTGCTATTTTCTGTCAGGCAAGAGTCAACAGAAAGATGTGATGGGTTAGGTAAGGTGAAACTCCACTAATTTGCATTTTTTATAACAACAGTCGGTGAGTCCCTTTGCTCTTAGAATTTCAGGATCTTTAGTGAGCCAGATCCTAGAGCGTGGCAGAACCTCCCTCTCCAGGGAGTAGAGCAGAGTCCTAAATATAGCTCAGTCTGGAAAGTGTTTGGATGTCACTGGGGTAGGGAATGTTTTATGAGGTTTCCACGTATAAATAAAAGATGAATGCAATTAGTCCTCACCATAGGATATTTCCTTCTATGTGACCCAAATTTATTTTTTCTATGGCTTTCAGCAGGAGATGTGCCATCAAATGCCTTTTGAATATCAAACAGTTTAGAGTGAGCTGCCATAATCAGCTCCATAACCTTTTATAACCATCTTTGTGCAGAAAAAAATTTTCCCTTTGAAATCCATATTGGCTATTCTCTTTCAGGTTATTACTTCAAATATGCTCTGCAACTCTCTCCTAATTAGTGATTTGAGCTTTTTGTGAGCTACAGATGAACAATGTTATTTTGGTCCCTCCAGGTCAAGGCTGCATGCACATTATAAACACTGTGGCCCCATCTTTCTGCTTTTGGACTCTCCACACTTTATTTGTGCCAGTGACGTTTTCATGATGATTACCACACCCTGGTTTGTGTCTGGACCATCAGGTTAATTCAGAGCCCAAGATTTCCCTGAAGATCCTGGTAGCCAGATTTGCTTGATACCTCCAGTGGTCACACCTCATTGTCTCCAAAACTAGAATAAGATCAGCACTATTAAACCAATAATGTAAATTACTGGTTTTACTGCTGTTATTCATTAAATCACTGGCATCAATTAGAATTGCTGAGAGTCCATGTGCAAGACCAATGTCTTCTCTAGGAGGAAACAGTTTGACTGAATACTGAAGGATAATGAGAGTAATCTGTCAGGGATGTTCTTACCCCTGTGCTGCTCTGTAATCAACCAGATTTAACAAAATTGTGCACCCTCACCCCTCCAGAAAATGCCCCACTGATGGTACTGTTGTGCACAAAGTAAAGGACAGTTGCTGGTACAGAAGGGACACTGGCATCACTGATAAGAGCTGGCCTTCCCACTCAACTGCAGAGCTTTGAAACCCATCTCTCTTTGGAATTCCTCCCTTCCTGATCCTAATTCCCTACTTGAAACAACCATTACTTGTTTCTGGTATTGCCACCTCTGAAGCCTTAAGTAGTTAAGAGGAAGAACTATAGAAGCAAGGGAACTTCATATTAGGGAATAAATTTTATTTCCTGGATTTATATAGGCAAGTAATATACTAAAGGCAGAAATAGCAAGTCAAAGCTCAAACTATGACATGAAAAATAAAGCGAGACATCAAAGTTTACGATCCAAAATTCTAGACATTTCAGTGAAAGAAACTTTGAGATTTGAAGGAAAATGACAGGATGCTGGACACAGGGTTGCTGCTGACCCCATGTGTAGATTTTGGAGTGGGATTATTCAATTTTACAGCAGAAACACACAGTTTTATACCATTTTTTGATAAGAAGCAATCTCCATAGAAGCATTACTTAGTAAGGCTGTGCAGGGCAATAGAAATCCATCACACTGTTTCAGATTTCCAGTAATTGTACTACAGCAATGGAACAGTTCAGTCTTCATGTCTGTAAATAATGTTGTCCAATTAATAATCTCAGTAGTTATGATCTTCCAAAATCCTTCAGGCTGCCAGAAAACCAAGCAGAAAAGAATTCCTTCTGTAGTGTTGAATGAAAGAGACTTAAATAGGGGAAATGAAAAGACTTTATATAATGTGGAATCATCATCAAGTGCAGAAAGAACATTTGTCACAATGGAAGAATTTGTACGTGCTGAAGCTTTCAGGGTGTTCCACTCACTGTGTCTTACCAGTGCTACAATCACTTAGATACTGCTGAATAAATTATGGGGTTTTATTTGATTTTGCATTTGATTATCATGTATTACATTGTATATCTCAGTCATCTCAAAAAAAAAATCGTTTCTGAGCCTGCACTGGGTCTTCATGGTTTTGGGAGGAGGCAAAAGTAGGTTGACACTATTGAACACAGATGAGAAAATCTAAATGTTTAGTCAGAATTTAAACCAGATCAGGACAGACCTTGTGCTTTTTGTGGAAGAAGAAGAGAAATTGATTATTCAGCCTATGACTTGCTGAGACAAACTAGAACTTGTTGCAGAAATAACAAAAAATAAACCTAAAATATGCCAATTTTACAGTTTCTTTGGAAGTAAAATGAAGTGACCTTCTATAATGCCAGTTCTAGCTGGAAACACTTGTAGATGACCAAATTTTAATTTTCTAATGGAGTAGCAAAGTATTTTTATCTTGATTTTTCATAAGTAAAATGGTGCTATATTCAGACAGGAATACTCAGATGAATGAGATTTAACTCAACTTTGGAGCATAAAGTGTTAACAGTTCCACAACTAGTTATTATCTTCAAGGAATGTCATATCACTAATTTCATGTGATTTATCCAATTTATCTGTATCATCTTGAGTTATGGTCCTGTCAGAGTAATGCTTGAAATTCTGTTTTATTTCATTAGAATGTGCTGGCATGTTTTGAGAAAAGCTTTGTTTGGATGGAAGGGAAAGCTTTTTAGTTTGAGGTTTTTTATTTTGACAAATCCTTTGTGAAATACTGTCAGGCACCCACACTTCACTCTCTTGTGGCTAAAGCTGGAATTTTGTGCAAGGGATTCTCACTGTCTTTTTTTTTTTTTTTTAATAGTATAAAGCATCAAATAGTTGTAAGCTTCTGGCTTTTTAAAATAAGCTGCTGATTCAAAACTAGTTTCTAGTTACCTGCTCTAGGTTCAGATTTCAGATTTCCCATTGGCTCTAATACAGAGATTGCATTTGCATTTGTCTTTGCTTGAAAAAGTTGTGTGCAGTGCAGGGGAGTAGCACTTCCAGCACTTTTAGAGATGTCTGTAACTATTGTGTATTTATGGTAGTCCTTGCAAAATAACCCACCATCACAACAACTCAAAGTACTTTTAGATGAAAAGCACATGGATTCTGCTTTTTGGATTTTGAAGTGAGTGAATGTATAAAAATACAATTTGCAGTGGTGAAATTTGTGTCATCATTCCAGTCATGAGATATGGTATTCCAGGCAGCAGGAATTTGATGTTTTTTCAAGGCAGAACCAGTAAAACCTTTAGTGCTGTTTGAGAAGCAGAGACTCCAGCAGACAGAACAACGTGGTGCCGTGAACTCTTCCATGGCTTTCAGTACTTCCTCCAAAAATACCCAGAGTTGGATGTAGAGATGCTCTGAGCATCTGTGTCCTTGTGTGCTTCCAGCATCCCACTGAGCTCTCCAGAGTAAGTTGGAATCATGAGTCTGGATGGTGTAGCTGAAGTGGCATTTCAGATGCTTATTTTGAAGTGCAGCAATTTGGTGCACTTCTGCAGGTTTTCTTCTGCAAGTTTGCAAATGACTTCCCTAATTCAACTCCTCTCCCACCTAAACTCCACAATCTCCTTACAGAATAATTTTTCTTTGAGCTTTTAAGAGAATTACTCCACAGCAGCATTAAACTTGACTCTTACTTTTATTTAAATTAAGCCTGATAAATCAAATTATAATTCCTTCCTGCATCAGGAGGGTTTCTTTCCATTCAATTTATGGCAATTGCAAATTTATATAATTGTCTGTATTTATGTCACTTAAGACTGTACTGGTGTTAGTGCTGTGTTGTAGTCAAATAATTTTGTAGTGTTTTAAATACAATTCAGCAAGCACTGAGCATCCTTGATTTTCTTCCTTTTTTCTTTTAATTTTTCCTTCTCATTTGTTCTTTCTGTACTTTTAACTTTGGGAAGGTTCAGCACTGACATCATGAGATTCATCAGTGCCTTGATTTTTATTTTTTTTCAGTTACAAGTTCCAGAATAACTTGATGGTTGCTGAGAAAGTTCTGTGTGCTACACTCATTAATTTTTCTGAGCAATAGAGTGACCATTCTCATTTTGGAAGGTAATGTGCAGTTGAATGGAAGCATCATGTATTAACTGTGCCATTCACAGTCTGGAACAGCTCCAGGAGGGCAGAGTTCAGCAGTTTCTCTGTTAAAGAAGAGAAAATTTTTATTTCTTCCCCCATCAGGGTGTTCATTCATTAAAATCTTGGTGTTACAGCCTGTGTGCATCTGCCTGTTATCTGTCACAAATACCAGAGTTCTCTTCCTTTTTTCTTCCATCAAAGGACATCAGAGAACCTGAAGTCTCCATGAGGACCATGGAGAAATAAATGCCTGCCAGACTCAGAGGTCCTGATGAGCACATGCAGTTTGGATAGATCCAGATTCCTGTGGCACAGGATGGTGTGTGCCAGTGGGACTGAGTTGCAGGACAGAGTAAAGTGGCTCTGGGGGTCTAGAGATGATCCAAACATACTGGTCAAATGTTCTTTCTCTGAGTCTAGAGAGTTCCTGCTCTCATTTTGTGATTGATGGGCACAAAAAGAATCATTTTGGTGAGCTAGTATATAATTAGAATTCCTACAGTGGGATATGATTCTATGTTTTGACTATTTAGTACCATCTGGCACATCTGGTCAGTCCAGAGCAGCTTTCTAAAATCCAGAAAAACCTTTTTCTACCATTTACCAACACAGAATTTCTGCTGCCTGATCATGGTACTGAACGTGAACTGGTAGATTGAATGATGTAAATGTGAAAATTAAAACACAGTGAGGTAAATAAACTGCTATCATATATATATATATATGGCACATATCTTGAGATATATTACCAAAGCACTGTCTTGTTTCATCTGGCATAAATCTGTCACTGCCTTTGCCTTTCTGTACTATTTCCAGCCTCAGCTGCAGTTAATATGCCTTCTATCACCACTAGACTCCACCAGTGCTCGTTCACTTCTGCCACAAAAAGCCTGAACAGAAGTGCACTAGGAATCAGAAATAAAATTAATTCAAATTCATGTAGGTTAGAAAAGTTAGAAAGGTTCTTAACAACTTTCATTTAAGAGGTAGGAACAAATGTCCTAAGTTCTGCTCACCAACGAGAACAGAAATTTAGTTAGCATTTTCCTGTTCTAGCAGTTCTCAACACTGTCATAAATTAGGGAGGGTTTCTGGGTCTTTTAAGTGTATATTATAAAACAAGACAGAGGAGGTTATGCAAGTTAAGTAGCAGGAATGCTTTTAGCTGTAAAAATCCTGTCACAGACACTCCCAGGGATTTCAGCTTCAGGGGGGGCATGAAAAGAGAATCTGACCAAATATTTGAGATAGAAATTCACAGATTTTGGGGCATAAATCAATAGCTTGAAGGCCAATATGCGGTCAAAGCAGCAATATAAAAATGACCATTTTTCATTATATTCATTATATTATATTTCATTATAATCATTAAAGATGAGCAGCTTCACCTCTGAAATTCTTGGTGACTCCATCAGGCCTTACAGAATTCATATAACCACAAACCTTTTTTTTCTCTGCCTTGTTTTTCATCATGAAAATCAAACCCAACCTCACAGTTTATACTGAAAAGCTTGCTTCAACTCAGTGCCAAAGATGATCCATGAAGTAACTGGAGAGTACACGTGGAAGCTCATATTTGCCATAAACAGAAAAATTGAAATGATTGGACGCTGCATTCTGCTTTTTTTGAGAGCAACAGAGGAAAGAGGCCAAAATTAAGGGGTTCTGTGAAAAACCAATGAGCATGTGCCTATGTGAGTTAGTCTCTGCCTGTGTACATCCTTTGAGATAACCTGCCTCTGGGCACAAAAAAATAGCTGCATTTGTGGCAGGGAGGCAAGAGAAGATTTTCCATTTAAAAATTCATCAGCTGAAAGTAATAGAATATTACATAAACAGATTATTTTCATAAACTATTGATATCTTAGTGATTATTTAGCTTTTTATGCTGGCTGGATTTTGTTCACTGACAATCTGGTAGAAATGCATAGTTCACACTAACTAACTTTAGTGGCTGCAATTATTTACCCCATTCTTTACATTCTGTCTCCATGATGATTAGCAATTGCCTTGTAAATATGTTCTCAATAATGAGTTTTTGCTGAAGATTGAGATATCACAGAATAATTTTCTGCAGTTCTGGATGATGATCTCAGCATTTTCAGAACTGTTAATTCCTTGCCTTTCCTCGCACGGCCACGCTGTTATCTCTGTTCTGGTGAGATAAGGAGAAAAACCAAAGAACATGTCAACTGAGAGAAATGAAAACTGAGAGCTAACAAGCTTCTTCCCTTGGGCTTTTTACCTCAAAACCACTTTTCCAGCTGACTTCCCCAACATTCACCTGCATCCCTGACAGCAGGGCTCTGAGACGCTCCGTGCGTTTGTTTTCCCATTATCTCACAAGGAGGAGGTGCACGTTGGCAAATTTTATGTCAACCCCTGCAAACTTCACCATGCAAAACATGACCAGTGTGGAGGCTGGCATCACTGACAAACTGCTCTGGCCAAATAAGGTCTTCTGGGGGAATGGATGCAAGGATAGGTGTGCTGCTGCAAACACTTCCAATGGCTCAGGCTTTTTTTTGTGGGTGGCCAAAGGATAGAGAGCAGTGATATCACCTCTGTCTGTGCTTGGCTCTGTGCTGCAGAAAGCAGGTAATTAAATTAAGGGACTATTCAGGCATGCTGGGTTTCTCAGATACCCTAGAAGAGATTGGCAGCAGATTGCTATTAGAAGAGCTTTTCCTAAAAATCAATTAGCTGATTACCAAAAGTGATAGTTAGAGAATGGGAGTCTTTTTTCCCAAAGGCTGTGAAAAAAGCTTAGGAACAGCTATGTTTCTGTAGGTGTCCATCTAGACAAAGCTAAGAGAAATTGAGTTTGTAATTGAGTGCAGGAAAGAAGGTCTGGGGTTCAATGTGGTTTCTGAGTATTTTGCAGAAAGGCTAAAAAATAGGGGCTTTTAGAGACTTTCTTGAGATCAGATGGAAGGTGTCAGCCCTGATTAGGGGGCGTGACAGACGGTCCTTGGGGGTTTGAGGCTGGGCACCTTCAGAGAACACTGAGGTTCCTGTTTAACCCATGCCTGTGAGGCCTGAGGCAGCTGCAGCTGGGATTGCAGACCTCTCCCAGAGCCAGCCTGAGCTCCACCAGAGTTGCAGGAGTAGCTGAAGTGAGCCAAAGATATGTGACTGAGAAAAGTGACATCTGAAATAATAAAGTGCTCTCCAAAAGTGCTCGTGGTTAGATTATGAAGCCAATTCACAGCCAATTCCTCTGGAATGCTTCTTGTGCTCAATGGGAATTTGTATCAGATACTTCAGGCATAAGTGCCCAGATGAATTCAATTTCAAATTTAAAGAATGCTTTATGTAATCACTGGAATTCCTATGGCCTTTAAATATTTTGGAGACTATATAAAGATGCTGGGATATTCAACTTTACACATACTATTGAACCTGTTGCAATCAATAGCAATGATTTTTGGCTTGGTGTTTGTTGTTCCTGTCTAAAAATGCTGGAAGTGAAAGTTATATTAGAATTCCAAAGCCACTGCCAGCAATATGCCTCTCAATGTTTAATTTGCATATGTTGCTGTGTTGTCTCTCTCTGTACATGCTCTGCAGCATATTCCTTTAGAAATAAATTCCTTTTATTTCAGAAAGATCTTGGGTAATAAATCTCATAACATGGTCGTGTGTTAGTTCTACACAAAACTAGTTCAGAAACCTTGTGTTTGGGAAATGAATGTCTGGAGCTGGAACTCCAAAAGCAATGTTCATTATTTAAAAATAACTCAACTAAAGACAAGTGGCTGACAGGAAAAGAGGCTGTGCAAGGCCTGGGAAGGGAAGTTTGTGCAGGAATTGTGTGCCAGGAATGCTCATGTTGGTGTCTTATCTAGATTGGCTTTCTCTTCCTACAAGATAAAAGACTTCCGTGTCAGAAATAAATGTCATAAAATAAATAAAATGATAAAATAAATCTTATAAGTTGCTGAACTCTTTTTGTGCCAGCTGAGCAAACATTTTGTAACCCATGTTCTTAGTGTGATCAGATTGTACCCTGGCCCTTTTGTGATGGGTTGGATCAGCACCAGTTACACCTTCCAGGATCAGTCTTGTGTTTGCTTAGGCCCTTCCTGAGCACCTAAAGCAACAGAAACATTGATGACAGCCTTCAGCAAGTAAATTAATAGTATCCATAAAACAATCACATCTATTCATGGGTCCTCACTTCTGAAGGTTTCTGGTACCATTAATGAAAAAGTGATTTGGACAAGAGAATGAGAGCCATGCTCACGGGAATGCTGCACTCCTGGTGTGCTGCAGACTTTAATGCTGCAGCTCTGAATCACTTCAGTGGAAAAAACACTTTCAAGAAGCCAGTGAGATACTTGCAGTCTCCTATTTCTATACCTTGGAGCTTCATCCTGTCAGTGAAAGTACTTAGAAAATGACCCTATAAATGGTTGTGAAGTGCTCAGAAACCATTTTAATAAGGAATGTCCAAGTATGCCCTCTGATAATGTTCCAGATCAAAACCATATGGAATAAGGGGATGGTTTAGATACACACAAAGTTTCATATTAATGCAATATGAGCTGAAGGGTCCCAGTTGTGGCTGGCTCAAAACTGCTGTCTGCTCTGAAGTTTTCTCTACTAGTTTGTGTTTTATTCACCTAGAAGCTCACGGGATTTTTCCATCCTCTGGATGACAAGGCTTGTTCATACACAACCCTGCCTTTTGTTGTTGAACCTACAGAGCAAAATCTTATTTTCAAAATCTTGTGAGGAAGCATGTGGATGGAAACAGTGAGAAATTAATTAAACGGGAAGCTTATTTTAAAGATAAGGGAATGTGTACCTGACTAAATAGGCAGTGTAAATAATGAATGCTCTATCTGTACTACAAACAATGATAATGTACAGGAGGCTGAGCTAGCCTGGGGGTCCTGTAAGAGCTGTGCTATGTATGTGTGTGTGTGTCCCATGGGAGCAGGAGAAACCAGCAGAGGTTCTGCATTTCATTAGAGCTTTCGACAATTCTGTAGATCTCAGGCCTGCTGGGATAAGAGATTGGCCTTACATGACTTTCTCAGATAAAATGTGGTGTAAACATGTTTCCTTGGCTGGAGTTTTCACAATGTTTTCCATGATACTGGATGTTCCTGTTTGGATGAGCAGGCAGCTGTCAACTCATGTGTGCTTTGAGCAAATGCACTGTGAGACATCCTCAGCTCTGCTATAAACTGATATAGGTCAGGTGTAACAATGGTGATATTCACAGGGAAGTAGATAGAAAGTTTTTGTTTTGTTTTGTTTGTTTCTATCCACCCAAGATGCTACAGAGATTATGGCCTGCATTTAGGCAGTCGATGAAATATTTCATTTAATACATGTTCTGAAAATCAGTCAAGCACTGCAGGATCCAGAGTCTGGTGTCCTCCCTTTGCTCTCTCCTATTTACCTGTACCTCTAAGCACAAGAACTTTATACATTTTTCATTGTCCTCTATTAGCAGGACTTGCTGTGCTAAGAGCAGCTGAGCAAGATCAGAAACTCAGGATTAGTTTAGGTAATTTCTCTGATTATTTCATAAAGATAGTAATCAAAACCAACTTCTTCTTTCCAGCAGCAAGAGGAATACAGTGGCAACTCCTACCAGCATTTCTCTTTTGTAGCAGACAGATGTAGAGGGAACATTGCTACAGCAGCTGAACATTCCCTAGCTAAAATCTTTGGTTATCTTTCTCCTTAGTTTTTCATATCAAGGCCACAGTGTGGAAGTTTCCACTACTGAGGATGTCCACACTGCTAATGTATTCAGCACTGGATAAAGCTAAAGCCCTCCTGATGTCTGTAATTGTTTCGTTCATTCTAAAGATTCAGTAATTTAGAAATAAATATTTAGTTCTGCTGGTACATTTTCTCTGGGTTTCCTACTCCTCAAAAGTATGGAATTGCTCAGTAGTGTTTTTAAATGATTGTAAGTATCAGCCTCTCTTTTTTTTTTTTTAATGGTAATAGAGGAATTATTGAAAATACTTCCACATACATAAATAACACCATAGTAGATGTTAGAATTCTCCTTTAAACTTTCTATCAGTGACATACACTTTGGCTTTATTGCTCTGCTCCTTCCTATATGAATTCCTTACTCTTTCAAGGTTCAGAGGGTGCAATTACACACTGACAGTGCTCAAGGGGCCCCTGCTAGTCTTTGATTATGATCTTTTCTGGGTCAGATTAATAATTCATACAGTATTTCTCTGTGAAAAGAAATATGTTGCCTGTCATCCTCTGTCACCTTTTTAAGGTTTGTTTCAAGCCTTTAACAGGACTGAGGCAAGATATAAGTTCACCTGAGGATTAAACTTCACAGAAAGGGTAATTACTGGGTTCTATGGGCAGGCACCAAGTAAAGAGCATTCTCAAGTTGGATATGTTTTCTGGATTTTCAGCTATTAGACTGTGGAGCACCTTCTCATGGAAAATGATGGAATATCCATTACATGAGGCACTTAAAATGCAATTGATAACTTCTGACGGGGGAAAAAAATATCACTGCAGGGAATAAATTCCCTCTGTGAAAGAGCTGTAGAGACAAATAAAATTTGCATCATATTTGAGGGAAGCAATGCATTTTTCATGTATCTTTTTTCTGGTTGCTTTAGGCCATTTCATTACTCATAAGATCTTGCTCATGTTCTTTGGGATACAAAAGTTATTTGATGTATATTCTATATGTTTTAGATTTAAAGGGTCGTGTTTGATTTAAGAAAACAATGAGGGAATTCCTCACTAAACGAGGAAATCCATTTTCAGAAGAGAAAGTAATGTCATAAACATGAATTTGAACCAAACACTTTAGAACAGAAAGTGATGCCCAGGGATCCTGATTAGCTTTACACTGGCTCATGGGGTTTTGGGGGTTTTGGGGTTTTTGTTTGACTTTTCCCCAGTTTGCCTGTAGCACTTGGGACACAGTGTTCCTTGCTGTGCCCTTGCCTGTTGCCTTCTTTCCCAAGCAAGAGTCCAAGTGTGGCTTGGCAGTCTCATGAGGTTTCTCATCCTCTGAAATGACCTTCAGGGATAACTCTGGGCAGGGATGAGAGAACCTCCTTGTGCAAACATCCATGGCCTGAGCATTCCTGCCTGCAGGGAACAGATGAAGAGAGAGGTTTGTCCAGCCCAAGACATGGCAATGCTTGCTGAAACCCTTGTCAAATAATGGACTTTTTTATGACTCTGGGAAAGTCACCACTGTTTTACTTCCCTGCCTATGTGGCCAAATCTGAGGAGAAATCAGTTAATCTGATTTACTCTGTACTAGAAAAATTGGACTATGTGTGTTCTTCTCCTCCTAGAACCATGGCCCTGACATGGAAGAAAACTTCTTCAAAGCAGTCATGCTTCACTCTTTAGCAAAATAGTAGTTTAACTTCAGGCTAAATCTCAGTATCCCAGTCTAAAATTATTTGGAACACTTTACATTAAATTGAATCAAATAACTGGAGTATGAATAATATTGCAGTGCCAAGATAAATTCTTGCTGTCTTTTGTTTGAAAAAGAAATGAATGTATGGAGGGTAATAATGTTAATATTTTCTGCACAGATAGTTGATGAGAACTGTGCTTTTCTTTCACATTCCAACAGCCTGGGAGAGATTAATTTCTAAAATATCAGCAGGGATTACAGCATAAAAAACACTGACATAAGAGAGGCATAGAATTCCTCTCTTTTTAAATGGTATGGATATGATTGAATTGCAGATGAGGGACTGGAACTTTTTATTATAGCAGTGGGAAAAGGTAGATAGGGCTAAATGACTCTTTGAGGCACAGATTTCAATAACAACAAGAATAGCAATGTAACTTGCAAGGGAAGTATTCAGCACAAAGAAATGTGTGTGGAGATAGAAAAGCCTCCTCATATCTGTAAGTACTTAATCTGTGGCAGAATTGAGACAGCTTAGACTGCATCTGCAGGAAAAGCAAGTGGCCTCTGAGATTATCTGTGTTACCTTTTCTGAGGAGAACTCAGGACTTTTTTTTTTTTGAAGACTAAAACCAGCAGTGCCTGGTTGGCACGAGCTGGAATGAAAGGTTTCCTTAACCACAGTCTCCAAGGGGAACTGTCAATGTTTGCTGCATTCCTGGCTCCAAATACTTCACTGTGCTCTTAAATTCCTACTGTACTAGGAGGGTGAGAAACAACTGCCATGAAAGATGACCTGCCAGCGCTGTATTCTTTGAGGATTTCTTCAATCTGGGAGAATCCTGTTGTTCTCAGAGAGGTTTGAGAACTTTCTGGAGGTGTTTAACTCCCACATCTCTGCCTCACACCAAGCAAAATTGTGCTTTGCTGTTCCTTGCTCTCTGGCTGGACTAGATGTTGAAGGAAGGTTCATGTTGGAAACAATAATGGGTGCTGTGGACCATATCCATGGTGATTCATCAAAATGCATGTGTGGGATGGAAAAAGGAGAGTTTTTTGGCTATGACCTCCTGTGTCTTTGCTGAGTCCTTCAATGCTTGTATGTAACTACAATTATCATCACTGTAAAGTCAACAAGCCCACTGGAAGAGCACAAAGCTCTCTCCCCTGTTCTTGGTCCTCTCTTACACAAGTATTTTGTGTTTTATACCAGGTATTATAACACTGTTTAGAGGACAGCAACCTAATCATGATCATATGGTTCTATTGCAGTCAGTAAATCTTCTGGATAGATTATTACAATATTTTATATAAAAGTGCAACAGGAGCAAAATAAAGTCAAGCCTTTTTGCTTTATCAGGAGACAGACAGTATATTACTGAAATCAAGTACCTTGACCTCACATAAAAAAGGTAGCTGAGATTACAACTTTCTCCAATGCATCTTATTCAAAGCAGAATATTTCAATGAAATATACAAAAATATTTACTAGAACTGCAATTTGTGTATGTAAAGCAGTATTGTCAAAAATCTCTGAGCTGACAAGTAAATCTTAGGTGGAATGGCTGAGATGCCTTCACTCTGGAATACAGAATCCATTTTCAGAAGAGTTTTGATTGTTATCAGTACACCACCAATTACGCATTTCAGGAGAAAAATGAAAACCACACAATTTTTACCCTGTTCCAATTTTTTTCTTACTTGTGCATTTGGTATGCTTCAAGAAGACTTTACCACATGGCTACTACATAATTTCAGAGTTTCACTGTGTAATCCCCAAGGCTCAAACACTAAATTCACACCCTGAGTTATTGTAATGTAGTTTTGCTGGAAGAAGCTGCCTTGCTGTGATGTTTGACAAAACCCAGACCAAAGAAACAAATTAGCCAAAAAAAAAAAAAAAGAAATGAGGGGCTGCAGCTGGTCAGAGGTATTTCACAGGAGACATATCTTTTTTTTTTTTTTTTTTTTTTTTTGAGTTTAGAGTCACTATTGTTTTTAAAGCTCTTTATAAATTTATTCACAGAGCAGCCCTTTAATTTTCCAGCATTCTGTCATCTGTACAAAGCAAAGCACCAGGCTCTGGCCAGCACTCGTGGGTGCTTTAGAAGGCAGTGAGGTCTCTCTGTGGCACTGTGTGTATCCTTCAGAGGACACCCTGGCATGGAGCTGGAGCCTGGGGTCATCTCAATCTGCTGCAAACACACTGTTCTGTGAGGAGGCAGGATCAGCTTCCAGGAGAGGGATGAGTGAGCCCTTCAGAGCCTGTTCTGCCCAGCCCACAGAGGAGTGTGAGCACCAGGGTTTGCAGATGAGAGCTCAGAGCCATGACTGCCATTCAGAGAGAGAGATTAAAGCTTTCAGAGCAGCATTTTCTGACTGATTTGAGAAGTTCCCACAGTGCTTGTAAATTCCCATGTTTCTTCCAGGGAACACTGTCAGTGCTTCATCAGGAAACTTGACTTCAGCAGAAACATGGAGGAATAATTTTTCTAAGGAGGGCTCTAATCTCATCTAATCCTCATCTACATCTTGTGGAGCAATTTCTTAGTGAGCCTCTCATCTTTTACATTGGCTGTCACCCAGGCTAGCAATCAGCTTTGCAGGATTTAAGATCAGGCCTGTTGGTAAATCAGCAGGCTATGTAATAAATTTTTATGCTTTCTCCTACTGCTTGTACTGTCATCTAATTAACAATCTTATTTTGAAGATTCAGTTTGGAGCATTTTTTCTTTGTACATCTGGAATTATTGTTGGCCAAATTTGGGTACTGGCATAGCTGGTGCCCTGGTTCAGGAGGTTTCTCTGTTTCTAAGCTTTTGTTGGTGGCAGTTAAAAAACAAGTATCTTCTATGAGAGAGCACAGTTTTCTTCTAATTCTAAAGAGTGCCACTCAAAACTACATCTTGGTATGGTCTAAAATCTATTCTCAGTTTTCACTTGTCTGAAAATGTGAAAATAAATGAAACTGAAGAAATGTTTATTCATACCCAATCTTGTTTAGCAGTTTGTTCACACCATTATTAGTGCTTCTGTTTAAAGCTGAGATTCTGGGATGAAATTTTGTGGTAAAGGAATAAACTGTGTGTCTGTAGCACTGCAGGGTAGCAAGATGGATGGCAGAACTGATTACATGTAGACCTTCTGTGCTATATGATATTTTGCTTAGTTGCTCAAGATCAGTGGTTTTTACCCAGTCTGTAAAAAACTTGAATTCTTGCTGCCAAACTCTTTAAAAAAACATTCTTTGATAAAATTACTGGTTGCACATGCATATGCTTATACATAAAACAGGTTTTCCTGCATCCCATGCTTCAAGATCATCCTTGAAATTTAAGTTCTGTTTATAAAAGTTGGTATGATCCTACCAAAATAGTAAGTTAAGAGAATCACAGAATGATTAAAAAATCAAAAAGTACTGTGCACTTGACTTATTAACAAGCAGTGCATTTGATAGGTGATGTGCAGTCATAGGTGAAAAAGGATTGCTATTTATTTGGTTATTATTAAAATATTGTAAGAACTGGGCTGTGCTCAAAAATTAATTACTGCTAGAATTTACAGGTTTGGGGTTTTATTTCACTTCAATCTATCATTTTGTGAAATTGGTTTTATTTCATGTTTGCTTTCTATATTTGCATATATCTGTTTGGACGCACAAATTGTCTTTTCAAAACTTCACAGCTGTAAATTTGGAATCAATGATTTAATAGACTTAGACACATGAAAATAAGATGTGAATACTTTAAATGTACTTTTAAATTACCTGACACTCTTCATCTCTGTTGGTTTCATTGATGACTAGGTCTGATAACATATTAGATACATCTTAAAAAGGGTTTGAACTTGCCTTTTAATTCAGATTCTAAAATTATCAGATAGTTTTCTGGTTTGTTCAAATGGCAGTACATTGCAAGTGTATAAAAGAATTTTTTTGTATATTTTAAAAGTTGAATTAACCAACAAAGTAAAACAAAAAAAGGTAAAAGCAAAAGCATCTTATGAGTTCAACAGAGCAAAGAGGAAGACAGCATTCCTGTCTAACTGCTAAGAGATGAAAATGTGTATTTTAAAATGTTGGACATGATTTCTCTAGGAACATATGTCGCTTTAGACAAGATGACACATCCATTAAAGAGAATATCCAAATTGCTGCTCACAATAATAAAGTCCCTGTTCTGTTCCAACATATCTGTTTAATATTTTCCCTGAATAATATTTCAAGGAATATTATTCCCTTATTGATGGTGAATGCACTGGTTTATATCTGTGGCATCCAGGCACTTTGCTTTCCTTGAGAAAATTTGTTTTGATCAGATTTTTCCTGTCAAAGAGGAAAATATTTGGTCTTTGACTTCCTGCATATGTCTGATACAGACAGGCAAGAAGCAAGTAGTGATCATAGTGTTGTATATTTTTACTCTTTATTGAATTTTTCATAAACCCCTGTTCTCCTGCCTTCCTGACCTGGTTATTCGATACCTTGCTAAAACTTTCTGCAGCTTCTTCTAAGAAGCAGAATAATGTTTGAATGGCAGAGTTTGGCATGGTTGTGCTTGTCAACTCTGGGTGCTGCCCCTCAGTGCTCTTTGGGGTACCACAAGTGGGTCAGTCACAGCAGCAAAGGCTGACTGTGTGATCATTAAGGGACACCCACTCTAATGTGTGCGCTGAATTATTGTCTGTGGGTTTTTTTAATAATTCTTGCTGTTAAACAAAAAATCGTGTGGCACCATTGTTAATCATCTTCTGAGATTCTATTTGCACTTCAGAATTAATTGTAGTAAAATCAGGATGGTTTTTCTGCGTAGGATCTCGAAAGATTTTGTTACATGACATTTTTACAGAGAGCAAACAGAAAGTTTGTCTGCATTTGTCCTAATTAGGATTATTTCTAGAGACATGTTCTTTGAGTATTCAAATCAGAGCATTATGACCTACTAGCCTGTTTTAAAGACAGGAAAATGAGATGGACTTGCCATTACACTGAAAACCTATCCAGAAATATGTGTTTCTTTTATTTATATGAAATGATATGCAAAGATGGATTGAAGCTAATTGTCTCCCTTTGAGAAGTATGTTCAGACAATTAAAGGAAGGTGTAAATTGTCAGAAATACAAAGACTTTTGGTGGATCTAACAATCAGGCATAGCTCATTTCTTCTAGAGTGTTAAAAGCACATAACAGCTTTTAGCCTGGGTGATTAATCTCTGGAGGTCTCTGTTTGGAAGCACAGATTCTTTCCAAGACCTTGCTAATAATGACATGTCATTAGAGTTGCACCTCAGCACAGAGATGGAGGTTAAAAAGTTATTAGAATTATTTCCCTGCACCCATTAATGAAGGCAAGATGCATAGAGACAAGGTAGAAAAGGCTTCAGAAATTCAGAATTCAGCTTCAGTCTGTATAATCAAGCAGAGAGTAGTGTCAAATCAGAAGCAGAGTGTTTATCTGATGAAACACACTCCTCTCCACAAACCGTTGATTACTCTTTTCTAATGAGAGCTGACTTGGGATAATAGCCAAGAAAAAATACTGTTTCCTTTACAGTTTAAATAAAAGCAAAATGTCTTTATTCAAATCCATCGATGGTGCAAGAAAAATTAATTGTTATCGTTGCAAAATCAGAAAGGTTTGAAGAGAAAAAAAGGAGATTTTTGTGCTAACTGGTGGTATTTTTTAATCTAGTGATAAAAAGTCAAAGCTGAAGATTTCACTTCTATAAATTCAATTTAAAATATCAGAATAAGAGCTCTTCCTCCATAACCATTACTTTTGGACACACAGTCATATGTATTGGCTGAAAAAATACAGACAGTATGAAGAATTATTTTACCAGATGACTACATTGCTGAAACTCCAGAAGGTTCAAACTGAAGTGTTTGAAAACCATCCTGTAGGCTAATTGTGTTTCCTCAAGCCCCAAGGGAACACATGATGTCTCCATGGCAACTGCTCTTTACTTTTTTATTTAGAAAAGTGTTTATGCATCATACTTCATATATTGTCAGGTATAGGGAAAACGTAATGCCGGAGGAGTTTAATAGTCAGCAGCTTTTCCTTTGGCAGTATTTCCCTGAGTGTGGATATTATAGTTGTGTTTTCTGATCTTAAATTCATTTTCATAATGAAGTGGTCATTACATTTTAGTTTTGCATTGCAAAATGCTTCCCTGATAACAACAACAAAAAAATAATGTCTCATTTTCTTGCATTACTGCAGTGGCAGTTGAGCAGATTTGAATTGCTCTTCATTTGTGTGCAAGTTTCGTGTTAATTCAGCAGAGGTAGGGATCGACATAAATACGAAATCCAAGCATGAGAAAAAAGACCCTTTTTCGTTTTTTGGGTTTTTTTTAATCCATACCATGTGATTGGTACCTGGCTACTTCACTGACTATAAACTGGTGCAGAATTAGGACTAATGTACAAATAAAAAGGGACTCCAAGTCACTGGGAGTGACTGGGAAGCTGCTCTCTCTGATGTTCAGGCTGGCATATTCAGCAGATGAACACCTAGATTCTCTATTTGCCTTTCAAATGAGCTCGCAAAATGAATGCAAACAACTCATTTTACCTCTGTAACTCAGTCCCTGCATCTACAGGTGGCATTAATGATTTGTTTTTCCAAAACACTGCAACATCTGCACTTTTGAAAGGAGATGAATTACAGCTCAAGGCTTTTGCCTCTTGCTGAATACAAACTGACTCACTTTCTGGAAATATTTTGCCTATTAGTGTTTATTTGCACTGATGATCCCAGAGCTCTGTGGCCATTTCAGGCACGTGCATAGCTCCTGCAATTGCAGTCATTTTAGAGACTTACTCAGCAGTTTCAGTTTTACCTGCTCATTTTTGCCAACACAGAGTTTTTGCTAGGGCGACAGAATTGTATTTCCTTTTATTTGACCAAGACCTCTTTGGAGAGCTCCTGGCCAGCTGTTACTAATTGTACTTTAATTCACAGCTGAAATTGTGCCAGGACAGGCAAGAGATCTAGTTAACTTGTTGAAGTCCCCTCCAAACCTATTTCTGGAGATGTCTGGTACTTTTCAGAAAGGTATATATGTGTGTATATATATATATATATATATATATATATATATATATATTTAATTCTTACTATACTGACAGGTTTTTTTCCTTTCAACCATTTGAGTTTGAAATTTGTGTGCATAAAGCCCCACTTAATGGCAGGCTTTAATGCCAGAATTGATTTAGATGCTTTCTGGAATTGAAGTCTGTCCTCTCAGTGTCCCATTCTGGTTCTTCACCCTCTCCTTGACAAACACGGACCCAGGATGGTGATGACTAAACTGCTGCTATTGTTGTGGTGGTGTTTGGATGAATCAGTGAGGAATATTTTTAAGAACATTTCCTTTTGTTTAAATTAAGCTTCAATAAATCAAGGAACAGCAAAACTGCTGTGTGACCTTGACCAAAAATAATACACTTCAACGACCGAATATAGAGAAAGCAGTTCCCAGACAGTTTAGAGAGTATAAATTGCTGATCCAGAATAACCACCCAGTGATGATCACATCTACAAAGAATTTATAATTGGGTTTTATGGAAAATATACAAACAACACCCTTGCCCGAACTGTGCAATAGTAATAATTAATTTATCACTGGCATCTGGTCCATAACAAGCCACCAGTCTAAGTTCTAGCTTGTACTGATAAGAACTTTCAGTCTCCTGTGCTAGAGGAGAGTGGAAAGCAGGTTCAGACATGCATCGTGTGCCAGCTGATCCAGGCATGTAGCTGCTTCCATTCAAACAGGTAAACAAGTTGCTTGTGTTCTTTATTTGCACAAAAAGCACAGTAATAAATGTGTATTTTGTCATGAAACTGAACACAAACCGGTTGTTACCAGCTGGCAGGAGAGAAAAGTATTGGCTTAAACTATGTTTGTTGTAGTTGTTTTGGATTTGTTTTTGCCAATAGCAGTAATAAGCAAGCACAAGCTGTAGGGTGACTGCATCCCATTCCTAATGGCATTGCTTTTTCCAAAACCTAATAGCAGCAGCCTTGGGGGTATTTATTTAATGTCTACCTTTAATATCACCTAAGAGATGAGCTACAATGTTCTAGGAACATTACAAAAACATAATAACAGTCCCTGCTTGGGACTCTCAGACCTTTTTCATCTAATTGTGATTTGTTCACATGCCTCACTTGTTTCAGAAGACGTTGCTTACATTTGACATCTCCATCTCTGAAGTCTTCCTTCAGATCAGAAGCATTCAGAGCTAAGGCTTTAGCTTTTGATTTTATAGAAAGAAATCAACATGATCTGCTGTAGGAGTTTTTGGGCCTTCTAAAGAAGACCAAAGAGAACACATGAGTTCTACACTGTTTGTCAGATGGTTAAAAAATAATAAAAAACCATAATACCGACTGCACACCCCCTGAAGACTCATGTCAGTAGGCAGAAAACCTGGTAGGTAAAATCTGACTGCTTTCTGGTGCATTCTGAGTACAGAATAACAATAGCACAAGAAAATAGTAGAGAATCTGCTTTCTGAATTAATAGTCATATCCACTTCAGGTATTTTTAGTGATCCTAATAGGTTCTACACGTATAGAAATGCTGGGGTTTGTCCCTTATATTATAGACAATGTTTCCAAAATGAAAGAAAAAGTTAAATGGTATAAAAATAAATGAAAATGAGGAGCATTCCAGAATGCATAATCCTCTCCTTGTAGCAATTTTAACTCCTTTGGTGAAAATCCAGCCCCAGAAACACAAATGTTGACTTCAGTAAGCATTTCAAGCGTGGCTCTGACACTGTGCTGAGCCCTCTAGGCTTAATCTGAAACAAACAAAAGTTGAGCAGGTGATGGAAATCTCTCTTTCTCGAGTGATATTTGTATCAGGTAAGATGTTTTAAATTAAGAATTTAGATACCAGTTAAAACATAAATATGCAGGGCACAAGGAGGAATGATTATGGACAAACAATGTAAATATAGATTGATGGGATTTGAGTTAGAGATATTGAACAAATCAAAATGATACTAAATAGAAATATAACTGTTAATCTCATTTTTTTCCCAAGCAAAACTTCTGTGGATTGCAAACAAACAGCACTAAACATTGGGGCAGTAATTGTGGGAGGATTGTGAATGATGGGGACAGGAAATTGCAGAAAATTGAGAAAAAAAGGTTACAGTTTCTGTTCTTCATCAATTTCTTAGTTTTCCATTCCTTTTGTCCAGGTACTAAAAGGATAAGATAATTTCTATGATTTCCATTAATTGACCAATAACCTTAAAGAGACTTGTGAACATTGGTTTTAAGAGGAGATTTATGGAAGAGATGTAGTTATGTGGTCCTATCTGGGTGTTAGCTTGGAAACAGAACCCCTGAAAGACCCTCAGTATTCCTGCCACTATCCCATACAATTCATGGGTGCAGAAATGCCAGGGATTGCATCCATAGACAGGGAAGGAGCAGTAGGAATAGATTCACTCATTAGATTAAAAAAAAAAATCTGGTTTCCATAAAAAGACATTATTTTTAAAAAATGGCAGGAAAGGAAACACAGAAAGCAGAGAAGCAGATTGCTTTTTATGGTTGTATTTTTAGCACTTTTCACAGATGACAATTACGGTGGAAAAACAGCTTCTCCAGTAAAATTTTCCTCAATATTATATGTGTGTGAGGACAAATACACATACAGGGCTAATAGTGAACAGTTTTTAACATGGCATCTGTCATTTAGTGCATACATTAATTCGCATTTAACTTTTATTTGATGTTTTTCAAAGCTACATTTCTCTAGAAAGGTAATGAAAGGTTGTTTTTTCACTAGTTACAAATATCATCTGCTAGTTTAAACCTACCTGGTGTTGGTTATTCTGTACCATAAAGGCACACAAAAGCTGATATTTTCCATTCTCCTTTTTGGTAAAGAAAGAAGCATATTTTTCCTGATATGCCTGGGGATTAAATGGAGCATCAGAAGATCCCACATTCCTTTGAAGGTGCCACAACATCCTGGTGTAGGTCAGGGTTTAAGGACCACAGCAGAGACCTCAGTGCAAGATTTGCACTTTTCACCTCTGAAATGTTCTTCTTTACTATTGTAGATACACTGATTAAACTGAGAATATTAAGAAAACTTGTTTCTCCTGTTTCCCAGCCCAGGAAGGAACCACTCACACGCACATATATTAATTGTATGCAGTCCAGTTAAACGAAGTAAGTAATGAATTTGATTGAATCAAGAATAATGGAAACCATAAGGTTATGGTTTCTTAGCATCAGAGACCATGGAAGCTGAGGGAATTTTCCAGGAGAAACAGACTGGAGATTTTGATGTAGGTTAATCTTTAGAACCAGTAGAGGCTGCATATGTCATAAACTAAAGCAGCATTTCATGAACAGCAATTTTAGTTTATTAGGTAGAGTAGTTTAATTTTGGCATCTTGAAATAACAGATGAGACATTTTGCTCCATTTTCATTTTTATATGTATTTATATGGCTCTGCTTTTTTTGTTTCATTTGTTTTGGAGCCTTGCAGATCCTCTTTGACAACCCATTAAAGCTGTCAGGATTCTTTTCTACATCATTGCCTTTAATTCTAGTCCTGTCTCATTTTTTCCCATCACATTTTTCTTCTCCTCTCCATCTCTCTTGCTGTTTGTCTACTCTTTTCTTTATGGCCCTCTTGCTGCTTTGCTTTCTGATTCATTATTTGAAGTAAAACTTTCTCCAGATGATGAAGAATCACAGGCATAAATAACATGATATGTTCTTTCCTCAAACACAGACATTTATCTCAAATTGCGGCCAGGAGCTTCTGAGTAATGTGGTTTAAGAGTATCTGCTGAATCCCTGTAGTTTCAGCAGAAAATTGATTACTTCTCTGATAATGTTGTTCAAACTCAAAAAAAAAAAATGTCAGTAGAAAAGATAAGTGGAAGACCACTCTGAATTTGATGTGAGGAGAAAGCACGCTGGAACAAAATAAAATCCCTTAATAACAAAGACTTATAAAAGTGAACAAGGCTAAAAGCTGGGGGTGTATTTATTGCAGCATGTGTTGCAGAAGCTCCACATTTCAGTATTTTTACTCGTGATCTTTTGAATAACTGGGAAATGCATCAAAAAATGCTGTTTATACTTAATATAGATAGATAGATAAATAGATTTAAAATGTCTAGAGCCATGGGAGCTATTTGCAATCACGCCCCTGAATTTGTTGCACTTAGATGGGACAAGATTTTCAGAAGTAATGAGTAACCTTGAGTGTCTACATTCTGGTGTCACAAGGGGACTTGCTCTAAGATCTTGCTGTAAATTATACCCATCTCTTTCCCTAAATGTATTCCCAGCTAGGCACCAAAAATAGAAGCCCGTTGAATCAGTAAAACCTGTTAATTTTGCTTTAAAAGGAGTTCTTATACAGAAAATTCTCAGCTTCCTCACCTGGGGCCTTCTGATGGAGAAGGGTGTGGATAAGGGGTTTCATAAGGAGACAATGGGAGCAGTGAGAAGAATCAGCAGCACTGTTAATTACTGCTCCTTCAGTGGTGTCCCTGTGCTGGCTTGGCAGAATAGAGGCAAAAGGTTTCCATTTAATAATATGTTATCAGTGGATAAATGGCCAGAAGATTGTGCAGTTTTCACAGGACTGCAGAGCACACTGTCCAAAACCACAAGGGAGTTAATCACAGAATGACTTAAAAATGGCAGAGCTGTTTTCATCAGGCTGCGTGAGGGGGAGTCCCCTTTGCTGGCTTCAGGATGATAAACCATTTGGAAAGTTGTTAATCCAGGGCTGAACACTGTCATTCCAGCTTCTGCTGGGCTGAGGCAACAGGCCTTGGAACTGCTCAGCCTGGAGAAGGCTCTGGGGAAACTTCCAGCAGCCTTCCACTGCCTAAAGGGGCTACAAGAAAGGTGGGGAGGGTTTATAGTGACAATGGCTTTATGAGCAGCAATGGCTTCAAACTGAAAAAGGGTAGGTTTAGACTGGATATTAGGAAGAAATTTTTTATTGTGAGGATGGTGAGGGTGCCCAGAGAAGCTGTGGCTGCCCCATCCCTGGAAGTGTTCAAGGCCAGGTTGGATGGGGCTCTGAGCAGCCTGGGATGGTGGAACCTTGTTCTATAATTCCGTAATTCTATAACTCCATAATTCTATAACTCCATAATTCTATAGTTCTATAAATTCTATGATTCTGTTATTCCATTATTCTAATATAGATATTGAATGGTTAGAATTGTGAGGTGGCAGAAATTCCCTGTGGTTCACAACTGACCTGACAGAAACTTTTAAAATTTTCCTTTGCTACCATCTGGTCATTCTACTTCTTTTCTGACATCTGTGACTGTAACATATCCCTCCAAAAAGGATGGTTTACACAAGTTAGTAAACAGAATTTAGTTTTTTAATACTGAACAAAAAGAAGCACTGCAGTCTTGTGTTAATTTCCTATGTGTTCTGGTCCTTGTATTTTATGTATAAAAATGAATGAACAGGTTAAGCACCACCATGTTAAGCAACTTGTTGAGTTATTATTTTATAAGCTGAGGCATATCTTAAACCAGGTATTATTTTTCCTCATTGTAGTCAGTGGCAATAACCTCATTAGTGTTATTAAGCACAAGAATCACCCAGAAAGCTGGTTGTGCCTGAGTTAAATGAGGGTACAATAGATTATTATTATTATTTCAAGAATCTGGAGTCTATTTAAAACCATTTTTATATGGGGTTTTGTTGTTTGTCGTTTGGTTTTGATTTTGTTTTGTTTTTAATGAGATAGCATTGTGCAGTCATTCTTTGCATGGAAAGTGCACTAAAACTTGATTAAAATATTTTAATGAGCCACTGAGGGACTGCACTAATGCCTTCTTGTGTTAGATTATATGCAAGAGGAAGGACTGTACCATGTAATCTCAGTGCTCTAAATCACAATGTGAAGCTGTAACAGGAATTGCTCACTGCAATAAGAAGCAGCAACAGTTGTTTGAAAGACACAGACTCCAGGTTAGTCTAGACTAAAGGCCTTCTAAGCAAACCTAATGGAAAGCTTCCCTCAGAGATTAGATGCAGTCAGTAGCACTTTGTGGTTTCTCAGCAGATGGCCAGAAGTTCTCCAAAAATTAAATCTGAAAGAAGGGCTCTGATTCTGCCATTCCAAAGTCGTGACAAGGTTACAGCACTGCCTTAGAGCACCACAGAATCTGCCACGGGAGCTGCACACGCACCAGACAGCCAAAACTGCAGGAATTTACAAATGTACAAACAGAAAAGGCAAAGTTTATTAGAGGTCACAAATTCAAAAATCATAAATCACGTGAAAGCTCCATGAAAATCTCTTGAAGTCTAAACATAACTAATATGCATAAGTTAATTTAGTCTCTCATTCTGAGTACTCAGATTTTTCCAGATACTTTCTCAGAAACTAATTGAAAGGTGAGATGCTCACCCAGTGTCTTGGTTCTACCTTCGTTTTAAGGAATAATTCCGAACAGGTAACACTGATGAAAAAAAAAGTGATAAATTTGTGTCACTAATAACCAGGATGCATTTGAAGGCATAACAAAGGCATTTGGATGAAATTTAGGTGCCCAAATCCAAAGCTGCTGTTTTGAATCCCTCAGTCCTATTGATAGATTTATGTGAGATTTGCAAAAGACTTAGATCTGTGAGATGACAAGGAATTAAGTAACTTATCAAAACTGAATGTGGAGAATCACTCTCTGAAGGAGTCCTGGATATCCAGTTATATTTTATATGAAAAGGGTAATGAACAATAGACAGAAAAAGCCTTGGACTTCAGCTGACCAGATGTCTGCTGGAAATACAAGAGAGAGGAAACAGTCCTGGAGGTTCCTGACTGTACACTGGCAGATCTTGCTCATATCATAACACTAATGCAGGGAATATTATAAATGACACAAATGCTCTGATAAAACATATTCTGTTTTATAAATCTGCAAGTATTTTTAGGATTTCTTTTATTACTGTTCTTTGAAATTGCCAGCAATTTAGATAATCATCCTTGTACAAAATTTTGAAGATTATAAGTTCTTAAATAATGCTTATTATGTTATGTGAATGTTCCCTTTTGAAGTATTTTTTGAAATTTTATAGTGCATTGTTTACAATTAGGAAAATATAATGATGGGTTATTAAGAAAATATCTCCATTTTCTCTGGATTTGTTTCAGGAATAATTTAGATTAATAAGGCAAAATCAACATTTAAAAACTTGATTATAAAATAAAAATAAAAAATATCCAAATACTCTAGACTTTCTTTGCCATTACTGGCACCCTGTCCACTTCCTCATCTGGACAGAAACAAAACCACCTGGTGGGATTCCAGCTGAAGTTGTGGACACCAGCTTATACCTGTGAGGCAGCACAGGGTCTGACCTCAGTATAAATACTGAGGAGCTTTCATGGATGGGCTTGGACCTGCAACTAAACTTAATCTTGAATTGCATCTAAAGTCCAGTTTCAGGGATAGGAAGAACTAGGAACAGACTCACAGCTGTGCCACTTGGAAATGATCTCTCTTTGATCTTTATTTTCCTGATTATGTTGAGGGTTAAGAGCTTCAAATGCAGTCATATGAATTTGTATAAATATTCACATTTGCATGTATGAGCCATGCAAAATTCATCCTATAAAGGTGCCATTCTGGGGGACCTTTCCTGATGCATGAACAAGGGCAATAATACTTCTCACTGAGAAGATGAAATAAATGGTTGATCCTTTGAAATACATTTTGCTAAAGAAGATATGATTAGTGGGATACATTTTGAATAAATTCTGTGTGTCTGTAGGAGAAATACACTTCTAATGAAAAATATAAATACCCAGGGAAAACCTTCTATGTATGTGCAGCTAAAGGAGTTACAGGAAGGCAGAGGAAGGAAGAAATTACTTGTTAAAGGATGTATGAAGTAAGATTAATTTGGAGATGAGAAACAGATCTACACTGTACTTTCTTAGCATTTCCCAGGATATGTTCTGTATTTTTCATTTTATTGGCTTAAAGGAAATGCTTTTATTTCCAGAACACAAACCAAAGCACAGAAGAGGAATGCCCAGAAGGAAATGCTGCAGGAGGAAATGTCAGGGACTGAAGGCAAAACACCCATATCAGATTGCATTCTTTTGTCTAAGGTGATGCTGGAATTCATTTATCCAGCTCAGTAAAACCAAAACCTTGATCTTTCCCAGGTGTACTAGAGGGCTTTTTCCAGAGACACAGTGAGTGACATGAGGATTCATGATGGAAGAAGGTCATCTTCCTTCACTGGGTTTGTCCTCTACATAACCAGGAGTGACACCCACCAGGATGGTGGAAAATGTGTTCATGACTGATGTTATTAAAAAAATACAACATTAAGGATGATTTTTTAATAGGACTACCCAGGAAATAAATGTTGTGATTAACAATTAAAGATAGATCAAAGAAAATACTGCAAAGCCCTGAGCCCTGCTGGTACTTACTGGAATTGGGGCATCCCTTTGTATCCATGCCTAACATGGTGGGCCTCTCAGAACTCTGTAACATAAGCACAGCCATCAGTAGAAGGATGAAGAAATCTTTACATTGCAGAAAAAGAAGTCTTTGTTTGAGAGATGGTCTGTATTTAAGACAGATGAGGAAAATATTACCAGCAGCATAAGGGACAATACTGCAAACTCAAGGTCTCACACAGCTTGTCCATCAGCTTCAAGGCACTGACAGTATCAGGAAGGCTCTGAAGGCCCACCAGGGAAGAACGAGAGCCTCCTGCACTCACTCTGCTGGTTCTTCACAAGTTCCCCAAAAGGGAACACTGAGTTCTCCACTGACTCCCTGCAGAGCATCCCTGGCACAAAGCAGTTTTAGAGCTGTCCCACCTGGCACAGGAATTGTGTCAGTAGGTGGAAAGGGGACCAAGAGGATACTGAGTACTATTTTTAAGCTCTTGAATACACACCAGTCCTTTGATTTTGCCTGACACACAGCCCTGGGCAGAACAAAGATGTGTGTTTCTGCTCCCCCTCTACTGTCCTTTTCCTTTGGTAAGCAGTTCAGAATGAAGAAAACTCAGAAGTTTTATGAGTGTCTGATGTGTCTCTGGTTGCAGGGAAAAATAAAAAGAATTATTTAAGTGAAGGTCAAAATTGGGAAGTCTGGGCAAAATTCTGGAGCAAAAAGATTCTGCTGCCAGACTGAAGTTGTGATGGCAGATGCAGAATAGAACCCACAAAATAGGTGTGGGATCAATTAGCTTTTACCCCCATGTACCTGCAGTGGATAAACCAGACTTAATTTTACCCCTCAGTGAACAATTTGGTGATTGTATAGCCCTCCATGAAGAAAAGAGATAAAAGGTTCTGCTCACAGCTCTGATCTCCATAGAAGAATTATGCTTTTCTTTAGCTATTCAATAAACGTGGCAATTTTTCACTTGGGAACAAATTTTTGTAGGTTCAGGAATTTGGGAATCTGTGCAATTCTATTTATGAGCAGGATTAGATGGTAATGATTTAATTGATGGTTGAGCATGCAGACAAACCATGCATAAAAGATCTTTCCAATAATTATATCTTTTCATGGAGCAACAGGCTTTTTGTAATTTAGGTTCCAGACAGTAATTACAAACCATATGCTATTTTAGGCACAGTCTGCAGCACACCCTTGGTACTTACTAGGAAATTCAAAACAAACACAAAACCACTGCAGGAACATTTAGGGCAAAAAGGTGAATTAAACTGAGGTAATGCAGTATCACACATGAATTGCTGTAAGAGTATTGTAGATATCATTATTATTAATTTTATTCTTATTGTCATTATTTTTATTATTACTATTACTATTACTACTACTACTCTTACTATTACAATTATTATTATTACTATTGCTATTATTATAATCAATACTAATAATAAATGTAATAATAATAATAGTAATAATAATAGTAATAATAGTAATAGTAGTA